>NHTE02000062.1:98380-256012 GCA_002168265.2 Fusarium euwallaceae
ACTAGAATCCAGGGTCGCAAAGCTTCATCACGAGGATATCGTCTTCCACGGCATATTCTTCCGCCCGGGCCCTCCTTTGTCAATCTTTTTTTCGTTGCGCTTCACTCTCTTTTCCCCTCTCTCCTTCTCTCTCTCCTCTCCTCTCTTCGCTCATTTCGTCACTCTCTAGCCAAGTTCGATCGAATCCTAAAAAAAGTCAGTTGGGAGAATAGACAAAAAGCAACTTCACTCTTTTAACGTGTCCTTGTTCTCCCCTTTCTTTATACTCGAATCTCCCGTCACGAGTTCACTCTTTAATTACCAGAACCCCACCAAAACAACCGCAGTCATGTTCAAGCGCTCAGTCCGGTCGCAAGACCCAAACCGCGTCGACAAGTCTGCGAGACTAAAGAGATCGGGCTCCCACCGGGACCATGTCAAGATGTCGAAACTGCAGAGATCGCTCAACGAGCGGGATACTACTCCCCAGCAGCAGCAGCACCAACAGCAGCAGCACAAGTCTCCCGCAGCCGCGCCCTCCCCCTCGCCCATCGTGACCCTCACAGTGGGCCGTGACGGCCGGCTCTTTGCAGCGCACGAGGATGTGCTCCGCCAGTCGCCTTTCTTTGAGGCCGCCTGCCGCGGAAGCCCCTTTGATGCGCAGAGCAAGAGGATCTCCCTCCCCGACGAAGAACCCGAGGTCTTCTCTGCCGTCCTCGAGTACCTATACAAGGGTGACTACTACCCCCGTCTACTTCACAACAGACACCGAAACTCTTGGGAACTCGAGGACTACGGTCGAACACCTCAGTCATCCCCCAACCCCGAAACCGGAGGTGGCCGCGCCGGCGAAGCCTCCGTATACCTGTCCAGCCTGGGCGTCGAAATCCTCCGCGACACGGTCATCTACTGCGCCGCCGACCGCTACGGCCTCGAAGAGCTAAAGCGCCTGGCCCTGCGCAAGCAAGGTCTCCAGGCCGGCATCGACGTCGCCACCATCCTGCGGTCAGCCCAGTACGCCTACACCCACACCCCAGACTCGGACAGCCGCCTGCGCGCTCACTACCTCGCCCTGATCATCCGCTGTCGCAAGACCTTCAAGCGGAGCGGGACCATGCAGGCCGAGATGGAGACGGGCGGCAGCAAGCTCTTCTTCGACCTGTTTGTAGCCATGTGCAATCACCTCGACGATGTCATTGATGTCAGCAATGCTCGGACGCCAAAGACTGTCTGAAGGTGAAGACAAGAACGAACGAACGAACCACCACCACCACTGTACACATACAAAACACTCAGGCCTCCAGATGCGCGTGTAACTCGACAATTTGGATCTCTGCTGGAGGATGAGTGCGGAAACAACAAAAAAACACGGAGAACCGAAAAAAGGAAAAACACCAAAAACAAAGTGTATCATGATGGGAATTACTCGAGCCGGCGTTGGATCTTTTGCTGCTTTTAACGCTCCCTCCTCATCAGATTGAACGTCCTAAGGAGCTTTTCTGTGAAACTCCCCTTCTTTTTCACGAGGTTGGCCGACCGAGATTTATCTGATTTGAGAAAGTACAAAGAGCTTGAGAGGATCTAATGACGCCCGGCATGGAACGAGCCCACCATCCTCTGCTCCCCTTTATTTGTGTGTTAACATCCTTGGTTTTTTTACTGTGTGTTGCTTCTTCTGCACTTGTCTTTGCTTTGATACCCATACACTTGCGACACTGGAACATTGTTTTTTTCTTACTCTGGCGTTTTTATGGTCTTTTATTGGACTGGGACTGACATCTTGACTGATTTGTCTGGTCCCTACATTCGCATTTTCAGAGTTTTTGGGAAAACCTGGGAAGAAACTGGAGCTTGCTTGCCTTTCTCAACCCGCAAGCAAATTATCACAAGACTGGAACCCCCCTACTGAATTTGCGCCATCTCGGTTTCTACACGAATGGATCTTTTTTTGGAGTTTAATCGTGTTTTTATTGCGGTTTCTTGCGTTTATGGGCGTTTCATTATGCTTAGACGCGAATCGGATACAAAACTCTCCCACTCAAACCAGGCTCGGGGGACCCAAAGGCATAATTCCTCTACTCTCACACACGCTTGATTGCGCTGTGTGCACGTCTTTTACGGGTCCCCCTTGGTCCTGGTTACAAAATCCAGACTGGCACCTGTCTTTTTTGCTTTCCCTTTTTTGTTTTTTTTGGAAAAAAAGATCTTCCTGTATGGTCTTGGGGGCGATGGACAAAACAAACTCGCCGAGAAACGAAGTTATGATCTTGATGATTAGAAACAAACAATACTTGATAGGATCGTTGAGCGATCCTCCCTGGCGCTAGCTCCGTCAGGGTCCGAGGTAATGAGAAATTCGGCCACCTCAATTTTGTGTTTTCCTCTCGATGCGTGATGTCTGATGTGTGATGTTTATTGTGAGGTTCATCTATGGATGGGGACTGTTGGTTGTTCAAGTAGACTCCCACTTGACCTCAAAGTTCTCAAACTTGGCTTCCAACTCTTCCTTAATATCCTTGTTAGGTCGTGCAACTGCAGCACCAACCTCAACATCCCATCCATCCTCACCAAAAGGCCAACAAAGCTGTCTCAAAGGCACTTTCTCACCCGCATCATCAACCCTCGAGATCCACCAACAAAGCCCAAGCACACTCTCCTCCCTCTCAATAACAATAGTAGCACTCTTGTCACCGCTCTTGACAGCAGCCTCGTCCTTTTCGGGAACAGGCGCAAGACTCCAATCACTAAAATTATCGCAGCCGACGGTGGCGAAGCGAGGGTGGTTGTTGAAGTACTCGATTCCCGTCTTGATCCACTTTTTGGGAGAGTTGGGCTTTGTGAGGGTTAAGAGGAGACCGGCTTGGTCGTATTGGTGGGTGTAGGTTAAGGTGAAGGTTAGGGTTGCTGAGATGAGGTTTTTGAGGGGACCGGAGGAGTGAGTGCGCGAGGGAGCTGAGATGTTAGCGATGATGCTTGGGTTGGTGGTGAGGGGCATTTGAGGGGCTACTCACCAGTAAAGACATCATGAGAAGGAGGCTGCTTCCAGATATCACCACCAGGCTTTGCAGAAACAGTAAAAGGAGATTCCATCTTGTAGGTGTTTATAAGGATGTCTGGTTAAGAATGCCTTTGGTTTACGGAGGAGGTGTAGATGTGAATGAATGTTTTGCTTGGAGGATGGCGTCGCGGGGCAGGGTCTGACGTAATTATAGCACCGAGTCTCAGACGACCATCTTTTCTCCGCACTGCGTGACTCGGCCCAGGGATCTTGGGATTGATTGGTAAACAACATGGGCATTTGGAGGAATACGATGCATTGAAGGGTCTATTTGAGCGGGTATGAAGAGCGAGTGAGGATGCGGGTGCCGGGCCGAAACGCCGCTGACATGAGTGAGGGGGTGGACTGTCATGGGGACAAGACAAAACGCCAGGACGTTCAGAGCCAGCTTGTCCTTCCCTTAGCATGACTATGAAGACGGATAATTAAAAGAGCAAATAAAGAGACAAGATTTTATATTATTACTTTAAGACTCTGATACAAATAATGCTGCGATATGTTAAGAGAGTTGGACTCGGATTTGTGCCTGTGGTGATTTATTTCTTCACCCGCTGCATCCGGATGTGAAGGAGTTGAGAGTAGTGCTTAATTTGGAAATCACATTTACTTCCAAAATAGGATGATAACCCAACTTTCAGAGGACGACAATACTTACGGGAATGGCCACTGAAGGGACGAAAAAGAGACTGAAATTCTCCCAAGTCGGAGTTATGTATTTTTATCACTGATTCACTGCTCATGGCCTCGTCTGATGGTGGACGAGTTCGTCAGTGGCGGTTAAACCACGGCAAACCGTCTACTCGTCACCAACCTCTGCAAAATCACCATCACAAAAAAGCTTCTCTTTCTCCCTTTATCTTCTCCGCAATCCGAAAAAGCCTCATCAATTAAGAATATAGAAACACTTTGAGCAATACGACTGAACGCGAAGTGCTTTTCACGCATCTTCACATCACACGAAAAAAAATCATCACACTCCGGTATTCGAACCATCATCGCCTCGTTGATCCGTGAGTCAGACCGGCAAGGGTGGTGGGCTGTGAAGAAAAACCTTCCCCACTCGACCATCGATTCCGATTTCTACCTGGAAACAACCCCGCCTCCGACCGCAGCGCACGATTTTTCTTTGCGAGTATCAAACGCGTCCTTCCTCGGAATTTGCCTGGTTATCGCGATAACCTCTTCGTCTTTTAATAACCTACCTTTTGCCCGACTGCAAAGTTGCGGCTGCCCCGTTTATCTGCTTTCTGGCCGGTTGACGGCCCGGGGAGGAGGAGATTGAGTTGACGTTTTCTCACCTTCTGGCGATTTTCACACCCTTCAACATGTCGTCCTTTCTTACGCCTCCAAAGTCCGGCCCCAATGGCCTACGGCCAACCGTGAAGCCTCGATTCGCGAAACCCAATCCTGTCCGAGCTGTGCGGGAGCGAGAAGAACGTCGAGCTGCTGCCGCCACCGCCTCTGCCTCACAGTCCCTTCGAATCAACGCCGTCAATCGCAACGCCTCTCTCGCAAACCCGTCCCGTCCGCAATGTCCCAACAAGTCCTGTCCGAACCCGAATGTCGTCGACGGCACATGTCAGACATGTGGTCGTATCGCCGATGACAGCAATATCGTTTCCGAGATTACCTTTGGAGAGTCCTCCTCCGGCGCTGCGGTTGTCCATGGTTCTTATATTGGTGCTGATCAGGCTGGTGTTCGAAGTATGGGACCTGCGTTTCGGAGAGTTGGTGGATCGGAAGATAGGGAAAAGAGCATTCGAGAAGCAAAGAGTTTGATGCAGGGATATGCGCAGCAGTTGAACGTCGGTGATAGCTTGATCACGGCTGGAACGCAGGTCTTCAAGCTCGCCTCGAGCGCCAACTTTGTCCAAGGTCGCACCCTCGCCAGTGTCGCCGCCGTCTGTCTATACGCCGCTTGCAGAGCACAGCCGCCATGTAAGGTCATGCTTATTGATCTGGCCGATCTGGTGCAGCTCAACGTCTTCAAGCTCGGTCGCATCTTCAAGAAGCTCAACGAGGTGGTTCCAATCGGCAACGACGGTCTCATCCCTGTGTACCCTGAAGATCTCATCTGGCGGTTCGCGACAAAGATGGAGTTTCACCAGGAGACAGCCAAGGTTGCTGAGGATGCTGTTCGCTTGGTGAAGCGTATGAGTCGGGATTGGATGGTCATGGGTCGTCGACCTTCTGGTATTTGTGGTGCTTGTCTTCTCATGGCTGCGAGAATGCACAACTTTCGACGAACCGTGCGAGAGGTTGTCTACATCGTCAAGGTCACCAATCACACCATTCAGAGCCGCTTGCAAGAGTTCAAGGTTACCGAGTCGAGTCGAATGTCGGTCGAGGACTTTTTGAAGCAGGATTTCCTCGAGAGCTCACACGACCCACCTTCGTTCTACAGAAATACGGAAGAGTACAAGAAGACGCTGGAGGGAAAGAGCAAGAAGCGCAAGCGACCATCGACAGATTTGGAGGGTGAAGAGGGTGAAGACGCTCTGGCTGACAAGATTGATCCCCGACTAATTGAAGGCGGTGCCGACCTTTCCAAGGCTCCTGTCGTGGAGTATCGTCGCGACGACGACGGATTCATCATTCCACCAATCCCATCAAAGATTGCAAAGGATCCATCGCTGGTTAATAGACTCAATGGAAACAACGCGACAGACGACCAGAATGAGGAAGCGAATGTGGAGAATCTCGACAACTTGGTTGAAGAATTCGGTGACGCGCTGGAAGAGGAACTTGAAGCAGATTCTCGAGCGAACGCAAAGCAAAAGGGAAAGCCACAATTGCCCATTAATGAAGAGTGGGAGCAGGATGAACAGGAACTGGAGGGAGTCATTGAAGAGATCTTTAACGATCCTTTGACCTACGAGCACGCCATGGCCTACTCGAATGCTGAGCAACGAGCCCAGATCCACACCGTCTGGGCATTACAACAACGGCCTCAGAAGGAAGTGTCCATGTCTGCGGACGTGACAGAAGACGAGTTTGCCGACGATCCCGAGGTCATCAATTGTCTCTTGTCCCCAGAAGAAGCCCAGATCAAGGAGATGATCTGGGTCAACCAAAATAAGGAGTGGCTACGAAAGCACCAAGAAAAGGTGTTCCGGAAGAAGGTTGAAGCAGAGCGACCAAAGCAGACACGAAAGCGACGAAAGCGAGCCAGAATGGGTGAAGGACAGACAAGTCCAGCTAGTTCAGCAGCCGAGGCGGCCGTCAACGTTGCGAAAGATCGAGCGTGGTCCAAGAGGATCAACTACGACGCCATCCGCAACATTTTCGACATGCCCAACGTCGGAGGACCCGGATCAGAAGCCACAAGCCAAAAGACGAGCGTCGCTGGAAGTACAATGGGTGGAGACGACGCGAGCGAGGCAGGTAATGAGAGTGTGGTTGGTGATGAGACGGAGGTTCCTCAGGAGGAGGAGGAAGAGGAAGAAGAGGAACAGTATGATGAGACACAAAATTACGGCGATGGAGAAGAGTTTGGTGGTGGGGAGTTTGAGGGTGGTTACGATGAGGATGATCCAGATATGGATGCTCAGTATGGACTTGATGATGAGTATGCTTGAGCTATGGAGCGATACCCAAATTAGAGATAGAGGCATAACACAAGCCCGACAGTGTTAATTTAAAAAGATTCCAACATTTGAGGTTATCTTTTGTGATTGATGTCCTTGACTATGGGTGGGCGGCACTGGGAGATTGAACATGCCTAGATCTAGGGTAAACCCAGCGAAGATAAAATAATACAATACAAACTTGATTGCTTTTTTATTTAAATAAATCCTGAATACTAATTTCACCTGCTCGAAGCGGATCCATAAACGCCTTGAGCTCTGAAATAATCCCTTCTAGTATCTTTACCTGTCCCGTCCGGTAAAGCAGAGCTGCCCTGCCCCTAGCTGTTGACGGCAAGTCAGGAAGTTCTCCGTTCCACCTTGTAATTCCCATGAGAGTAGCCTCCATCTGATGAAGCAGGACGTCAATTGTTCCTGCCCAGATTTCCTTCTCATCCGGCACTTCATTTGAAGATACAGCAGTCTTGCTATGCTCGAGCATGATGATATACACTGACTTGGCCAGTTCCGGGGGAACTCCGCGTAGGCATGTTAGGTTTGGGACTCCGTATGTGTTTGAGTTGTCGGAGGTAGATTGTGATGTTGCTCGAAGATGAAAGACGGATTCCTTTGGTTCCCAGGTTTCAGATTGCCAGTGGGTTGGTATGCTTTGGTGAAGTTGGCGATGCACATCTGGTGATATCTGACCAAGTCGAACGGCGACTTGATCGTACGGATTATCAGGAATACAAAAGCCGAATCCCATAAGAACTAATTTCTCAACTTTAGTATCAATCAACAGTATTCATCAAGAGTGCTCTTACGATCTTCGTTCCCTTTTGGTGAGTAGTTGTTAAAAATTTGCTCCCCTTGCTCAACTTTTTCTTCAAGGCATAGACTAAAGTCGCCGCTGTGAAATTTCCACGACACTTTCGTACTAAGATTGTGATTGAAGATGTCTAACACGGGGTATAGGACTGGAAATGAGCTGGTTCCGACTTTGCTTGTGAATAAGTCGGATGTGAAACTCCGTGAGGAGAAGATTGTTTGGCCCCAGAGGAATAGCTCCCTATGGAAATGTTTGAGTTAGCGTTGAGACTGTAGATGGAACTCTAGGGACAGAATCTAAGAAGAGAAATGATGCCAATTGTGATTCCATACACCATAAGTGACAAGTTACTCACCAAGTGAAACCAGCCACAAGCTCTCCAGCATTCTTGAGTTCCATAATTCCAAGTTCCCATTGCTCCCTGTAAAGACCTCGTTGAAGACCAATAGAAGTTTGCTCTGACAGAGTATCATTCGAAAAGAGGTTTGTCCCTTTGAGATACGCCAGTTCTTGCTCCTCAAACCACAACGGCGTTGTCATCTCAGACTCAGTCGGCAGTAGCTGTATGTAAGGAAACCAAAAACTGTCTCTCCCCTTTAACCTCTGTTCGACAAGAAAGAAGACTGCGATGGTACTACTGTCTACTTTGGTGTTTTCCGTCAATTTAGAACATATGCTCTCTGAAGAACAGTTGCGGATGCCAGCAGGCGACGTGTGCATCACGTTGAGGTGTGATAACGTTAAACTGAACGGACATCTGCAGACGGTTTCTTTTGGGGAAATTGGTTTGCTCTTGGCAATACAGTGATGGCCGTATTCAGCATCGCGAACGATTTCTACCGTTTCATGGAGGTGACCTCCGTTTTCGCCAAACCATTGCGTAAGCTCATTGACTTTGGATGAAGATTCCATGTGATTCTGAATCTGTGAGGGTTTAGAAGATTGGAATATGATGCTATGACGTACTGGAAATGTGTCCTCTGATATAGTTGAAGACCGGGATAACTGAGCCAGAAGATCGAGGGTTTGGAAGGATAGTGAGGCTCAAGTTGCATAAAAGGTATGTGGATAAGTAATGGCTGCTTGTTCCCTCTCAGCCCGGTTGATGGCCAGGGCTCAGTTCGCAGGGAGACTGCCGAGTTGTGCGGAGACAAGAGATATCCTGGAGCCTTATCACAGATCCGAAGGTGTGCCATTACCCGTGTTCTTCATGTTAGATAATGATAATACATAATGTACCCTTATCCAACAGTTATCTGGACAACACCTTGTACCACATCCCCTTATGTAGCCTTGGCATCAGCCACCAAATGACCAATACTTGACTCATACCAACAGGGCGAAGTTTGAACAAAAGTCCTTGCCCATTCATGTATGCCACGACACGTCACAGGACACCAGGACGAAACGCCCTACACCTTCGTTTAGACGCGGGCCATCCGGTGATCTTCCTTGGCATTCAAAAGGTCTCCGAGCCGTGCTGATATTACGCTAATGCAAATCGCTTAGAACCGCCTTGTAAAGATACTTGTGCATGATTGTTGGCTAGACCACCTCGATGGCTGAGACACGTCGTGGGGGGGCAATATGCGATGTGGTCAGCCAAATAACGCCCATCAACTAATCCAGACAAAGCTGAAATCTCATTAGATGCGGAGGGTGTGTAGCATACAGGTAGAGGTCACGCTTCAAGCGGCACGGTGTAAAGGGGAGGAAACGGCAAACAGGACCCTTGCCAAAACGCGATCCAGCCTTGAGCCGCACCTGTGTATAAGATGGAGCAATATTGCTGACCGGCAAGGCATAATTTGACTCAGACATCCTTTCATCCTCGAACTTTGAACAATCCCCCCACCTCAAACAAACCAAGCAGATCATCATTCACAATGAGTCAACCCTGGAAACCATTCTGGCCTCCTGCTCCTTCCGACATCTTTGTCAATCCAAACCTCAATGTCGTGTGCGCCTCCAAGGGGGCTCTTCCCCACGACACCAAGTTCGCTGACGGTACCAAAGTCATGCGTATTGACGACATGAACGAGTTCCTCGTCGAGGTTGCGGAGAACAAGGTCGTGGAGCAGACTAAATAGTACCGATTTTTGGTGAGTTTTATCAACTTGATTGATGAGGCTACATGACTGAATTCTACAGCAGGATTACCCTGAATCGGTTGCAAGTTTAGAGGGGTTGAGGCTGGGGTTCCTGAACTTCGGGATGTCACTGGCATTGGCAGACGTGAAATCGGAGGTGTTTCTTTTTTTTGATCAGAGTAGGATGAATTCAATTCATGTATTTGATCAGTTCCATAGGCCTCAATTCGTCGATGAAGAACCAGCTCTTGCATTGGGCATGATGACTTGATCGTGTGAAAAACCGTACATCTCTTGCTGGGTTACCTTGATCTACCTTTGGGTATGCTATGAGGTTGAATACCTCAAAGAACCAGTTCTCACACCATTTCTAATCTTCCGTGTACATCATGTAGTCTTTTCAATACGATCTTGTCTGTCGGTTATCCCGATTTCCACTATGATAAAGAACACATGTCTTTTCAGTACGATCTTCTGGCTCAGATATCCCATCGAGGGCCGGGCTTCAACTATAACACAGAATACATTTCCAACACATCATAGCATCATAGCATTATATCCCAATGCTAACACAGTGGCATTGTCCCTTCAATACACTACAAGTATCCTCATCTCAATGCTCTCTCGCGGGGGTTCATCTTTGGGACATTTAGGGTCGTAGAAAGATCCATGAGCAACTGAAAAACGGGGATGATCAGCTTTGGTGGTGATGTGATAAGAATGCAAGTGACACAAACCTTCTCCTCTTACTTCCGTATCCATCGACTTGAAGACAATGAGCTCATTGGGTTCTTGGTTGGGCAAGTAGTACCACTTCTGTGATGGATTATAAACCACTTGCTGCGACTCCAACACTGCTGTCGCGTGAACCTCGTCGAATGTCACGACATCCTCCCGATCGAGCGATTGAAGGTCGCAGAGAGCAAGAGGCCAGCTACGTAGTGGTCCGCGTAGTGGTTTCCAGATGCTGGACCTACTGGTCAGATGGGAATTCAAATGAGGGGGGGAAGGCGGACTTGAGCATCTGAATTCTGGACTTTTTAATCGTCTCTGCCTTCTTTTTGTCTCCTGTGAGCTGTTCAATGAGTTCCAATGCGTAATCATGAGTGTAATCTTGACGGTCAACGGCGAATCTTCAAATGGACATGAGGTTACACACCTGTATGGACATTTGGAATGGGCTGGCCAAAGCTGCCTGAATGGCCCGCCTTTCCATCTGACTGACGGATCTACACAGCTTAGCTCTCTCGTCAAGACTCAGATTCAAGGCAGACTCACAACACATTCATGAATGTAAGCTGCTCTGACGCCCAGTTTCTCCTTCAAGAACAGTTTAATCTCAGGCATGTACGTAGCCTTGAGTTTTTCCTGGTCAAAGTAGTCCTCATATCCCATGCTCGTGTTGATGTCGGCAATCATGAACCCCTCTCGGTCAAGAGACAGTTTGCCCTTCAAAGGTCGCAGGTCATGGATCGGCACGTTGGGGACTTGGGTCACGCTGTAGTTGCACACGGGGAAGTCGGAGGAGGGTGGTTTGAACAGGAGTTCGTATGGACGTTCGTGAGATGGCCATGATTCTCGCTCGAAAAAGGTGAGCGTTCCTTCTGTAGCGACGGTCATACCGTTAGGAGAATATCAAGGCCACCAGCCTAGAGTCTGAAGATTTCGAGATGTTTGTTTCGTAAAGAAACCTTGATTGGGTAAAGGGGCTCCACGGATAGAGCCTGATTTTAATGTCGCTCTGGTTGATCAAATTGCGGCATGCCTTGAGAATCGGCTCCGGCGAATAACCCCAGGTTCGCCAGTTGGAGCCCTGTCATCACATCTCGTGGGGGTCCGAATGACTTGCTGCGTCAACTATTCTGCTGAGCCGCATCTTTTGGCATTGTTGTCTCATTGATAAGCCGCATTGCAATGCAGGAGACTGAGTGTGGATAAATGATAGGAGGCCTCAAATCCGGGGTTGTAGAGAGATGAGAAGATGATAGGTGGTGCTCTGTGAAGGCGGGTCGAGCTAACTCAGCTCCAAACAAACAGGGCGGACGCTAATGTCGGCTGCGCTAGCGTAGCGCTCCTGTCAAGCAGGTGTGGGCAGATTGAACAACTTCAGATCAGGCTGTCAAAAATGAGTAGGGTGTGCTCATATGTATCTCTAGAATAATGTACTTTAATGAACTCTTCAACCTATAGCTACTTGCTCGAGTAGCAACCTGACCTGTTGAGAAGAAACGTACCTGTTTGAAAGGTACATACCTTACCTGAGTTACATCCTACCTACAGCCTGCTGCTATCCCACCTCCACGTCACATCAGCACTAACCACAAGCCGCTAGAAGAAGCGAGACATGCAGGGACGGCACGAGAAAAGAGGGGTCGTGCATATCATGTAGTTGTGGAAGTATAGGTACATGACGTTTGAAAGGCGGTATGTTGTGGCAGAAAGGGCCGTGATTCACCTCCAGGGTGATAAGACGGGGACTCGGGGGAGCAAGTGAGGAGTTTCAACCTCCTGCTTGCAAATCTGCGAATTGAGAACCGCCGTGGCGCTTGAGAACGATTCGACGCCTCTTTCTGCTGACAACAACACGTCCCTCACCATCAATCAAGTTCGACATGCAGGTTCCTCCCCCCTTCACAAGATGGCGCCACATCTTTCAAGAATCCTTCCCCTCCTTGGACAAGTACGGGTCGATTTACAAAGATCTCCATGAGCACCCCGAACTGCCATGCCAAGAATCACGCACCGCGGCAGTTGTCGCCGACCATCTCGAATCCCTCGGTTATCAGGTGCAGAGAAACATAGGTGGTCATGGAGTCGTCGGCATCTTGACCAACGGAGAAGGGAAAGCCGTGTTGCTCCGCTCAGAATTGGATGCCTTGCCCATCAAGGAGGAGACGGGCCTCCCGTATGCCAGCAAAGTGGAGCAGGTTGATTCGGATGGCTACACGAAGCGAGTTATGCATGCTTGCGGTCACGACATGCACATGGCCAGCTTGTTGGGCGCCGCAGACCTCCTCTCCAAGGTTAAGGATTACTGGTGCGGCACACTAATCTGCCTCTTTCAACCGAATGAGGAGCGACTACTTGGCGCCCAGGCCATGATTGACGACGGCCTCTTTGACAAGATACCTCTGCCTGATGTTGTTCTTGGCCAGCATGCCGTCCCCACCCGGGCTGGCACCATTGGTACACGGAAGGGTCGCGTGCTTGGTTTCCTCGACTCGCTGTCTGTTCGTGTGTACGGCAAGGGAACGCATTCGTCGACACCGGAGCTAGGTATCGATCCAATCTTGATGGCAAGCTGCATCATATCGCGCCTGCAGATGATTGTTGCCAGAGAGATTGACTTCAAGGAGCCCTGCGCCATCACCTGTGGCTATTTCCACGGCGGAACAGACGCCAGCATCATACCAGACTTTGCAGACTTCAAAGTGGACATTCGCTCATTCGACAAGGAGATTCAACTCAAGGCAGTCAAGGCAGTCAAGCGGATTATCGAAGGGGAATGTCAGGCTGCAAACTCGCCCAAAAGTCCTCGGATCACGACCTCGACCAGCTGCCCACCGATCGACAATGATGACGAAGCGACGGCAAGGTTTACCCGAGCCTTGCGCAACTTTTACGGCGACGAGGCTCCTGAAAAGGTCATTGAGATGGACCTTGACATCACTGCCGATGATTTTGTTCTCTTGGGGCATCCACCAGGCGAGAAACCGATACCATACGTCTATTGGAACTACGGTGTTACCCCACGAGAAGAGTACGACCGGGCTGTAAAAGACGGCACGCTTCGGGATCTACCCTTTAATCACAACGCAAAGTTTGCGGCAGAGATTGAACCATCTCTGAGAGCGGGGATTGAAGGATTGGCAATTGCCTCGGTTACATTCTTTGAGTCTTGAGTGGTTGAACAAATTGTCTGTCGCTGGCTACATTGCGCTGGTGGTTTCTTGCTCACAGTGTACGCATTACAAGAGGAGAGCATCTGAGCTTAGCGTTTCATCTCAGAGGAATTCACAGTGACGTCGTTCTAAACTGTTGATCATGCCGCTCCTTCTCGCTTGGCACTGACGTCTCTCGTGCCGGGATAGGCGATAGATACACAGGAATGAATCCATCAGTAGGGCCATTTGTGGCCTCTCCAGTTGACAAACAAACCCGTGTCCTCGATGGTAGCCTTCTCGATCTGCCCAAACATGCCACGCACAGAATCGTTCAGATCAATGTCTCCCGCCCATCTACTGAGTTTGGTCGGAACATCACCAGGGTCGACGAGAAGCACAGCAATGTTCTCCTTGGCCTCCTTGAGCTCAATGGCGATAGAGATGCTGAGGGCGTTGAGAGCCGACTTTGGTACGCGGTAGCTGATGTGTGTTCCACAATCGTTGGCTTTTCTTTAATTAGCTCTTGCGTTGAAATCCCGAAATTATAGAGAACTTGCCTGCGATGGATGCCCACTCGGAGGTGATGTTGACAATCTTGCCAAACTCGCTCTTTTTGAGGCTCGGGAGGAAGTATTTGCTCGAGAGGAACGGCCCCTAAAACAATGGTGTGAGCGTATGCAAGCATGATCTGATGAACAAAACATACCACCGTCATGACACGATACTTGTAGACAAGCGCTTCGGCAGTAGTGTCCAACCACTTCTCGGGGTACATCTCGACGCCGCCGCAGTTGACCAAAACATCGAGAGGTTTATCGTTGCCATAGGTTTTGGCGGCGGCGGCGATGCTTTCCTCGTCTAGGAAATCGAGGTCGATGACGGTAGCCCCAGTGGCTTCGAGCTGATGATGTCATTTAGAATAGAATGTCTTGGGGTATTTGGAGGGTGAAATGTAGCTTACATCTTTGAAAGAAGAATCAGATCTCGTTTGTGGTCGAACGGTGCCAAAGACGTTGTATCCATTCTCCTTGAAGACTTTCAACAGTCCCAGCCCAAGGCCTCGGTTCGCACCTTGAAAGAGTTAGTACAGTACAGCACAAAAGGGTAAAGGGGAGCGAACCGATGATGAGAGCGTTGCGGGCGGCCATGTTAGAGTGAAGAGAAGTCCTGGTGTGTGTGGCTGAGGAAAGGAAACAAAAGTTCTGAGATTAGGTTGAGAGCGTTTGAACGAGGCACCGATTCAAGTCACGGGTGGGTGGAGAAGGAACAACGGCCTTACGTAGGGGACTTTGTACCTGTACTTACCCCCGCACCATTTTCAGCCGCACTAGTAGCTTAGCGTAGGTACATACGTAACCTTATCACAATTACAATCACAGCCTGCCCGACCTGTCGACTTTCCAATGAGACCCCACCACGGGGGCAATCTGTTGACGCCTGCACGTTTGGAAAGTCGGAGAGCCGACTGTTTCCAGCTGCCGAGCCGCGTAGGTTCAGCTGCCAAGACGGGTCGGTACACGCGTTTTGTAATTTACAAATTTACAAATTACAAAATGGTTTCGTACACCCCCCTAACAGGGTGATAAGAGTAACCAATCTCTTATTGGCCCGTTTAAAATTGTGGTTCAAGCCCCGTTTCTACTGAGTTGCCCCGGCGCTATTCAAGCCCCATTTCTTCCCGCCCCTAATCGACCCTTAGATCTTGGGGATCTTTCTACTAAAAATACCTTAACCATAGCTTATTTTGTTGCTCGGTTGTTTACATTAGGTAGGTACTTTAAATAATTTGATGGCGTTCTTCAGCGCTTGAAAATAGGGGTTCAAGGGTCGGCATGGCCTGAAAAAGTTGGAAAAAAGATGCCTTCAGTTTGTATAATAAGCTTACCAGTCCTGGACTTTGGATCGAAAAGTAGACGCAGCATATCTGATTTTTGTTTTCACATCTATAAGCTCTTCATCTACTCATATCTCATCGAGTAATCGTCTTGACGCTGTGTTCTGCAATTTGTTGCTTCGGGCCTCATGTCAGACTCCCATGACTTGGAGAACGGGGGTGTCGATCATCCTGTTCAACAGTACACAATGTCAAACATACCGAGGATTGGGACAGAAAGCAGTGGCTTCCAGAACCAAAGACAAACTTCCTATGCAGCTAGGCTCAACAAACTGTCGGAGACGCCGTTGCAGCCGGAGCTCTACTCCAGAGTGCAATATCAGTGTCTCGCACGGTTTCTGTCAACGGCTCCCGTGTGCAGTAGCCAACAGACGCCAGACAGTGACTCGACTGATTCACAACGGCGGCGCGTGAGGCAGCGCAACTATGGATTCATCCACGTCGTGGTGCATACTTTCTCAGCCGACCAACAGCAGCCACAAAGACATGACTTTGACCTAGATGGCCTGGCAAGGTTCGAGGACCATCCTCAGCCCGACGGCGGTGCGGATCAGGTCGTGTTTGTGCGTGGATCGCTGTCTACGGCATGGATCGAGGCGCTGGGGACAAAGTACAAGATCGACCCTGAGTTCTTTCGGCGACATTTACGATATCTGCCTGGTCGCGACTACTCGGATCTACCGTCGTTGCCATCAGCCAACACTGAGATGATGACTCTGGTACTCCCGTCGCTCTACACCCGCTCCCACTCGCTCGCTCCGGGGCAGATTAGGAAATGCCGCGGGGAGGATGCAGACGTTGCGAGAAGGAATCAAAACTCAATCTCGGGCAGTATGGCGTGTGGAGAAACCGTCATTCGCAGATTCTCGACTCTCAGCGACCGATTATTCTCGATTGAGCAGGACATTTCCATCTTTAAGAGGAATAGGAGGAGTGGTGGTCAAACAGGTAACTAACTTCTCTTCACGCTTTCACTCGAGTTACACACGCTAATGACGAGTTTAGTCGTCGTTTTACTTGACAACGGCCTTGAAATGAACCAAAAAGATGGGCCGCCATGTTTTAGCAGACAGGATTCATTGATGCAAGGGGCCGCAACCACCAGAGTCTCTCCAATTCCGGTAATTGTTCCCAGGCCACCAACACTACTTATCACCGTGGATCATCCAAAAGTCCCGAGACACCATGATCCGTCATCTGCGACCTCCATCTGCCATGTCGCATCTCTTCTGCCGTTTTACTTTGGAATGTCGACCCTTGCAACATCTACTACTACCGCGGCGCCGCCCAACGTCTTTGCTCTGATCTGTGAAGTATTCCGACTCGTCGCAGCCTCCGAGTGTCAGTTTCTCAACCGGCTTCGTTCTCTCGTCCAAGACCAAGAACTTGATCCTGCCGATGGGGAAAGTATGAGCTTGGCGATCGATACGCTTAGGTACATCAAGGCGCTGTCAGAGCAACACAGGCAATGCTTGAAGCAGAACGTTGCCTTTTTGGAGACCCACTGCTCGGCCGACCTTGATGCCCGTACCTCAGCGGCCAATCTTGATGCCCGCAGCCCGTCTTACCTCGATGTTCGCAGCCCATCAGTTGCCGGTTCGTCGACACACACGCAGCGGACCCAGCCGCCGCCGCCACCACCAGACGAGCTCACATCAATCCTGGTTGACTTCAAAGAACTGTTGGCTCGTGCAGAGAGCCTGAGTGCCTTTTGCAGCGAGACGGTGGGATTGATCCTCAATGGCGCCATGCTCCGGGAATCACAAAAGGCCATCCAAAAGGCAGATGACCAGAGGAGATTGACCGTTCTGGCATACCTGTTTCTGCCCCTGTCGCTCGTATTTTCATTCTTTGGCATGAACGTCATCGAGCTTGGGACGGGCTCCCGAGGCATCTGGCTCCCGTTTGTCGTGTTGGCACCTGTCGGTTGCATCTCCTGGATGCTTTTCTACCCTCACATGATTCGACGAGTCATTGGGATAGGAAAACAGCTTTTCAGTTGATGCTCTGTTCAAAAATCACCATACCCATGGCGCGACTATCTTGTTGAGAGACTGCAGAGACATGACCACCTGTTCGTTGCGAGGCACAACCTCGTTATAAAGCTTTTGTGCCTCTTTGAGTGCTTCTTTGGCCGCGTCCTCATCACCACGACGTTGGAACGCCTGTCCTCGGATAAAGTAATGTCGGGCGAGTTCTGGTTTGTAATGCGACTGGCTGGTATATGCATTTTGCGCTTCGTTGAAGAAAAAGCTTGGGGTGTGTTGGTCAGTATATACAAGGCTGACTGTCAAGGAGAGAACTTACTCGGCTGCGACGAATTGGTTCAACGATTCGTGGTGCTCCGCCAGCTTTCCACACACATTGCCGGTTCGATGGTATAGCAAGCCGACTGTCTCCTTGTAGTTGGCCAAAGCCTTCTTGTACGCCTCCATGCTTTCGTTCGGGCGGCCGGTGCGGGCATAGATCAGCCCGCAACATTGCCATGCATAGCCAAGTCTATATGGATAATGAATGATCCTTAGCAACAATATCCAACTCGGTAAACCTTACCTCCTCAAGGAAAAGATTTGAGCTTACTTGAATTCAGTATGCTGCGGATCAAAGCGGGCTTCGTGCCATGCAATGAGATCCAGCAACCCTCGCTCACCTTCTTGTGGCCGTCCAGCCCCGACGAGTGCCAAAGCACGATGAATGTGGGGAAACGCGGGGAAGAATGAGCCATCAATGACATCGGGTTGTGTCGCATAGAGTTCGATCGCCGTGTCGCAATTCCGAACCCCTTCTTCATATTGCTTCATCAGGGCCTGGGCTATTCCGAGTTCGCTATATGCGATGGCTGTGTTGGAGGACGGGGGAACACCATTGGCAGTGTCTGAAAGGAGGCGATAGTGTAACTGGTCATTTGCATGTTCCAGAAACTTGGCCCATCTGTTGGTGTCACAGGTGGCACCACCCAGGCCGAAGGAGAGGTCTGCTCGAAGGTCCAAGAAGTCACTCGGTGAGGTCTCGCAAATTTTGATACCGAGTTCAAAAAGAGGAATTCCAGAATCGAAATCACCACGTTCTTGACGATACCTAAATTACCCCCATGGATTAGTTCGTGGGAACTTGGAAGAAGACGTTGATAGCTTACCATCCACCACTCGACAGTAACGTGATAAACTTGCGCTTGAGTGATACCTCGAGACCACTAACATCATACGCTTTCGCAATATGCGACAATCGGATAATATGTTTCAGTAAAACCTCCTGTCTTGACCACCCTCCGGCCTGGTGATCCCAATTGTTTTGGGTGAAAGGCCAACCTTCGAAGATGACGGCGACGATGAAAGAGAAGACTTCAGCTATTTGGGGAGGGGTCATTCTGGCTAGGGAGATGTCCTGTACCAACCGATGCATCCGTATCATGACGGGATCTTCAAGCTTGAGCTGGATCAGTGAGCTTTTCAGTAGCTTCCCGCGGGCATCAATGTGCGGTAGTCCTTCGTCTGGATAGTCTTGGGGGAGAGCTCGGGAGTAAGACTTGGCCGACGGGTCGGTCAAGATGGAGTCTTGTATGCCATCGGGATCCAAAAACGAGTAGACCCGAAGCAGAGAGCTTGCCGCATCGCCCAAGCTCTCGAGTGCCCACGATGCCGCAATTTCATAGCTCCAAGAGCCACTGCCGCTGCCGCTACCAGTGTCGCTTTTGCGTCTTTCCCGTAGAGTCTTGTCGTAGAGTGTCAGAAACTCTCTCAGCGTCATGCGTTTGACGTAGACGTAGGCTGCGACCTGTTCGATTGCTAGAGGAAGACCTCCGAGTCGGTCAACAATACCAGAAGCGTCCTTGATGTTGGTTTCATTCGGATGAGCATAGCTGAGCTGCAACAGAAGCTGTGATGCAGGAGCTGTGTCCAGTCTGTCAAGGTAGACGTGGGTTACATGGCTCTGCGAACGAAGAAAATGGCTGGTTGTGGCGTCCCGCGTCGTAACGAGAATGCAGCCTACGTTGCCAACAGGCCAGTAGTCTCTCAAAATGGAAGTGTCCTCAGCGTTGTCGAATACTAGAAGCCAGTTGGGTTCTCGGGTCGTCGTTCTTTCACCCGAGGCCTTGGCGGAGAATTTCGGCGACGACAGCCATTTCAATGCTTTGCTGCGACTTACCACGAGATCTGCTTCCTCGGCTCTCTTCTCCCCATCATCCGAAAGGCCGAGGGCTTGAGCAATCCTGCTGAAGCCTTCAGAAAGCTTGGCAGAGTTCTCAGCCTGGATAAAGAAAATTGCATCAAAATTCTTTTGTCGGGCGATGGCGTATTGGGTCGCCGTTTGCGTCTTCCCCATTCCTCCTAGACCACTTATACAACAGCATGGTAGCTGTTGCATGTCGGCTTCTGTGTCTGAGCTTGTTGGCACGAAGAAACAGTCATCGATCGCCTTGAACGTGTCCTCGCGTCCGACAAAGCCACGCTTCTCCTCACGCCTATCCCAGAGGTAGCATGGCCAGGTATTTGACTCGGATTCATCTTGGACATAGTCACCCATGTCATTGGAAGGAATGAAATCAAAGTCTGAGGGCAAACTCGATCCCATATTCGCATTTGATGAGTCTGAGGGGGGCAAGGTTAGTGAAGAGTCAAGACCCAAAGATGAAGAAGCATGGAGAGGTGAATGTACCATGTCTAGCACTGGATAAAACGTGAGAAATTGCGTCATCAGGATATCTGCGATTGATTGAAACTTGAGAGATCGAGTCTTCCCAAAGGCCCTCTTGTTCTGTCGAGTTGATTCCTGAGCCAAGCCTCGTTAATGGAGCCCTGCCATGGATGCTGTGTATGAAGTTGCCTACCTCGAATTACGCCTGCCGCCATGTGATGCCCCGGCGTTCTGGGCGCAGACATCAAAAGCAGTCCGATTTCTTGGTAGATTGATGAGTCTGGGTCAAAGTTGCTCACATTTTCATGAGAAACAGGATTATCCAGCAGCTTTTCCTTCTTAGCCCATGTCTCGGCCAAGGCTTTATCCACCAGCTGAGGCACGTCGTTAGCAGTACAATACGGCTTTACCAGGCTTCCTTAAGACTAACTCTAACCGACTCTTTCGGTTTCCATCGACCTGTCTTGACTTTGGTTGGCTTTGTCTCGTATATTGAGAGCACGGTTGCCTCAAGTCCTGATTGTTCAAACTCTTCGCATATAATAGCTGCAGCTTTGGCATCTGCTTCGGATTGAGCCATGAATCGCTTTGGCAGTTTTCCTGCGAGACTCAGCAGGCGTGTTAGTCGAAACCACTGGTCTGAGTGTTTGGTTGTTGTGTGTGGAGTGCCGAAGAATACAACACCAGCGATCATGTTGAGGAGATTCTTGCCATGTGGCCGGAAGATGGGATCAGACAAGACCCTCAAAGCCTGCAAAGAAGTAAGAAAGTTGAAACACAGGACAACTTTGGACCACGGGTTACTTGTTTAATGATGAGACCACCCAACCCATGGCCGATCAGTATCACAGGCTTATCCAGCAACTTGAAGAAGAAGAAGAAGAAGGATAAAAGTTAGTATGTCATCCAATTGATCAGCCTTCCAAGAAATACATACCTGGTATCCTCCCGTATTTCGGCCAAAGATGCGAAGCAAGTCCTCTCCTTTGTCGCTGAGCTGGCGCCAAATAGAACGTCCAGGCACGGCGATTTCATAGTGGAAATGAAAAACTTGTGCCTGGATTCCATCAAGTGGCATCATGGAATCCACCCAAGATTGGGTATGGTTGAATGCTATGCCTGGTTTCTTGAAGTCGGGCACCACGATGACACTGTGGGATGGCAATCTCTCAGCTTTGGGCTTTCGCAGTTAAACATGTACTGGTACGTACCTTAGTGTTCGCGGCCCCTGTGTATTCCTGAGAGGAAGAAGAAAGAGATTGCTTGCTGCCATCCTGTCTGGGCCCCAGAGAAGGGATAGATACCCATTCAAATGATATTTGTCGATGGATCAGTCCAGATCGCGGGCATGTTGCGGATTCCAAGTTGAGGCTCGGGCGGGGTCAGTTCAGGTAGGAGCTCCCGTCCCGTCCCGGTCTGAGTAGGTACCTAATCTTCCAGGTCTCTCAGGTCCTCCCGTCCCCATGGGGCACGGGGTGGCTCCAGCTATGGATGGTGGAGGGTGCAGCTACTCCAGGGTCCTGTCGCTCCATTTTACAGCACACACACCCCCTCCATTTTGAGCCGCCCTTTTATCTTTCGCCCACCTCACCCTGTTGTCCCATTCTTCCTCCTCTTCCCATTCTCCGCCCCAACTCCCAGCTCCCGTCTTTACCACCGACATCTTGGGATAACTCACAAGCTCCTGTATTGGCTCCAACAGCGGTTCCGATTGTTTCGCTCACGAGGGCATGAAGTCCTCTGCTGAAGATCCCCAGCCGATGGCTACAGGTTACTTGTCAGGCTGGAAGAGAGTGCGATGCCCAACTTTTACTTCCAATTGCCCATTTACTAAGTCATTTCTAGAACCTACGTCAAGATAAATTATCCGATCCTTGTTACCAACCTATACCCATCGATTCAACTCGAGAGAAGACACCTTCTGGGAACCGACTTGCTTGTTGGAGAAATATGATCGTTGGAATCTTGTTCTTCGCTTTGGTCATTGGTGGTGCCAGCTCGTACTTGTGCCTCAACCAGAGGTGCGGAACCTGCGCGTACTTTCCGCCAAGCGAATACTTGATCACAAAGGTGATTCAAGACAGATCGCTTCCGAGTTTGTATGACGCCGACATTGATACTCTTGTCAACGGGCTTGAGAGTGGGCAGTTCACCAGTGTCGATTTGATCAAGGCAAGTCAAGTCACTTTTACCTTTCTGATTAGATCGCGAAACTTACCATCTAGCAGGCTTACATTGCCCGAATTCATGAAGTCAATGATGCCCTCAGTGCAGTCACCGAAGTCAACCCCGACGCGTTATCGATTGCTTCTACCCTCGACCACGAACGTTCGAATGGTGCTGTTCGTGGGTAAGTACATGAGAATAAATACCTGAGCTTTTGCTAATATGTTAGTCCTCTGCATGGGATTCCAATCTTAATCAAAGACACGGTATGTTATGTTTCCCGTATTGTATCTCAGATTCTTCCTCTCCCCGTCTTCAACAATGGCGTCCTTTCCTTTCCGTCGCATACACGCCAGACTCTCAACAGTCTGAATTCTTCGTCTTGACCCGAACTCTGTTACTTTTCCTTCCCCTCGTCCACCCCATGTCCCCGTCTATCAACATTCTTCCTTCTATACACATTGTCGGCTCCGCTCGAGTTAACAAAAGAAACCAGATCGCCACAAATGATAAAATGAACAACACAGCCGGATCTTACGCACTCGTTGGCGCCAAGGTACCTACAGATTCAACCGTCGCGAGGAAACTTCGAGAAGCAGGAGCAATCATTTTGGGCAAAACGAATCCCTCCGAATGGGGAAACTTTAGAGTATCCCTCAATTCCAGTAACGGCTGGTCGGCCTATGGCGGACAAACCTACGGTCCTTTCTATCCTAACCAAGATCCCTCGGGGAGTTCCAGCGGCAGTGCCGTGGCAGCTGCGTAAGTGAGCTACCTTTATAGTGAGCAACAACTGACCTTCGAAGGCTGGGTTTGGCGACGGTCTCTCTGGGTGGCGAAACTTGCGGTTCCATCATAGATCCCGCCAGTTACAACAACATCGTTGGAATGAAGCCAAGTGAGTATGCTCAACTTCGGCCATATGAGCCCTTCACTAAACTTCCCTAGCTGTAGGACTGACATCACGTCACCTCGTCATCCCTATCAGCGAGCATATGGATACGGTTGGTCCCATGTCCAAGACTGTCAAAGACTCGGCCTATGTTCTACAAAGCATCGCGGGCGTTGATCCTCTCGACAACTATACTTCTGCCATTCCGAGTGATGTCGATCTAGATTTTGTCAACGCCTGCAAACTCTCAGCTCTTTCCGGTGCTCGGTTGGGTGTGCCTCGCAATGTTCTTTCGCTCATGGCAAGTAACAGCACCAAGGCAATGATTGAGGCATTTGATGAACAGTTACATGTTCTACGTTCAGCTGGCGCTGTCATAATCGAAAACACCGACTTTACGGCCGCACAAGACTTCATCGACGATAGTTTGTTGAGCGCCCAAATCATGGGGGGAGACTTTGTTGTCAACGTGGAAAAGTACCTCAACCAGCTGGCCTACAACCCACACAATATCAAGAACTTGGTCGACTTGCGCCGGTGGACTCAAGCAAGCCCGCTGGAGGGATATCCAGGCAAACCAACTGAACTCTGGGATGCAGCGTTAGAAAACTGGAACAATACGGAATACGGTTTCTGGCGTGCTTACCAGCAAGGCCTATACTATGGTGACGAAGGTGGTTTATTGGGAGCAATCAAGCGACATGATCTCGATGCTATCATTCTACCATCTCATTTCTCTTGGGACTGGGCTGCGGTTGTCGGTGCCCCTATTGTGTCCGTTCCGATCGGAGCCATGCCGCCTGGTCAGGAGATCGTATCCGACGCCGATGGATTAGTATCAGCGGCTCCCAACGTCCCGTAAGTTTACTATCTGTGGTTATGGGCTTGACCATGCATTGACTGAGAATACTAGATTCGGCTTCAGCTTCCTGGGGGCAAGGTTCACTGACGCCAAACTCATTGGGTTGGCTTATGCTTTTGAACAGCGAACCATGATTCGGAAGACGGTGCATCCTTACATTGCGCCCAAGACAGATCTTGGGAGTGTGGTCGGGAGGCAGCATGTGTGTAGCTAGGAGTTTCATTGTCCATGAATCATGTCGACTGAGCGGCCGCACCTGTCGCCATCAACAACGCAACTACGGTCATGTATGCTGGAGGTGCTGGTTGTCCATCGCCAGTCTTATCCTAGCTATGACAATTTTCCAAGCGGTTCTTAACAAAGCGCAAGAAGGAATTGATGGTTGCCTGTTACACGCATGGCCTAGCTCATGTAGCCGACAATGGGATTTACTATGGCAGTTATCGCATTCCAAAGGGAGCATATCTACTGCTAGCGATCTAGACATTCTTTCTCCATCTCGAGACCTATCCAGTTCCGTCTTCGTTAGACTTTGACAACGGGCTGCTGTTGGAAACCTCCCTAGAAAAACCTAATCTACAACTACTAAAGCTAGGGCCTTGATAGGATTAGACCAAACGTATAGAAGTTGGTATACACGTCTCAAAGACGATTTTCCGACAGGTATCGTCTGGAACCTTGACCTCCTCAATTATAAAAACCCCAATCCTTACCATGTCCCCCGAGGCTGTTGGCGAGACAATGATGCCATTAGATTCCTGAAGGAGCAATAGGGAAATCTCATCGCCGGAATCGCCCTTTGTTTCTATCACCTCCTTTATAGCCCGAGTGTCTTCTTCCGTGTCGGGGAATAGATTGATAAAGGGCCATTGACTGCTGGAAGTTCGTATAAACAACGGTAAGTCCGGAATGTCAATGCACTCGCAAAGGCCACGCATCCTCGCTTGGATCACCATGTGAGCACCGCTAACGCTCCCAAAGGGCAAGTTTTCATGGACAAGCTGGACAGAATAGCTTTCAATCACCGCCTCGTCTGGCGGCTTTGAGTTACTGCGGTCGTCCCAGCTTGCATGGTTCCAGATAGGCCCTTCGATGGCTGCCCACGACCATGAAGGAGCCCTATATACGCTTGCACGACTTGACTTTGACGGATCGAGTACGCGCCACTGAAGCTGAATGAGGAAAGACATACGGTTTGACAGATTCACGAGAAGCCCTGCGATGTAAGCCGGCTCCTCATTTCGCTCCTTCGAGACGTCCCAGACGTGAGATACCAAGGCTGATATGGCTAGTAACTTGTCGCTGGGGAAACCTAATTGACGGGTCGTGTAGTTCATCAAGAGTATTTGCCATTGGTTCGTCGTTGGGAGCTGAAGTGAGGCTCCGATGGGGTAGATGTCGTTGACCAAGGACGCTTCGCTTCCAGATACCTTGTCCTCCATGGACACAATGTCCCCACCGCAGCCGCACATGGAGGTTGAGCAGGACCAGTAGAGTTGCCTCTGGGAGTAGATGAGTATCCTTCGTGATAGCAGAGACTCCTGCATGGCCCATCCGCGTGTCGCCGTAGGTTCTGGCGGCGCTTCAGCCTCGAGTAGTAGGTAAACGTGGCCTTCGTCGGTACCGTTCGTGTTCCGTAGAGGTATCCGGAAGGGTCCTCTTTTAAATGAAGGGCTCTTTCGGTTGAAGAGAAACCCTTGCTCTGCACTCGAGGCCGCAGCGGCGCAGATTGTGACAGTGGCACTTCCGTAGTATGTTTCCATGCGAGATATCTCGGCTGTCTTGTCTTCATCGCTGTCTTGTTGAATGCAGAGTGCATCTACCCATAGATATCGAAGACCGAGGTTCCTAACAATACGAACGGCATCTTGAATAGTTTTTGGAAGTTTTTCAGGGGAGAAGCTGTCGTAAAGATGTTCGCTTCCGGATTTGCTCAGTGTTAGTGATTGCTGACCTCCCCAACAGTAAGAGAGCGCCACGAAGCCTGTTGAGCAAAGCACGGCTTTTTCATCGTCCGATAGTGAGTCGACATTAATGAGTCTGATATGACTTTCAGTTCCAGGTCGCACATCCAGTAGCCGGGATGGTATATTGGCCATGTCTGTCCACTCGCTGCCCACGCTTCCACCTCCTTGTCGAAGCCTCGTATCTGACGTGTCTGTCAGACGCTCACGACATCGACCGTGACTTTCTCTACACTTGTCGAGGCACCGACGAGCAAAATCCCAGCTGGCATTAGAGTCGACGTTGGACTCGTAGGGACGAGAGTCGATGAACTTGGAAGCTCCGTCACCGGGTATAGCCCACATGCGCAGCGCCCCTCCCACATAATGGACCGACTTAGTTGAGAGACCCCATCTGATAGAACACCCCTCGGGGACATTCTCCAGAGTGGTTAGGCTCCATTCTAGATAGAATTTGCCTACAGTGAGTAGATGTTCTATCGTGTCCCAACTGTGGCGTTTGTTCAACACCCGGACAACATCTTTGACAGGGAATTCGCTGACGAAGAATTCGTAGAACAGGCAGCCTGATCGAGCAGCAGACGCACCATCCTTGAGCCCATACTGAAGAGAAGCTGAGTATTCCCTGAGGACTTCGTTATCGTGAAGCTTACCGCAGCCACCGCACGCGCGGTATTCTGGGCTCGAAGCTGTGCCTTTGCCTGACCATCCACATGGGCAGTGAATCACGGTGTGTTCTTGATTGATTTGGACGAAATCATCCCGACAGTGCTCGCAAGAGTGCGGGTTGTCAAAGGTAAGTAGTTGTCTTTTTTCGGCTTTTGGGTCTTGTTTCAGAGGAAGGTCTAGGTCCTTGAGGAGTTCCTCGACCTGGCTGTCCTGAGCCATTGAGCTTGGGTCAACTTGGCTCATTGCAAGGCGGAGGTTCTTGCTGCCTACGACACGATGAGTAAGGCGGGCTAGATTTGAGAGTCAAGTAGAATGACTGACAGAGCAAGTGCTGGTTGGAGGAGGCGTTCTCGATGCCGATAACTTGCTCGACAGACGGTTGGAGGATGGCTTGGTGCTAAATAGAATAAGTTGTAAACCATCAAACTGCGAGATTAACGGGGAAGAGAGAGGTTTGAGGTGCGGGGAAATCATGTGATCTTTACGGCTGTGTTATTTCCATTGGGTTGTTGGTTGTTGGTTGCTCAGAGGCCTCCCCCCACCGCTTCAAGTCCTTGACCAACTGATCTCTGTTTGTGTTTAACGCGTCAAGAGTGTGTGTCGCATTGCGATGTGACATTTTGCAGAAAAATATAGTTTTAAATCGATACATCGATTTCAGAATGGCGAGGAGAAGGTAAAATACTATCAACTAATATCCTGTCGAAGCACCCAGAGAAGGTTGAAACTTGACTTGCTAGTAATCCCATCTGGGTGGTAACGGATAACCATGTTTGTAGATGGAACCGTATGAGTAGCATGATAAACTACCCCTCAAGCATGTTCCCTCTCCTCCAACCTGGCGGCCTTGGAGTTGACAACCTCGACAGCAGCATTATCTCCCTCAAGAACCAATGCCATCTCTTCCAGTGTAGGTCCCTGCGTCTCGGGGAAGAAGAAGTAAACCACCACAGTCTCCATGACCAGCCAAACACAGTAGACGAGAAAGAACTTCCATGCCAAATTCGCCATGCCGATGGGGTTAACCAATAGGTTAAACGCGGAAGCAAGACGTGTTGACATTTGCATGACGGCAATGCCCTTGGATCGCTGAATAAAGGGAAAGATCTCGCCGATGTAGAGGTACTGAAAGGGCTGCATAAGGTTGTAACCTGCGCTGTATAGGAAGATCAACACAATCACGGCTTTGGCGGCTGCTTTGTTCTCGTTGTCTTCAGCGTAGACGGCTGAACCGGCAGTGTAGCAGGCAAATAGGATAGTCATGCTGAGGTATCCCGCCATGAGCTGTCTGCGACGAAGCAAGTAACTAGCAGCAATACTGGAGCAAACCGCAGTAACGAGATTCCAGCAACTGAGGCCGAGGTTGATTTGGTTCTGTGTCGCTCGGGAGGTGATGCCGACCAGCGCGAGGATTTTGGCTAGGTAATAGCTGATGAGGCCGTTACCGCTCCACTGTGTGAAGAAACCGACGCAGATGGCGACAAAGAGTCGATGCCGGTTGGCTTTTCCGGTGAGAAGCTCTTTCCATGGTTGCTTTGCTGCTTCCTTTTCCTTGCGCAGTGTCTCTCGGATCTGGTAAAACTCGGCGGCTACAAAGGCAGACGTCTCATCGCCTTCAGCGTGGTACTTTATCAGGATTTGAAGGGCTTCTTCGTGACGATCGTGAGCTACGAGCCAGCGGGGAGACTCAGGGATGAACCTGCTGCATGTTAGATCCTTGAACACAAGGGGGTATGGTCAAGACCGACCAGATGAAGATGATAGTAAGCAAGGACGGAAGAATCTGAAAGAGGGTTGGAAGACGCCAGCTCCAGTTATTGGTCCAGTCATACGTCCCAAGAGTAACGCCCGCAGCGAGAATGGCTCCAACAAACCAAGTCCCCTGGAAGAAACCGACAATGGTGGATCGTTCCTTGGGGTAAGCGAGTTCGACAACGAGTTGAGCGGCACCGGCGAGAGAAACTGGAAAGCCTAGACCCATGATGATACATGAAGCGATGAGCATTCCGACTAGGTCATGTTAATATGGGAGTGAGAGTTGGGGTTTAGGGGTTGGACTTGCCATTGTGAGCACAGGTTTAAAGAATCACGCCAATGGCGACCACGATGGAACCTGCAATGACACAAAACTTGCGACCAAAGTGATCATTGAGATACGGCATGATAGGAACGCCAGCTGCAGTTCCAATAGCGAGGGAGGCCGAGATGACACCAAGAGTTGCCCCAGTAGGGTTATCATAATGCTCATTCCACAGATCAACTGCCTGAAGAGCATTGAGGACACTTCCGTCATACCCGGTGGTCATTTCGACACCGAGTGCGGCAGGGACAAGCAACAGATAGAGAGTGCGGAGGTTGGACTTCTTGTACCATGGTGTTTTGTCCTCCTCGAGGAGACGGCGGACCTCGGAAGCGGCGGCGACTTGGCCTGCGTTGTTGTGCTTTGCAGACATTTGTTCTAAGCTCTGGATCCTGGTGGAAGGATTGCTTGAATGGAAGATGGTGATGAGGTTTGAGACAGGACATTGGAAATCGCCAAGATAAATATACTCTTGAGTCTCTCATTGCAAGACTGCGGGGCCCCAAAGTCTGGCTCCTGAGCTTGGATAGAGCAAGTCGGATCAGAATGAGCAGACCAACCTCCCCCCGCATTACCGACTCATGATCCTCAGCTCGATGCCTGTACAAGTCTAAGAATCTGGGGAACAGACTTGGCCCATTTCCTGAAGTGGTTGGCCTGGTGCTAACATGGGCCGAATGCAACGAGAACAAGGGACCGCAGCTACGCCAGGGGGTTTCCCGCCTTGTATCCCGACGCTGACTCCCCTCTTGACTATTGGGAGAGCCGTTATATTCCCGAGCCGCATTGCCGTCCCGGTTAAGAAGGGGTGCATTTCATTGGAGCTTTCTGGTTTTTTGGTTCGTGGCTAGCATGTTGCTGACAAGTTTTGCAAGGCTTGTTTGTCCAAGACTCCGGTTAAATGCACTTAGAAGGCGAAAATCCTCTCGAGCTTCTCTCCGTCTTGATCTAGCCGCGGAAGAGGCTATATTGATGGCTTATGGGCAATAACAGGGGATAACTTTGGAATCTTGCTCTATTTGCGACCTCGACGCATGATTGTAGAAGCCATGATCCCTTCCACTGATCGAGGTGACGCACTACCTCAGATGCCTCGGTCTTGAAATCAGCCAACAAATCCGCCGGCCACCTTTAGCTAGTCTCGGAATTAGAGGCTGACGATTCTGAAGCATCTAGCTCTCGCAAGATCTCGTTGGCGCTAGAGTATTTCTTATTCCAGCATCTCAGAATAATCTCCCCCACGTACAACCCTTTCGTATCGGGAAAGATACCTTTACTGAAAAAGCCGTTGACCCGGGATCCGTACTCGTCCATTTCTTCTCGCGAGGTAAAGAACCCACATGGAGGTTCTCTGTAGGGCCAGTGCCCAGAGACTATGGTGTACAAGACTGACCCGAGAGAAAAGATGTCAGTAGCCACAGTAGTCGTGCAGTCCGAGTTGGGGTCAAAGAAGCCATCATCTGGGAGGGTTTCACCCTCGATTCCGATTTCTTCGCAAGTTGAGCCACCAAAATCGCAGAGTATGAGATCATAGTCTGTAGTGTGGACGAGAAAGTTGTCAGGGCGGAGATCGCTGTGGATGACACCCCGACTATGAATGTAGGCAATCGCCTCGATGGCCTGCCTGCACATTTTTTCCCGCAGAGATAGGGACATGTCCCGGTCTGGGTCATCTAGAAAACTCTGAAGGCTGCCGTGACTAGCCTCGACAAACAGCAAGCCCGTAGGAAACTCGTCTTGCCACCCGAGATACCTGTACCTCTCTATTTAGTAAATATCCATTTCTTCCAGAGGGGATCTCTTTTGTACTTTATGATTCTGGGATGATCGCCAAGTCTGGTCAAAATCTCCTTTTCATTCAAGAATACACTCGCCACACTCGGCCTCGGTCGAATTACTAGATCTTCTTGCCTGCAAACTGGAGCTTTCAAGACGACACCAGGCTTGGCTCGGAAAAAGATGGCTGTCGAGCCCAGGAAGCCATTATCTATCGGAATTGGGGAAAGAGATGATGGCCCAGGGGGCATATGGGGGACTTGTGCCATAGTTTTCCGAGGCTTTTTATGTCGATAGCGAACATGAATGTTTGTTTGACACGGAACCGAAAATCGCGGAGAGTCGGCTCAGCCTGATTCCTCGGACTATGGTTGATGCGAGTGTCTCACAACGGGTGTGGCTCAAACATCCCATGTTGCACAAGTGGCTGTGATAATGTGTTGAGTATTCGTTTGCGCAAACGAACATCATTTCACGCCTTTTTCACACCCTTCTGATGATTTACCACGACTGAGAGAAAGTGTGATGTTGGATCCCGCAGATAATCACAAGAGAGTGGTTTGGCTTTAGTTCGTGTGCTCCCATGGCAAGATTAGCACTCCTTACGCCGCCGAGTTTCCGGTTACGAGTATAGCGATACGCGAGCGAGACAGCAAATGGACGTAGGGCATCAATACTCATGACCTCATTTTAGCTCACTTTCCCTCAACCTCTGCAAGAAAGACGAGACGTGAGCTGACGACATAGACAAGGGAGATGGTTCATGCTCCCCACTCGATCTCCTTAGCGATGGTGTCTCGTAACCAATCAGACCTTTGCTTCGCAACTATACGCGTACTCGGGAGCTGGTCCGAGTATACGGGAATCTTGAAACATGGCCGATCCTTGCTAGCGCCGTCGATACGTGTAATTGCGTACATTCAAGATCCATAATACCCGACGTCCTCCTTGCCATCTGGGACTCCGATCTTTCTTTAATGACTTTAATCTTCCTCTTTCATCTTGTGTTGAGCGTACATCTTTCCATACCACCATGAAATCAGCTTCAGATCTGCCCCCAGGGCCGCATCCAACAAGAGGCATCCACCTTTACTCCAGGCTCAAGCCGTCGACGACAAGGAAACTGGTGTGTTTATTCGTTGCAGTCCTTTTCTTTTCAGCCGCAAGGATTCATCATACACCGGAATCCTCTCCTCGACCACATGATAACCAACGAGAACCCACGATCGAGATCCCGCCACCACCAAAACCCGAGTCAATAACAGTCAGAAGATTGCCTCTGCCACCCATCGCCCCTACTTCCGATGTTGGATCATGCAACTCGACGGTCAACCCTAAAGGAACGGGGTGTATCGCGAAAGCAAGTGGATTGCAATCGGGAAACTATCTGCCGGACGATGTCCACGTCCTCGCCGTTGCCGACTTTGTGGGAGCACCGGCTGCCCCAGACCCTACGAGTATTTACCAGGGCCGACAGTTGATCATCATCAAAACGAATAACGAAACATTCGATACCGGAGATGCTTGGAAATGCATCACTTGTGGCGTGTCAGAGGAAAATTCGCGTGGTCGGGGCCAGGGCATGGACTACCCCCAAGCGTTTAGAGATGGAAAAAGGGTCCTGGCGGGTACCGACATTGTCGAATGCCCTGATGGACTCGCAAGCGAGACCTGCGGTCCTGAAAACGTGCGAATTATTCCTCTTCGATGGGATACTACAGTGGACGGCTCTGGTCCTGGAGGTAGTATGCGAGAGCTCCGCCTTCACCCCGACAATGTGCATATTGGCTTCAGTTCTCTCTTCCCCACGGCAAATGGTGTTTCTCAATTTTCGTTCTTTGGAAGGATCAGCTACAACCCATCGCCTCTTAAGGGTGAGCCCCTCGCGCCGCGATATGATGTGGTCGACGTCAACATCCTCAACCATGAGCAGCGTTCGAGGGTTATTACGACAGACCCCGAGGATCCGACTCAGCTCATCATCAACTCCCAATCGTTAACTGTGGGAGAACTTAGAGGGTTCAGCGGCTCAGGAAACGAAGTCACATGGATTGGGTACCCGGCTGAATCGTGCAACATCGATGTTTTTGCTGCTGACCTCACCGACGGGACTGTTCGTCGGTTGACAAGCCATCCAGACTATGTCGATCCAGTGGACATATCTCCCGATGATAAATGGTCCGTTGTTATGGATACACGTGCATCAGAGAGACAAATGTTCCTCTCAGGCCTCAGAGGAGTCCCGCCTATCATCGACCTACTCGTCACAGCCGCGGTTGCCTCGGTACGGAACAACGGCCAAAGACGCTTCTTCAAGCCATGGCTCATTGACCAATACGGAGATCGAGGATTCTACATTGGGCAGCGACTAAATACCGCTGGCAGTGGTGTTCCTGGAAGTGGAGATGTGAACGATCCTGAGTGGAACGGTAGAGCGGACCCCAAGTGGTCGAGAGACGGCACTCGTATTGTTTACACTGAGGCTATAACCGAGTCTCCAGCTTGTGGGGGAAAGAACCCCTTGCCTTGTTATGAGTCGACGGAAGATGGAGGGCGGAACGAGCGTATTATGGTTGCGCAGCTCACAGATCGGGAGCCCTTTGACTTGCCCGTGGTTGATCCCAGGCCGGACGTTATCCCATGGGGCACGTCATTTCCTCCAGGGTCATCATTCCCCGAGCGAGAAGGGGTACTCCCAGGGAACTATACACTCAAGGGGAAAGTATCGGGATGGGCCGACGTGACCCTTGGCGGCGACAAAGAAACCGGGCTGATCTCATCGGTCTCAGTAAAATACCACGACTTTTCCAACGACGGGTTGAATATCCTGGTAGGCTCGGAAACTGTATCAAAAGAGAACCCAACACCGTTCATGGAACAGCTCCATTGGTTTTCCGACTTGAAGCAGACAGGACCCAACAACGGGACCAAGGTTACAAGTCCTGGTGGATTTCATCTGTCTATTGATGTTCAGTACAACTTCTTCCATGCGATAGGGAACCTGACGACTACGGTCAATGGCAAGGAGTATCGTCAGCCAGCCAATGTGACCTAGGGATCGTTAGTTGAGATTTTTGTCATAATGGAGGAGTGTTGAGGGACCAGGCTTGTATTGTCGTAATTATCTTTGCCAAAATGGCGCCAATGTTTTATAGACAAAGGATTGTACTTTAGGGTATTAGCAATTGTTTCTATTATCTTGCATTTGACGATTGATCAAGTCTGTACTTGTTGATGCAGAGCTATCATAAGCAGAATCCCCAGCTAGTAAATGAAGGCATTTAAACTCTACAGCCTGAGAAAATAGTGCCGGCCCACGCCCTATTCTTTGTTATGAAGTTCGATTCAAAAGACATCCAGGTCCGCTTTTTAGGATTTTACCAATCATCGCCAGGTTCACAATTGGAGGCTGTCGTGGTAGCATGAAACATCGATGTATACATACCAACTGAACACATCCTATGAATACGTTGGCAAGATCAGGACAAATGCAGGTTGATGCATTATGCTCGATGTGGAACAAGTTGAGAAATCGCCGTGTCCGTTTAATACTTTGTTACTGCCTGAACATTACGTTGGCTCTGACCTGTCTAGAAAAAAGACTATATAGTGTGTTGCTCTGGCCGCTCTTCCTCGTTGACATCTCTACACTTGACCAGAACCAAAGAGTATCATCTGATCAATCTTTCAACATGAGCGAAGATAGTCGCTGCACCAAATCCGAGACCGGAGGAGAAGGCTCCTCGGGGAAGACCATGAAACCAAGCCCCTTCGACAACGGTATTAACTTGAATCAACCCAGCAGCAGCGGGGAAGTGGATGGGGAACATGAAGAGAAGGGTGACAAGAGAGGTGATAAAGTCGACGAAATCGAGTTCGGCTGGGACGACAGCTCAGAGTCTAACATGTTTTCCGAGAAAGATGGAGACGTGACCCAGACAGAGTGTCCCACTTCCGAGGACCCCTTCGAGGTTTCGTATAATGGGATGAAGGAACGCCTTGAACGAAGTGGCAATCAGTGTCTCTACGTGGACACGACAAGCGAAACCGTCGTGGTGTGTCTCGTTCGAATGCCCCACGAAGACGAAGCAGAGGACCTCAAAAGAGGCATTCGCTTCTTTTTGGGGGACAGGGAGCGGCCCATCAGGTTTGTCGAGGCAGCTCCCCTCTCAAGTCCGTTCCTGCGGTGACCACTGAGCAGGCCGTTTCCTCCCATGTGGGTTACTCGAGAGGGCAGCGTATTCTCTTGCCTTGTGCTTGTTGCGGAACACCAGACAGTAAAGGCTTCTTTCAGAGATGATGTTGAATTCGCGCAGAAATGATTTGTTTCTCTTAGTGCACCCTCTGATTCTCGTTTAGCTATGTAAATGAAATCCAATTATTTCTGCCAACTAAATAGTACACATGGATATGATGAGATGCAATACTTCCTGATTACATGTTCAACCCTCTGGGAGTGATGAGTGGGAATGGGTTGGAGGCCGACTCACGTGCGTCTCACTCTGAAAACTCGGACCAGGGGAGTTTCCTATCCAACACCGCCACTTAAACTTGGTCGAATCTACCACTACTTGCCAGGGTGGTCAGATACGACCTTTCTTTTTCTTTGTGATACCCCAAGCGATAACTTCGAAGCAAGTTCCGAGAACAAACTTCCGCTGAGTAATCCAGAAATGCCGAGCTCTGTTCCGATGAGCGAGCGGGGTGAATCTCCAAGCGCTTCTCTAACCCGATGGTGCTGAGTGGGTTTACGGGCTGTACTTATAATAAGGAATAAATACTAGTTCATGCTACTTGCAGCCAGTTTTCGTATCGGACAGTTACATTTACACCAGAAGTTGTGGTTTGTTGGTTCCGAATCCAAGGGCACTCACCATCTCTTTGAGAAAACCATGGTATTTTCCACCCAACCACCAGACGCTTCTGGGGTATAACAAGTTATCTCTCTACTTACTCTAGCTACAGGAAGTACCTCGCTCGAATACAGCTGTCGAACTGGATATCATCGTTGTAGGAGCTGGGCTTAGTGGCCTTGGAGCTGCCATTGCATCTGCCATGTCTGGCCACAGGGTGACTGTTTACGAATCTGCTACAGAGCTCCGTGAAGTCTGTCGCTCTCTACTCTCGCTCTTACCACCTGTTACTGATGCATAATAGATCGGGGCTGGACTGCAGCTGACGCCCAACTCGACAAAGATTCTCCAAAGATGGGGCGTCGCCGAGGGCTTGTTGAAGGTTGCCGCTGAGCCGACATCTCTCATTGTTCACCGTTACACCGGCAAGATCCTCGCCCAAGAAGACGACTTTGATAAGAAGATCCGGGCCAGATATGGCGCGCCCTTTGTCGACGTGCACCGAGTGGATTTGCAGATGGCCCTTTATGATCGTGCCAAGGAACTAGGGGTTGAGTTTAAGCTGGGCCAGAAAATCGTTGATGTCGACTTTGGTGTCCCCGAGATTTCAACTGCGTCTGGCCATAGAGTCCGTGCCGACCTCATTGTCGCAGCTGATGGCATCTGGTCTCAATGCCGGGCTTGCTTTACCAAGAATAGCGACCCACCTAAACCGACAGGTGACTTGGCCTATCGCTTGGTCATCGACCTCGACAAGGTGACAGATGATGACCTGCGGCTCCGGATCAGCAAGCCAAAGGTTCACTTTTGGATTGGCCCTGGAGCTCATGTTGTGGGCTATTCTCTTCGGGGCGGGAATCAGTATAACATTGTCCTGCTCGTGCCTGATGACCTGCCTCAAGGTGTGAGTCGACAGGCAGGCTCTGTTAAGGAGATGAGGGAGCTATTTATGAACTGGGATCCTACCTTGAACCGGTTCCTTGATTTGGTTGACGGGGTGGAGAAATGGAAACTGATGCATAGTAAGTCACATTGCAACTATTTTAAATGTGAAAATATTACTAATGATGTACTCTTGAAGGATCTGAGCTGCCATCATGGGTCAACGATGAGGGTAATTTTGTCTTCGTGTTCGTCTACCCACCCTACGGCTTGGAGGCGCCTCTAATTAACATCTGTCTTTGATCATATTCAGCGGAGATGCATGTCATCCCATGTTACCATATCTAGCACAGGGTGCAAATTCGGCCATCGAAGATGGTGCAGTCCTTGGACTTCTGCTTGGGACCTTGAGTCGTCAAGAAGACCTACCAAAGGTACTTATGAGATATCAGCAGCTGCGCAAACTGAGAGGGGACTCTATCGTTAAAGAGACATTTAAACAGGTACGTTCCTTATACTTTTTGTAGAAACAAGGCTACTGACCATGTTACCTCTTATAAAGCGTGACTCGTTTCATATGCCTGATGGCCCTGAGCAGGAAGCTAGAGATGCCACTTTTCTATCTCAACTGGGCAAAGAGTTGCGGGCGCCCTTTCCTAGTAGATGGACTTGCCCAGAGGTACAGCCCTGGTTATATGGATACGACGCGTTCAGAGAAGTTGAAGAGTCGATAAAGACAGATCCTATCGGTAGAGGTAGACTCTGAGTTGGGCGATGGTAGGTAGTGACAGGTCTCGTGTTGCCTATTCGAATGCATTACCCATTGTTTAAAATGCTATCGTTTGATCTATGAATGAAATCCACTAGTCGACATCCGGCACCGGAAGGCCATCAATAACCTTCATACCTGTGACCCCCTGCTTTTGGATGGCCTCGAGAGCCTTTTCCGTGCGAATCTGGTTGGACTCATCCTCCGTCACCAAAACAAAATCATACTCCATAAGTCGGGTCGAGGGCGGGACACCATATTTTTCCGCGTAGCCTTCCACGTCGGAGACAGACTTTAAACGCACAAGGAGAGATTCTTTTACTCCAAATACGGCGTCTGACCTCTCGTACGGAGAGTCACGGATGTATAGTGCACTGTAAGAAAGGTTAGCGTTCTGGTAAGTGAGAGACGTGGATATAGAACTTGCGTTATAAGGGGATCATAGCCAGGCTTGTTGAACATAAAGTGGAAATGACTTGGGCGGTACTGATGGCGGTTAAGCTTGGCCAGGAGGCGCCCAACAGGTCCGTCGTGAGGAATCGGATAGGGGACTGGTGTGATGGCCGAGAAGTAAAACATGCCGTCTTCATCACTTTGCACTATGGCGCGCCCATCCGGTCCCGTTCGATCTGCATGCTGGACATCATAGAACCCTTTTGAATCCGTCTCCCAGACATCAACCAGCACACCAGGGATTGGCCTCCCCTGCGTGTCCTTGACGGAGCAGACAACCAGCATCGGCTCACCGTCAGGGTCTTGAGAAATCAGTCTCCCATTCTCAATTTTCGGTGCTTCATGGGTGTGAAAAGGCCCCAGAACGGTTCCCTCGGTCGAAGCTGGTGGTTTTGGGTGGTCGATGGAGTCGACTAAGAGGGATAGACCTAGAACGTCTGAGAGAAGGATGAACTCTTGGCGCACGTCGGTGCATATCTGTCCAACCTGTGTGAGGAACTGAATAGCTGCCTGCCATTCATTCGTGCTAAGGCGGGTCTCGCGAGCAAAGTCGTGCAAGTGCGTGACCAGCCTTTCCATTAGGAAACGAAAGCGTGCGTCATCACACGTTGAATTGACGGCATTTACATTTTCGGTAATGTTGTCGATGGTGAGGTCCAACAAGGGACGTGTTGTACGATCCATTTTGGATAATAAGAAACGGAAGTAGGCTGAGTGTATGGTTGTAGGTAGTTGGATGGTCAAGGATAGATACACTCTTCTCCTTCCATTTAAATACCTTCACACTGGCCAACCACAATGCAGTTAATTCAGTAATAATAAGAATGCGGGGGCGGGGTCAACGATTACCAATTGCTCAGTAAGGTTATATGGTGAAACTCGGCTTCGTAACTCGGGATTTAGGGGGATAGACCGGACACAAACCCCGAACGCTACCCACTGTTAGCTCCGCTTTGTCATCGGAGTCCCTTGAGTTGATCGATGAACGCTTTGAAGATATGGAAAGCTACAATAGATTCTCTAAAACTTGACTGGAAGTCTTTTCGTTGCTTTGTTAATATGGATCACTTGCTAGGTATTTATGAGTTACTGCAACTTGAAGGAAGTGATATGTATACTTGTTAAAGTCAAGAGCTAGATAAGTATAACTCGTGCTTTCTTACTTTAAAAGTTTTTCTTATAATAAAGTTATAATATTACGTTGTTTCACGGTCTTGGGTTTTAATATCGTCATGTATTGATAGCTGTGTTTTTTTGTTGTCGTGGTTGATGGCTTTTGACATCATGGCAGCCAATTAAAAAAGTGATAATCAATGAATTTAAAATACGGCTTAAGATGGTCTCCTTGCAGATGCACTTGCCGCTTCTTGGAGGTTGAAAGAGGTTGCAGATCGGCGAAGCACGTCCTAGATCGATAACCCACACCCTCTGTCGTTTGGAGGTATAGCATGTTTGAGTAATAAGACATAAGCAACTAGGACGTTGGGGCGGTCACGAAATACATAGGCACAACGTCAGGAGGAGACATGGTTGCCGACTCAAGCACACCCTCAGGATAAAATAACAAGTTATGTCAGCGCACCTTTGCATGATATCCTGCACTTTTGACACTGCGATACCACATTGGCACCAAAAGTCAGCCCTTTCAGCTTCCTTTTGGTGGTGGTTACATACATGATACCCCACACCACCACTACTTCCATGCCCATTAACTTATTGCCAGCTCATAGATGCCTGCAGATTGCTACAGCCTGGTACAGTATTTGTCGCTTGTGCAAGTATCCAAAGACCCGAATGTGTGATGGCTTGCCGCTGCCTGATGGTTGTGCATACCGCGACCCCCCAAGAATAAAAGGCCACGTAGCTCTGCCTCCGATCCATCCCATTTTGTCCTCCGAACCTTTCTGTTTTATGACTTGGGCAGATCAAATCCTTGAAGCTCCTTCTATACAGCCATCAATATGGGCGGAAGCTCCGACGATCCTGAACGGAAAGATAGGGGACAAACACCCTCGTCGGGCATCCAGACGGTATTAATGCCTATCCGTCCAACACGCTTTACAAGGTTCTTCTCTGACCTAGTCTGGAATAGGAAATCGGGCCTGGTCGTTTGCCAAGACCGGGAGCGGTAAGAGATCAAATCCCAGAGGCTTTCGCAGATGCGGATTACTGAATGGCTGCAGGTCCAATCATCGCGGCCAAGGCCAACCGAGGTATGGGAATTTATCCTTATATTTTCAATGACACTTGGTCAGGCTCATTATAAAAGAACACACTAAGAAAGACATAGCAGCATCCAAACCCAGCTGTGGGAACCGATGTCAAAGAAGAGCCAGTTCAAACCAAATCGTTGCAGAATGAAGATGAACATCCAGCAGCAACAGAACTCGAAGCTATTGCCAGAATCGGAGGGGATGGCCTGAACTCTTCATCAGGGGCAACATACTCCGTGCGCCTCCCCATGAAACCCTCTTCTATATCCTATCTAACTTTGCGTCCCAGACAACAATGTCCAGTGTGTTTGAGAGGACACAAGAGGCGAGCACAGACCCTAGTAGCGAGTCCGAAATTGATACCGTCCCAACTGATAAAGGCGACCCGAACTCTAAGGACAGCCAACGGGATCGCGATGGGAAAAAGGGTGATCGTAGCGGCGGAGGGGACATGGCCAAAGACAAAGAAGATGACAACACCCAGTACGATCGGTTTCAGACGGGAGATGCAATCACGGCCCAGGCAAATTTTCCCGTCTCGGAGAATTCCGTCGAGTGTGATCGCTTCAACAAGTCTCTCAAAGATCTTGTCATACGTCTCGAGCAAAGCAACACCGAGTGGGTCAGTATCGATTGTCTTGGAAGAAGGTGGATTTCAGAAAGCAAGGAGGCCAAGATCAGGACCACAGTGGTGGTCAGTTTCTCTCAATACCCTGATCGGGCGGCGGAGCTCAGAAGGGACCTTCAGACGGCCATGAAGGACAATAAGCTGCCCATCGAGTTTATCCGTGGAAGGGTCGCCAGATATGTCGCGAACCCGTTTGGACTGCGGGAGCCGCAAGCCCCTTTAGTCTGCGGTTCTTCTTGTGCGCCTCATGGGGTCGGGGGAGCGGGTACAGTTGGCGGTTTCATCACTATCAAGGGAGACCCGGACCCCGGCGCAGTTTACGCAGTCACTAACCACCACGTTGTTGCCAAAGACGATAAAGACAAGGAGAAGATACCATGGACGACGGGGCAGAATATAGCATCGCATCTGGGCCTAACCGAGGAGCAGCAGAATAACCTGGCGGCTCTGGGCCCCGATCAGTACAGGAGAAGCATTCATGCGATTCTAACATGGCCGAGAAGGTTTGAAACCTCATGCATACATATTTAGCCGGTCATGATAAACTAAAAGCGTATAGGCCGCATAACGACTACGAGTCCTATCTCATTGACTTGGTTACACAAGTCTTGAACTATTGGAATGAGTGTTACCCGAACGATCGAATCGACCAAGAAGACCCAAGCCCAATACACTTGATTCAGGAAGAGCTTTCGCGATTCAACATTCGCAAGAAGAAAAATCGACATGATGAATACCGTTTGGTAATCAACAGTCAAGGACTGGGGGACTTTGAAAATCTTATCCTGGAAGATATAAAAGCATCGTTGAACCGCGATCGCTGCTATGAGTTGCAAATACCTTTGCGGGCCATCAGCGAGCTTTCTAGGAGGAAGAAACGCGACGGCATTGCACTCTTCAAAGATGTCATCCGCATCAGACAGCTTCAAAGGAAACCTCTAAGACTGTCGCGGATTATCGAGCACCCAGCGAAAAAAGACTTGGAGTATGCCATCCAGAGCGTGAAAGAGCTTCTCCACCCACCAGATGGAGAACCCTCTGTGCTCCAAGCGGACGCCGAGAGGCTACGTCAAAAGCGGCGAAGATTCAAAAAACACGAGAAGTCAGCCAATAAATTGATCGGCATCGTGTGGGCTTCAAGTGGGCTTGAAAAACATCAACGGAGGCTGCCTTTCGAGGACGATTGGGCACTGATCAAGCTCTTCCGCAGCGATGGTCAAAAGCTCCAGAGCAATGCTCCAGAGTTCGAAAACAGTTTCAGCGCCAACCTTTTTCGACCTGGTTTCCCAAAGCAAAGATTCACTGGCGTCATGGGGCTTTCTACCCCTAAACGTATCGATGTCACCAAAAGGGGTAGAACAACAGACCTCACTGCGGGGGTCGTCAACGGTGCCCCATCTATCATCAACGAAGGTCGTGGCCCGGCGTGGACGTTTGCGATAGTCTCCAAGCCGCCCATCAGGCAGTTCTTCTCCACCAACGGGGATAGTGGATCTTGGATCATGGACAGAGCCGGCAAGTTGGTGGGCATGATGTGGTCAGGGCGTACGAAGTTGATTTCAGAGAGGCTGGAGGAGAGATTGGGTGACCCCGGAACCCTGAAGGCGGAGGATATAGTCCAGGTGGAGGAGATAGTCAAGGTGGAGGATATAGTCAAGCCGAAGGATATAGTCAAGCCGAAGGAGATATTCATGCGGGAGGATATAGAGCTTGAAGATCTTACCTACTTTACCCCCGACGGGCACTTGTTCAAGTGGATCGAGGAAAGCTTTGAAAAAGGGATGAGGGGATTGGGACAGAAGGTTAAACCCAGCCCTCGTGGAGGGAGAGTTAAGCTTTTTGGTTAGGATTGGCTGGGGATTTCCTTTGTTCAACACGGCTCTCCCTACAGAAATTGAAAACAGTTACTTCAACGAGGTGATGATCATTGGAGCGTGATTTGGTAGGACACTACCAAGTGCAGCCAACTGCCGATCAGCCTGGGGGGGCAAAGCGGATGAGTGTTGAAAGGGGCTTATAACTACATCACGTAGATTGGCTGCCATTCCCCTCATAGTGAAAAAAGCGGCGAGCATGGAGGTAGTAAACACGTACTTTTCAAAACCATGACTGCCTAGAAACCCAATGACGCATAACACCATGGTCCCTGATTCACTATGCGCCCATTGAGCTCAGCCTTGAAGACCTATCAATCAACGCCAATCGCTCTGTCCATCGCCGCCACTCAAACAACGGAACGGCCCGCATAGAAATACTCCTTACATGGTCCCCATAGCAAAACCAGGGGCGATGTTCATCCGGCAGCTGTTGATGACCTTTCCGTCTCTCTTGACAATACCTATCACAATGTTTAGCATCTGGGCTTTTGTCTTGGCGTGTTGGAGGACACTTACAACTCAAGTCTCGACCAATCACCTTGAGATAGATGAGGAATTCCACCTTCCAGTGCTTCTTGCCGATCGTTTTGCCGTTCTTGCCAATCTCCGGCTCGATGGGTTTGATGAGACCCTGTTGCTGGAGAAAGGAGAAGTCAACCTCGAGTGTGCCAGCCTTTTTGGCACCTGTCGCAATATGGTGTTAGCAGTGTAGCGTTTGTCCGGTATGTAGGTCGTACCTTTGTTCTTTTTGTGGCCGAGTGGGTAGTGAGACTCGGTGGCTGTGTCCGAGACGTATATGACCTCCCGGCAGATGAGAGGATTGCCAACCTCGATGTAATGAACCGTTTCCAACGGCTTTCCACTGACCCAATTCGGTCCTATTTTGTCACCCTAAAGGCGTTGGATCAGTGAAAGAATTCCATAAATGTCAAGACATGGTCCCACCTTCTTCAACACCCAGAGTACGGTGTTCATTAAAAAATGATCCCCAGTCACACGGTCCACAGAGTAATTCTGCCCGCTGTGCTCGATATGGTCGCCCCAAGGCTCGGAGCGCAAGAGCCCGTAACTGGATCTGGCAAATCTCGCCGGTCCATTCTTCTTGTCAAGGGCCCGGAGGATGGCGCCCTGGGAGACAGCGTTCACCGCCATTCTCCTGTGCCTTTGCGTCAGCAGCACGAACGGGAATGTGGGTAGATATGCGAACTTCTCTTCTTCTTCCAGTCGCCATAGCTTGATGGGACGAAGCCCGCGACTCTTGCATAGATCCTCCAAAAACTTTTCCAACCATTTCTCCAGGGAAGGGGAGCCGGCGAAACCTCCCATCAGGATGACTCTCTATGTTTCACCAGGTAAGCATAATTGTGGTTACTTGAAAGAGTCTGAGACTGACATCAACATTGTAACCGTAGTTTCTTGCAGGGATTATCTGGTTCTCCAAGATATCCCCAATTTGCACAAACAGTTTGAGAAACATTGCCTCGATATCCTTTCTGCGAATCATCAGCCTGAAAGAACACTTGCTGGAAAAAGACAGGGGACTCACGCTGAAATAATGACACAGTTGCCTTTGAGGCCTTTCCCTGGCTTCAGATTGCCGGAAACAAAGAGCGAAAGCTTTTTTTTGTTGAGGTAGATGTCCCAGCACCGCTTGTGGATAGTCTCGAACTTGATCATGATATGTTCGACAAGACCCCTGATGGTGACGCCGTTGACTTGCAGCTGGGTTTGGTTCTCGAGAAGCTTGAAGAGGTGCTCCCGGAAGTACTCGTTGAGGTAACTGGATCCGCAGAGTCCGCCTGTTGGTATGAGAATTGGGGTCAGGGCCTGGTATGAGTTACTTACCGCCATGGGGGACTACCTCCTTACTCAGTCTCAGTGGCAGCTGATTCTCGATTTTGTACGTGACGGCGTCAACGGTACCGCCGCCTGGGTTTGTTAGTCATTTGCAGTTCACAGGATCCAAGACTCATACCTGCATCCAAGAGGACAACTGTATCCCCACGCTGCGGAGGTAGTCGAGTCAGCCAACTTGAAACGCACAAAGAGGTCCCCAAACTCACCCTAAAGCCATAGTTCTGGCTCACCATGTAGGTTGCTGCCGCCTCTGGCTCAGAAACAATGAACAATCTTTCAATGCTGTTGTTTTCAGTGTCAACACCCGGGAACTCGGCGCGGTCCATAGCAAGCGCCAGGCATGTCTGCATGATGCGAAGAGCCTCGGGGTCCCAAATGGCAGGAACGCAGAGGACGACCTCGAATTGCCAGCTGTCGTCGACGCCTTGCTCTGCGAGTTCAGACTTTGTGTGAGCCAGCAAGTGGGAGAGGAAGTCGGTAATGGGCTGGTAATCGGTCCTGATGACCCTCTTCAAGCGAAGTGGCTTCAGGGTCTTTCCGAGGTGAGCTCTGACGGGTTTGGTAGTCTTGCTTTTATCCAGCAAGAGCTTGAAGCGTGCAAGCGGACAGGTTATGTCGTTGTTGTGCGCAGTAGGCATGGACCAGAGATGGCCGACTTGGTATCCCCAGCGAAAACTCTGCCAATCATCAGCAAGCCCCTCGTCATCACTCTCATCGTCGCTATCGTGGTTTTGATCACGCATAGGAATGTCGCCCTCATTGTCCGTCGATCTTTGGGGGATAATGGCTTCTTGGTTGTAGTAGCGTGAATTGGATGGGTATATGACCTCTGTGGGAACCTTGTACCACATGGGATCGTCCCGACGACAGACCATGGCGACCTCTGGGAAGTTCCCAATAGATCGAATGGAGCTCGGGTCGATGGAGTCTGGGGAGCAGCCACGAGGTATCTTGACGGTGGAGACAGCTGACGCGGTCGTGCCAAAGTCGACTGAGATGATGCAGCGATTCAGAGTGAGATCATGAGTCGACTCAAAGAGACGTTCCGCGTCCTCTTCGTCCAATTTCTGGGCGGAATTGGCCTTGCCCGTCGAGCGACGCGGGCCACGCCCGGGTCTGTCAGGACTGACGGGGGTGGGCAACGGCATGTTAGTGAGCGAAGCTCAGAAAGGTTTGACCATGAACAAAGAGATGTAGTCACAGGAGAAAGGGTTATTCACGCGAGCGAGGGGGCTCTCATTTTACATCAAACAGTCGGTAACGGTGTCACCTTGTTTCCTCAGGCTTTGTTTTCCCGGGAAATCAGGCTCCCAAGGCACGAAAATTTTTCTTAACGGCAAAGTGCATTTCCTCTAAAGCAAGAGTGTCATTGCAATCACACTGTTTGTATCCACCGGCCAATCATTGTTGCCCGTCATTTGTGAGACGTGAGGTGAGACGGCAGAATGAGAACGCCACTTTGCAGCCAAGAGGACAAGCGTGTTTGTTACGCGAGGCTGGAGAAATTGATCTTTCCCCCCTCTCATTCTACCAAATTTCTTCCTTTGTCATTGTATCGTACCGCCATGGAGAAGACGGTTGTACGTAAGGATGGGAGGGTTTGGAGCGACAGCAGTCGCCTTCAACTCCTGGCCTATCTCAACTGGTGTGTCACGTACCGAGGCAACTTGCTCCCGACGGCCGGTGATCACCTGAGGCGAGTTACTGGCAACAGCTTCACGGAGATGCAGATCCGTCAGAAGCTTCGGCGGGAATGGCAGAATCATGGCCTATGTGACAACTTTAACGAGGTCTTTACCCAGGGGACGCCTAGCCTGAACCTATCCGACCAAGAGCAAATGGAGATTCAGTCGATTTTCTCTGGCCTTCGTCATGGTCCACACGAGTTGCGCAGCAACACTCGGGAGACCCAGACTCGGTCTCGGGCTGCGCTGAACGCGGTCAGAACGTCGAGGGCCAAGAGTCCGGCCATCAGGCTAAAAGTGACCAACAAGAATTCTCCGGTAAGTCTTGTCTGGTTGAATAGTTGTGTCGCATCTAAGTGGGCGATAGATACGGCCAGGGACAAGCCCCCAGCTTCTGGATTACAACGCTAGTGGTGAAGGCGATGGATACAGCGCTGTGAATTTGATCCAAGTTCCAACCACCGAAAGCGAACTGTCGTCCCCTTGTCCTAGCTTTCTAAGTGTCCCGCAAAGCCGAAGCCGGACATCGAGTCCCGGTCCATCTGAGCAACCTTCAGCCGACATAGCAGCTCTTCAAGATGAGGTGTTGAAGCTGAAGGGCCACAACTTGACCCTACAAAATCGCGTATCGGTGCTAGAGACGGACCACGCAGAGATACGTCACCTCCGCGAGTCGGAAAAAGGGGACGACATTAAATATTGCACTCGAATGATTTCCATCCTAGAGAAACGAAACAAGGCCAGGTCTACGCATTCTCGCAACGTCAAGGATTTCCAGGCAGGAAGGCATGGCTTGCCAGAGAGCACCATCATGCAAGAATACACGGCGCTCTACTCCAGCATTATAAATGAATCTCAGGCCTTCTGTGAAGATGACGAAAGCCCACGGATTCGCAACAATAACGAAGATGCACATCCAGCTAGAGCTTGGGCAATGACGGCCTCTGGCTGGGACCTCTACCCTCTTCTGTGCTACTACAATACTGAAGCTATCCCCAGCTCAAGGCTTGTAGCCGCTCTGGTTGGAGCCGGAATTTTCGATCTCGTTTTTGAACGCGCCTTTCCAGATGTGTTGGGCGTTGAGAGTCCACTCATGGATGGATATAGAAGACACATCCTGATCAAAGGTGAGAGTGCGTCGCATGTGCCCGGAACCTGAGGCTCACACATTCTCTAGACGGGCCCGAGGCCCTCCACATGGCCGATCTCGCTGCCCTGGAGTCTTTCACCCAAAGAGACGGGGACGGCAAGGCTAGACTTAAGAATCAGATGATTGAAGAAAAGGCTGAGCACCTTTCTAAATTTATGCTACAGAGCCTGAGCTTCTGCATCACGACTCAGAATCGCCAGGCAACAACGCCAGGCGACGACTCGGGCATGAAAGATGTGCTCACTGATGACGACTCGGACATGGAAGAGGCGCACCTAGACAGCGACCTGAATATGGAGGAGGAGCCCACTCATGACGACTTGGGCACAGAAGAGATGTCCCCCGACCTCGAAGACCCGTTGAGAAAAGCCCTGAACCTAAAGTTCTCACTGACTACTTCAATGACACGCCTCAAGTTCTACTTTTTCTTGCCCGGCCACTGCTTTGACGAGACAAGCATGGAAAAAGACGACATGTCGAGTGATGGCTGCGCTGTGAAGCTGTGCCTACTTCCAGCTCTGTTCTCTGTGCCAAGGAGCCGGCTTGACACGAGGATCGAAGAGTCTCGATGGGAAGTTGAGACTCGCTATGATAGATGTCTTACGGAGGCGAGGGAGGATGAGGTGGCATCTCTTCGCCTTGTTGCCAAGGCCGTTGTACTTACCTGAGGGCTGTATTCGTGCAAGTATTTTGGTAGTATTTCCGGTCATAGCGTCGCATGGTGGATAGATAGTCTCCTACGATGCATGACAAATAGACGCTGTATAGTCCTGAAGTACCTAGACAGTCCCCTAATAGGTCCTGCGCAACGATCGTTGCAGCTCGATCGCGCTTCAATTCAATAGACAATGCTAACTAGTCAAACTCGATTCTTTTAGATAGAAAGACCTTTTTTTTTTTTTTTTTTGATAGAATAATCAACCCCGACACCACCTCACTCTGCAGCAGTCACACCCGTCTTGGTCACGTTTCAGGTGACTGCAACCAGCCGAGGAAAGAGATAACAAATCATGTCCCGTTGAGAAGTCTGTAGAATCTGATGGAAACTGTGAAAATGATTTGATTGGTTCTTTTGGATCCCAGTTGAGGCATCAACCAGGCTGTGAATGGAGGTCGGCCTCCCGCAGGACTAAGGCGAATTGTTGGCAGGGGGTGGTTGTCATGAAGTGGATGGCCAACCAGCATCATCATCATCATCATCATCATCAATCTGACCGAAATAGTGTTAGTTTGAGATGAGTGGCTATAATGAATCCGTTTTTTTTTTTTTTTTTTCATTTGTTGCATGTTTGTTGTTGGGAGTTGGCATCTCAGTGCCAAGCCTCGATGGCCAGGAAGTAGGCCGCAGAGATGGGGGACTCAGATTGCTGGAGGCCTACAGTTTGCGATACTCTAAGCGCTTGAGATACCTAGAGAAGAATCTATGACGTAGAAAAATTGTCATTGTCCAGTCATGAATGCGAACGGGTGGCTCGTTGGCTCCAGTAGGCAGAGTTGTTTGTGCTATGGCTGATGCGGGAGGCCGACCAACCGAGCCCAGGTACCCTATAACTCCAGGATACCTTTTCCGTTTCTAAGAGCAGATAACGATCCAAAGCTTTCTGTTTTTCACTGGTAGATCTGTTCCCAACATCTCAATCCACCATCGACACAAAGGCAAGTTCCACAACATCACAGGCGCGTTCCACCATTATGGCTAGCAACGAGTCAAGCGGCTCTCGTGGCTACATCTCATCAGACATGGATCTTGAGAAAGATACCAGACCAGAGCATTCGTAAGAACGTCACCGTATTTCCCCCAAGGCTCGTGCTCATAACCAACCACTGCAGACCTTATGCCAGCGAGGCCTGCACTGTCTTGTTCCAGGATGGGAACAGTCATCACATTCCGCGAGACTTTCTCGAACAAGTCAAGAAGCTCCACCTCTATGTTATTAGGGGGAGCCCTAGACTCAAGGTCCACTTCAGCGATGTCACCTCCGCGACCGGTCACGTCCTACTCCATTTTCTAGTATGTGGCATCTACCAATGTGTCAAGCCCCAGGGCGATAGCCTGGAGGACAGGCATGTTTCTGAGTTCAAAACTGCCCTCGACGTATATGCTGCGGCCGATTCGCTTCAAATCCCCCGCCTCCGCGACCTCGCACGAAGAGAAATAACCAGGGTGGGCGACACGCTCAGTCTGCCGTCTGTCATATCGGCCATCGAAGACTCCAATCTATCTTTCAAGACACTTCCCGGTGTTGTCGCGTATGTTGAGTCTCGCATCCTCTCCTTTGGAGAAGACGCAACACCTGCGGCTATCAACAGCATGCTTTCTGAGCTCGAGGGGCCAAACACGCTCAGCCGGACCCTGCTGAAGAGCATGGTGCTGCTAAAGAGCTCAGAGCTGTTCAAGCAACAACTGAAGCTTCATGAGAATGAGGATCGGGTCTTCTCCGGGGCCGCCGCAAGTGTGTTGGACAATAAGATGAGGAGAAGAATGTCACCCACAGAGCAAGCCATGAAAGATGCTGAGGCGAAGGCCGAGATTATCCCCAAGAAGCAGAAGAGGATTCCACTAGTAGCTTATCCGCTAGAGGAAGCCTATTCTACAGAGGACGCACCCGCAGAGGAAACACCTGCTGATGAAGTACCGGCAGAGGAACCAACCTGTTTGTCAAGAGCAAGCCCGTCTTGATGTGCAGGAGATCCACGCTCTGCTTGAGAAGAAGGCCAGGCGACGGGGCAAGCTGTTGAAGAAAGACACAATGCGCCTCAACTTTCTTCTTGAAAGGTCTTGGCTCGACCTGACTCAAGCCAAGGCGGCTGAGGTCGTGCCCCTCGGAGAGGCCACACCCCCAGCCATAGACGGTAAGTTGTCATTCCCCCTACCGACTTGAACCTACAAGCCTAACCGTAATCTCCGCCCAAGAAAGACCGTCTCTAGATGTACCACGATCTTTAAATGTGGAGGCAGGGTATGTGGAGGTTGTATCCGCAGACAGACCTGGGTCGACAAGCTCCGAGACCTGGAGTTTTGCGGGAACCCCAGACTCTCACTCTACCCAGACTTCCCCAAAGCCCGAGGCATCAGAAGTTCAGGCCGGAGGAAGCTACCAAGACTTTTGGGACTCCCTTCTCGAGGGAAGAGCCACACCGGAAGCTCCTCGTGAGTGAATCCCGTGGATTGGGAGAAAGATCCCTAGAAGGGGATACGTGGGCACTGGCCTTCGACTTTGAGTTTCGTGCCGAAACATTTTCCTTGAACATAGCCACTCGTTTCTTACCTATGACCTACCTATCCTAATCTATGGAAACTATTCAAATCTAAGACATGCGACCCTGGTAGGGAGCCTTTCATAAGAGAATTTGCCGGGGTTATGAAGCTGCGCCTCGTGATGAGGCTGTGAACCTTGTTGAAGTGGATAGTTCCCTTTCTACATTTTGCCCGAGCCTCACGTGGCTCATTTTGGGACATACAGCGAGCTCACATGTTTGAGATCAATCAAAGAGTGGCGGAATACGTCAAACCGCCATCAAAGTTTCTGCCTGACGTACCTGTTGGTTGGTCCCAACGCGTTTCTCCTAACAAGGCTTTCTGGGCTTGCATGAGGCCATCGCGTTTGTCCGTTGGAGGCCGAGCAGTGCAGTAGTAATGATTCATTAAACGTCTTATAATATCTTTCATCTCCCCCTCTCCCCCTCCTTTTGGATCATCCCCGCTCTTCTTACCTTCAAGGACAGCAAAGATGCCCCTTGACGACGGAGCATCAGATCTTGGGATCGCCGACTCTCTTATCAATGGCTGCTCTGGTGACAATTTCGGGATGGAAGATGATGAGACTTACTTCCGCCCGTGCTGGGGTTCCGACGATTCAGTCAAAGGCTCGGACGATGAGGTCGTGGAGAATCGACCACATCGCTCGTCAGTCACTCTATTCTCCGATCCCTCTTGGTAGCCCAGACTAACCACACCTCTAGACCGTATGCGAGCGAGATAGTCGACCTCCGATTCAGTCCCAGCCAAACCCTTCGCATCCCTCGTCAGTTCCTGGACAAAACCCCACTTGCCACTCGCCTCGAGCGATGCGGATCGATCAACCAGATTGATCTAGGATCTATCCAGTTCGACGCCGGTCACGTCATTGTGAACTTTCTCGTGACGGGAAAATATCAATGCCTTGAACCGTGGGGAACCACTGCTGCTGGAAAGTACTCCTCCGAGTTTAGGACTGCCCTTCGCGTATACATGGCTGCTGAGTCGCTTGGCTTGACGGAGCTCTTTTATCTTGCACAAGAAGAAGCCAGGAAAGCTGGAGACAAGTTGAGTTTCCCCCACATTGTCGACAACGTCCATTTTCTGGACCCCTTCCATGCACACTTTCCATGGATTGGCGAGTACGTCGAATCTCGCATGATCTCCTTCTGGGAGACCACCACAGACGAAGAGGCGACCAAGATGACGTCTGATGTCCTGGGTCCCTCCAACCTCCACAAAATACTCATTGGTGGTCTTTTGAAGCTGAAGGAATATTATGGGTCGCCGAAGGAGGATGATACAGTCATCAAACAGCTGAAAGGAGAAATACAAGAACGCAGGGCTATGTTGCGCGCCGTGAGGATGAGAACAGAGATCGCACATGAAGAGTTTTCAAGGCCTAAGGAAGAGATTCGGCAGAAGGTGGACTTGATAAGATATTTGGGGGAGGATGGAGACGTGAAGGAGCACCTGGACTTGACACAGAAGAAATTGGACCTGCGAAAGGTGAAGGCGGAGAAGTTATATTCAACCGGGTCACGCAAAGAGCAGGATCAACGACACCTTGAGAAGCCTGAGGTCACCACTCTTCAAAAAACACCAGCCCTGACCTCCAAGAAAATCCTGAAAGAGGTCGAGCAGGAAGCTGTCTTGGAACAATCGGAACTGACAATCCTCGAGTTCAAACGTTACGAGACGCGGGTGGTCCCCTTGGCATTTTCCTCCGCTGAACGGAACCGACTGAGCCTCCTTGAACAAAAGAAAGACACGAGAGCCGAGGTCTTGAACGCCAAGAGAGATTGGGATCGGATTGATCTTCAACAAGAAAAGTTGGACACAGCTTGGAAGGATGCTTTACACAAGGGTAAGTTATTTCACGTCAAAGCACGATGCCAAGTTCACTGCTGATCACTTTTGTTTCTGGATATCTAGAAGGAATCCTTAATGAGCCTTGGCGGGCACGTTCTTCAAACTTGACAAAGGTCATTCTCTACCGGGCCCTACGCAAGAAGTATGACGACGAGAAACTCGCTGCACTGGCGCGAAGGAAAGCTGCGGTAGAACGATATCCATACTCGACCCCTGATCCCGAAAACTCCTCCCAAGAGGAGATTGAGGGCAGTTCTTGTTCTACGTCTGCTGGCCAGTGGACTCCCGAGTCGGGAAGCGGATGGAGCACTCCTGGATTGTGTTTCGATCCGGAGTCGCATTTGAAAGCTGGAGGCAAATGGGCCATCTGTGACCCATGCAGAAGACTTGTGATCGAGACGATGCACGACTTGGTTGTTATGCCGGACTTGAAGGTATCTGAAGACTAGTGGAGAGTTGGTGGTGCAGTACACGTTTTTTGTTTGGTATTTTCGGCTCAGCTTCGACTTCTACTTGACTCTGAATTGCCTATTATATGCTTTTGTCACTATAGTAGGTACCTAGAAAGTGATCAATTCCTTGAAAAACTGTTTAAACTCACGCCTTGGGATATCCATGTGACTATCATAACTTGTTCCATCTGTAACTTGCAGGCACCAACCCAAGGACGGATATTGGCCTTTGGAGTTGCGCAAAGGGAATGACAATTAAAACAATGAGTTTTAGAGAATATAGAATACTATCAAATTTTTGATATTATTATTAACCATAAGGATTGAATTAAGATGAACAAGGCCCTTCCTTAGCTTGAGCGATAACCTCGGGTGTTTCCCCTCTTCTCCACCTCCTCAACTGAGGGGCTCACAAAGTCCCGCTCTCATGATCTCATCACCTTCTACGACCTGGACGTAGTACAAAGGCTTCATCTTATCATTCATTAACCAATTCCATACCCCAATATGGCAGAGTCGGAGCAGCAGACCATTGCCCTCATCGGCCTTGGCACCATTGGCCTCTCGTTCGCCGCCTTGCATCTCCGATATTCCAACGCCAATTTACGACTATATGACGTACGAGACGACCTCGAGCATCACATCTCTACTCTTCTACCAGTGTATCTTGAATCAGTGAAGAAAGAAGCGGCAGAAACCCTCTCTGTGGAGCAACTCATATCCACCGGACGACTATCCATATGTTCGTCTATCGAAGAGGCATGCTCAAACGCAACCATTGTCCAAGAGCAAGGCCCGGATAAGATCGAATTCAAACAGTCAAACTGGGCTAGCGTCATCAAGTATGCACCAGCAAACGCACACCTATGGAGTTCAACATCTGGCATCTGCGCTTCCAAGCAGGTTGAGCATCTTGAGGATAAGACGAGGGTTCTAGTGGTTCATCCTTTCAATCCTGTAAGCGCTATCGAGTCGGAATGATTATAAATCGGATATTGACAGGAGACAAGCCGCATATCATGCCATTGATCGAGGTGGTGCCGTCTCCCCACACCACACCCGAGAGAACCCAGTTTGCCATAGACTACTTTAACAATCTCGGCTCAGGCCATCGTCCCGTCAAGATCAACAAAGAAACCCAAGGCTTTGTAGGAAACCGTCTAGCCTTTGCTCTTTTCCGCGAGGCCTGCCACCTCGTCGCAAACGACGTAGTCTCAGTCAAAGATCTAGACACCATAATGGAAAACAGCCTAGCACCAAGATGGGCCGTGGCAGGTCCATTCAAGACATACAACAGCGCCGGGGGAACTGGCGGTATAGGTGCTTTTATGCATCACTTGGCTGGAACTATGGAGGCTTGCTGGGACGATGTCGGGGATTTAACCTTTAAGGGAACGTCTGCCGGGGCCGAGGCTCCACGTCCGAGTATCTCGGCAGAGGGTGAGGACTGGACAGAAAAGGTTTCTAGGCAAACGGAAGAAGCGTATGGAAGACCTACTGCGGATTCTCTGGCGGAGAGGGATCGGAATTTGCAGAAGATCATCCAAGCTCAGCCAAACCAGAGATAATACCCCCTAAAGCTAGTTATCATCTTTCCACTTTTTATAAATCAAGTCCTGAAATCACCAAACACTGATAGTGATCGGACATACAATTACACCGCTCCAGCCCACCCCATCGTCTCCACGAAGCTATTCCCCCTCGCGCTTAGAAATACAACCGCGAAATCAGCCGTGTTGCTACTGATATATGTTTCATCCCAGCATGGACCCTCCCCGGATCCGGTCTAGCCTCCGTGGAAACCGCGCGAGATTCGGACGAAAAACCGGCCGAACCCTCGATTTGTCAGGTACACATTCTTGGGCCGAGGCTCGTGCGATGGATTTTTTTTTTTTTCTTTCGATCAAAGAGTGGGCTAACTAGGTGCAGATCTAGTAGACCGCTGCGGCGACCTGGAGGTTTGCCGTGTTTGTGTTGCATTGTCGTGGGGACAAGTTTTCCGATGTTCGTATAAAACGGGCCTGGAGTAATAATTAGTTCGTGGTATAGAACTACATGAGTTCTTGACATTTACCTCATTCACTCAATCTTAGAAAACTCATAATGGCTGCACCAAGACACGGGTCACCAGGTGTTGATCCTGCACCTCTCTTCGAGCCCCTAACTTATTCTCCCTCTGGACGCACAGCACCAAACCGCTTCCTCAAAGCTGCCACCTCTGAGCGACTAGCCTCATGGGACCCTAAGGATGAATCAGCTCGAGGAATTCCCTCAAAGCAGCTTATCAACCTTTATAGAAGCTGGGGTGCTGGAGGATGGGGCCAGATGCTCACGGGTAACATCGCTACCGACGCCGTGCATCTCGAAGCAGCCGGCAACACCATCATCAAAGCAAGCGATCCTTTCGAGGGTCCCCGATTTGAAGCCTTCAAGGAGCTAGCAGCTGCTGGAAAGGAAAACGGTAGCCTCTTGATCGGCCAAGTCACCCATGCAGGCCGTCAAGTTGAATCCTGGATTCAACCCAACCCCATCAGCGCTTCTGCAGTCCCTCTAAAGCAGTCCGCCACGGGCCGTACCTATGGTGAAGCACGAGAGGCCACCAAAGAAGATATTGCCTCCATCATTGAAGGATTCGCTCACGCTGCCGAGTATTTGGAAAAGGCTGGCTTCGACGGCATGGAACTCCACGGAGCTCACGGCTACCTAATCGCTCAATTCCTCAGCCCTCGCACAAACAAGCGCACAGACGAGTACGGAGGCAACCTCGAAAACCGCTCCCGTATCGTCTTTGAGATTGCCAACGAGATCCGAAAACGCGTGAGCCCCAAGTTCATGCTCGGCATCAAGATCAACTCAGTCGAGTACCAACCAGAAGGCATCACACTCGATGACGTAAAGGAATTCAGTATTGCTTTGGAGAATGCTCATTTTGACTTTATTGAGATTTCTGGAGGAAACTATGAGAAGCTAGCATTCAAGCACGTCAAGGAGGAGAACAAGAAACACGAGAATTACTTCCTCACCCAGGCGGAAGAGATTGTAAAGTCCCTCAAAGGAGAAACAAGAATCTTTTCAACCGGAGGATTCAAGACCACTGCAGGTTTGGTCAACTCGCTCGCCACCCTCGATGGTGTCGGTATAGGACGCGCAGCCTGCCAAGAGCCCGGACTTCCCAACGCGATCAAGAACGAGGGCGCAACTGGAGTTCTGAAGCAGGCATTTGACGAAGAGGGTTTCCAAGCGATGGCTCTTGTTTTTGTACTCATCAACCAGATTGCAAACGGTTTACGGCCAGCCGACTTTTCACTGAAAGAGAACGTCGACGAGGCGTGGGAAAAGGCGAAGCAGCATATGCAGCGGGTCGCAGAAGACAAGGAGCATTATGTCATATAGATTAGGAAATAGACTTGAGAGTATATGACTTGGAGGAAACTACTCTTCTATCATCCATTGAGGGTAGTTATCCACCCCCTTGTCTTTGTGTGTATAATCTGACAACCGCAGAACATAGAGATCAAGGACTAAAAAATACAACTACCGAACCTTAAGTCTTGGCCTACTGGCATTTAAAACAACTCCTGCTAAACTGGTGGTTAAAACGCATTACGATTCGCCGTGACAATCAGTGGCGCTTACTCTGCAGGTCCAGGGCCGTTTCGTTTCAGCTAAAGGATCAGCCTATGAATAGCTTTGGTGTGGATCTTTTGATGCTTATGCCAAGCGATGACGGTAATTACGTTGATTTCCAAATCAGGACTTTCTCTGCGCAGGTGCAGTAATAAAGATTAAAGGACGAATGCAGGCTCAATTTCAGGCAGATTGAGATGCCCCTTGAGCCCTGTTTTCCATCCATTTACAGTTCGCAAGCTTGCATCTCCGCGCTTTATCATACCCCTTTGGGAAATTATCTATTTCCTTGCCCTATGTCTTGTCCTCTGAGTTGTCAGTTACAACCAAGTGTGCTGCAGCATGACGCGTTGGCCGGATCCGCCCACAATCTTACATGACATCCATTCTAGGACCTATTGTCCGCTGGTAAAGACATCAATTACTGTGGTTGTTCACATAAAGGGCTTCTTTCCCAGAGGTGAAGCAACCACCAGCAAGTTCAGCCGATATTCCTACTGTTGACATCAACATGGAACACTTGCGGGCATTCCCAACAATGGCCATGATGGGTTTGCTCACTTATTTGTCACTGTTCATCACCGCTGTCGCTGCGGCCTCAATCGATACTTGCCCAGGATACAGCGCGAGTAACGTCGAGGAGACGACAAATGGTCTCACCGCCGATTTGACTTTGCTTGGTGAGCCATGCAATGTCTATGGCATAGACGCGCCCGAGTTGAAACTTGTCGTTGAGTACCAGACAGGTGAGTTTTATAATCAGCGTTCTTATGTGCGAGGCTCATTGCAAAACAGACAAACGACTACATGTAAAGATCTACGATGCGGGAGAAAAGGTCTATCAAATCCCCGAATCCATCATCCCTCGACCCTCAAAGAGCAGCGGCAAGATTGAAAAATCCGACATCGTCTTTGATCTTCAAGAGAAACCTTTCTCCTTCACAGTGTCTCGGCGCGACTCGAAGGAGGTCTTGTTTGATACAAGCGCCGCAAACTTGATCTTTGAGTCTCAATATTTGAGATTGCGAACAAATCTCCCCAACGACCCAAACATCTATGGCCTCGGCGAACACTCCGACTCCTTCAGGCTTCCCACTGATTCCTCCTATCGAAGAACTCTGTGGAACCGAGAGGCGATCCTGATTCCGGAAAACACGAACCTTTATGGAAGTCACCCCACGTATCTCGAGCACCGGGAGTCAGGTACCCATGGTGTCTTGTTCATGAACTCGAACGGCATGGATATCGACCTCAACGTCACGGCTGAGGGCGATCACTTCCTCGAGTACAACACCATCGGAGGCATTCTTGACTTTTACTTCTTTGCTGGTCCCACTCCGACAGAAGTCAGCAAGCAGCATGCTGAGGCCATTGGTCTAGCGGCGATGATGCCGTACTGGTCTTTGGGTTTTCACCAAGCCAAGTATGGATATTGGGACGTCTACACGCTAGCAGAAGTCGTGGCGAACTACTCGACAGCCAATATCCCTCTCGAGGTTTTGTGGGCTGATATTGACTACATGGACTTGCGCAAGGATTTTACCACAGATCCTGAACTCTTCCCGATGGACAAGATGCGAGAACTCGTCGATACTCTACACAGTCGACAGCAAGAATTCGTCATGATGTTGGATCCTGGAATCAGCACCGACAGCACCTACGAGTCTTTCCAGCGAGGTGACAAAGCAGGAGCCTTTCTCAAAGCGGCTGATGGTTCAAACTATCGAGGCGTTCAATGGGCGGGCGAAGTTGTCTGGCCAGACTACCACTCTCAAGAGGGCCACGACTGGTGGGTTGACGAGATGGAGAGGTTCTTTAACCCCGAGACGGGTCTTGACATTGACGGTGTCTGGAATGACATGAATGAGGCGTCAAACTTTTGTGCCGATCTTAACTGCGATCCTGCACAGCTTGCAAAGGATACGAACACGCCTCCCCAGCCTCCAGAGTCTCGACCAAACACAGGAAGGCCGATCCCAGGCTTTCCAGACAGTTTTCAACCGGACGGAACCTTGTCTAAGCGTCAGGATGCAAGCAATGAATGGGAAAAGGCCCTTGCGGATAGAGACCTATTCAACCCACCATACTCTATCCAGAACGCAATGGGTAACCTCAGCGTCAAGACCATCTACACCAACATCAGCAACCACGACGGCACCGTGCAGTACGACACACACAACCTCTACGGACTGAACATGATAAAAGCAACCTACGACGGCATGATCAAGAGGAAACCAAACAAGAGACCCTTTGTCTTGACTCGATCAACCTTTTTACACTCGAGTGCATGGTCTGCACACTGGTTCGGCGACAACGAATCTTCCTGGGCTCACTACCGCACCTCGATAGCACAGATGCTCGGCTTCACCGCTGTGCACAACTATCCCATGGTGGGGTCAGATGTCTGCGGGTTCAACGGGAAAGCTGGGGAGAATATGTGCTCGCGTTGGGCTTTGCTTGGAGCTTTCATGCCATTCTTCCGAAACCACGCCGACATTGCTGCCCCGAACCAAGAGTTTTACCTCTGGGAGTCTGTCATCAAGGCGGCTCAAAAGGCTATTGATGCGCGGTATAGATTGTTGGATTACATCTATACAGCGCTGCATTATGCCAGTTCTGCGGGTGTGCCCAACGTCAACCCGCTGTTCTTCATCTATCCCTCCGACAGCAACACGTTTGGCATCGACACGCAGTTCTTCTTGGGAGACTCTCTGCTGGTATCCCCCGTTGTCGACGATGATTCTCAGTCTGTCACTTTGTACCTACCAGACGATCTCTTTTACGACTTTTGGACTCACAAACTCGTCCGTGGTGAGGGAAAGGCCATCACCTTGGACAACGTCGGCTTTGATGAGATTCCCGTATACATCCGTGGTGGAAGCATCATACCACTGAGGAAAGAGTCCGCCAACACCACTGCAGAGCTTCGGGAAAAGAACTTCAACCTCGTCGTTGCTCAAGATGGAAGTGGCTATGCTGAAGGATCGTTGTATCTCGACGACGGTGAGAGTATAGAAGGCAAGTCATCAGAGATCAAGTTTGTGTGGGAAAACAACATTCTCACGGCCAACGGCACCTTTGGATACCAATCTGGTCTGGATGTCGAGAGCATTACCATTCTATCTGAGAAGGGCAATAGCACGATATCTGTAAAGGAGAGTCTGGATGGACCTTTCCAAGTGCAGAACAAGACTATAAGGAGATGTCGACCAGCCTAAATGCCTCTACAAATAGCAGAAGGTATCTTCTACTTTTACCGTATGGCATAGTGGTCTATCTTCACAGGAGAATAGTGCCCGAGGGGGTGACGCAAGTTTGTAATAATACTTTATTTTTAGTCCACCTTACTCCTATGTTTATCCTTAATGACATGTGAAAAAAAAGACATAAGAGATGCATTACCTCATTAAAAGTTGTGAAAACTACACCTTGACCTTGTCCACGATACCTTGCTAGCAAACTGAACCAAATTCCCCAATATCTATTGCTCATAGAACCTCACAGCAAATTCGAAATGTCCCCAAGTAACCAGGATCAAACCCATGCATCGACGGAACGCTTCTACCATCCTACATCTCAGTCTACCTAAGACCTCAAAGCAGGCGGAGTCGGAGGCGTCGGAGCCTTTGCCAAAAGCCTAGTACTCTCACTCGTCTTAGGCGGCCTTTTATTCTTAAACTTTGCCGCGGCCCTCTTATCACTATAACAAATAAACACCATAGTCAAAGTGCACGCAGCACCGAGGAAGCCAAAAATGCTAGCAATGATGATGCCTGCGGTGCCGACCTCGTTGTGCAGCTTCATGCAAACATCATTCCCAGAGTCAGGATGGGTCGTGCACAACATGCCCGGGGCGCAGGCGCTTGATGTTATATTTGCGCCGACGCAGCCGTGGGTTTCTATTTGGCCGTTGCGTGTTCGGGTTGAGCAGACTGTTGTGCTCTCGACGGTTGTGCTAAAGCAAGATGCACCGATCTTTTCGCTAGAATATGTAGAGTATGTAACTTGGTCGCTGCTGATGTACGACGTCTCGGTCATGCTCGATGATGGTTCGGTCGTTGCCGAATCTTCAGACTCTGTTTCTGTCGGGAGAGTCTGTGTTGGCAACGTTGGAGATGGTACGGTGACGGTCGGCTGCTCAACCGTCGACTCCTCCTTCGTCTCTTCCTTTTGTGTCGTCTCGGCCTTTGTCTCCTTCACCTCTGTAGTTTTTTCGGCTTCGGTCGACTTCTCTTCTTGGGTCGTTTCGGCGGCTTTCGTATCAGCATCCTTTGTCTCTGCATCTTTTGTCTCGGCAGCGTCTTTCGTGTCGGCGGCTTCTGATTCTTTGGAATCGTCGTTTTCGTCTTCTGTCGCTTGGGCGGCGGCGTTGGTGGTAGCGTCGGCCCGTCGAACCCACTGTCGCCAGCGCTTGACTAGCCCATGGTCGCGTGCGTCGTCGTCATTCAAAGCGGGGGAAGAGTGCGGGCAAACGTCGTCGTCCAAGAGTGCGCTGACTCCTCTCGGTTCGTGGATTTTGTTGGAATCATGGCAGTCGATTGAATCGGTGTCGTAGCGTTCAAGGTATTCCCCTCGGGCATCAGCGAGGCCATTTGCCCAAGCGAGCAGTGCTAGCGTAGGAAGAAGCCGCATGTTTGGAGGGGGTGATGAATGATGATCTGATCAGTAAAGACTGTCGGACTCTGTCGGGGACGGCATTTGATATAGGTAATGAAAGATCAATAGCAAGCCCATTCACCCAAGACCAACAAACGACATGGAAAAATATTATGATCTTCACGACATGTCATGGGAATGTCTGTTTTTACTGCTTTGTCAAAGCTGCTATAAAAAGATTTCCACCTCCGCGTCTCGTGTCCCCTTGCGTGTTCCCTGCATGCGAGAGGGGCCACTGAGAGCCACGGGCGTAGCTTAGTCACGCTCGTGGTATTTTTAACTGGCGATTAATCAGGCAAAATAACCTGATGATCGCAGCTGGGTACGAGGGCATTCGTCATCCGGTTCTGCGGGAGGTCGTATTCACAAGCTGTGCGGGCCTAATCTATTCCATCGTCTTTGCTGTTGAAAAGGCGGGTGTCCAAATCTGTCGCGGCAGTCAGAATTCCAGGACCTTGGCATTCACGGCATCTAAACACCCCTGGACGTCAACGGAAAATCGTCTATTCCTTTTTCAGGTCGAAAGACCGAGGCCCTCTGGTGGAGCGACAGCCCCTCATTCAGCACTATTGTCTACAGGGTAGTGGAAGAGGCAAAACGCGACCCAAGACCGTCATCTTCACCACAGCATCTCCAGTAACATACACTGATTTGGCAATTTATTGCCTAGCTGACTTGACTATGGAAATGGCCAAGATTTTGATGTATCAATCGTGTCCCTTTCTGCTCAACATCTCAGTTCAAAAGAAAAAATGAACGCAGCATGCTGAAATATGGAGCAATGACGCTTGCTAGCCAGGACAAGGAGGATTGATCCATCATCTAGACATGTGATGATTGCCCATATAGAAAACGGAGTTCCACCACACTCTTAGTAGACTGAGAACCCTTCAACTCCACTCTGTATTTAGTGCATCTTAGATTCCCCTCTCAAGTTTACAGAAACGGCGGCGGTCGAGGTCAATATCCTCTCCATCGTGAGGGCTTTCGCCGAGCTTTCGTCTCCAACCGAGCGACTACTTGGACACCCAAGTGACATGGTTGACAGCAATGGACGTACACATTGTATCCTCGACGACGATTTCTTCTATCATGTGCAGACCTACGTCAAGACTGGCATGAGTTCCCCGATGATGAGCGTATCTTCAAGATGGTGCATCCACCCACCTACTTCAAGACCTGGCTCTAGGAGGATATAGAATAGAAAGTGAGAATGAGCCTCGTGATCAAGATCTCTAGCTGATTCTCTTCACTTAGGAAATGTGACAGGGAATCACCGTAGTCAGTCAGAATTGCAAGCTCTTTCTCGATGAGGGCATCAATCCTATCATCGGCCTCTGTCAGTTGCCGTGCCCTAATCTCGTCTTAGACAACGTCTAGCACTCGTTGATAGCCCATCGCATTGCGGAATATGCATATTCCACCGTCGAAATTTTGGAAGTGCTATTTGGACCGCTCGACACTGATTTCTGGTTCTAGGATTCCCTTTTCCAGCTTCGAGACCGAGGAGGCCAGAGAGAATACCAAAAGAGTGCTGGAGATTCTCCAAGACAATAGCCGCGAGACATCCAGAAACCTGGCCCTGGTTCTGAAAGCGATCGAGAGAGTATGCAATTTCGTATCTGGGCTCGCAAATTGACCGAATACTTTAGCCGATCTTGTGTTATCCAGCTCGCTACATCGACTTTGGAAGATGAGATGGTTCTCAAGGCCCTAGATGAGCTCCTCAACAACTTCGTGCACAAGGGTGTAGACACTGGTGATTGGGAGAAGCAGAAGGCCCTGCAAACTATACGTAAGCCAGATAATTTTAAACACGATTGTTGCAAAATACTGATGAAAGATGCCGTTTTAGAAAAATTTGCCACATTGGCTTCAAACAACAAGGCCGTTCATGCTCATATCAGCGCTCTGAGAATGGCCCTCATTGACATCCACGGTTAGTATTCTCGCATCGCAGCTCTTTGATGACTTGTTAATCCATCATTTAATAGACGCGTTGGTCATGATGAACACAACTGCCAAAGCCATGGCCAAGGCTGTCTCGCTTCTGGGTGACCAGGCCCGCCCAGAACGTGCGCGAGAGTTTGTCAAGCAGGCTACTCGAGATTGAGGCCCTTTTTACACCTCTACAGCTTGAAATCTTGGATGCGCCAAATTTCGCCACTGCACGCCGAGGCGGACATAACCTAACTACCCCCAGATTCCATTTACAGGACCTTCTTTGTTGATAACGAAAAGCTGGCTCTTGGAGATTTTCGGCCCTATAGGCAAGGACAAGACATCGACCCACGTGTTTATGACAACTTTTGCGTCGAATTGAGCGATAGAGAGACTACTCCAGTCAACTATGGCTTTTCGAATATGAAATCTGCTTGGAAGTGAAGTGCATTGCAAGGAGCCATGTTGTGTAGTGGCCATCTCGATTGCTGTTTAAGAATCTGGTGTTATTGCTTCTAATGGAACGTTAATTGGGTAATTGTTTAGCTGAACGCATAATAATGATCTATGTGCAATGCTGATGCCCGCTTACGATGGAACCTTTGAGATAAGCTGACAGCATCGGAGGCCGCGAGACTAGTCATCAGCCCCATCACTAGCAGTTTAGCTTGGTGAAAGAAAGAGACCAACACAGGATGGCTGGTGTAGTATATATATCGAGGACTTTCCAGTCCAGAAGTTGACTATCCTCCCCTAACAAACACGTCGCTCACATCACCAACTTCAACCTCCACATTCACTATCCTCACGTTGGAGATATCACCAATATCCAAACCAAAACAAATTCACAATCACAACATGTCTAGCAACGAAACATCAGTCAACCTCAAAGCCTACAGCATCAATGGCTACGATGCACCAGACCGCTGCGAAAAGTGCGAAGTCTCACTCCCCGACAAGGAAGCCCGTCGCCAGCATGTGACCGAGACACGCCACCGGGCTTGTCCATTCTGCGAAAAATACGTGCCTGTTGGTGGATTCTACGTTCACTGCGATATTGTGCACCCGCAGGAGCACTGGAATGATCACCAGGTCGCGTACCAGGATAAATTTGATAGGCAGCAGGCCCCGTCGTGGTTGGGAGTTAAGGAGTGAGGTCGATTGTAGGGGAAGGGTTCACACATTTAGCGATAAGATAGGGGTGATGTGGCGTTTGAAGAAAGAAGGGAAGAAAGATGAGAAGGGTGAATGCGGCATTTGAAACATTGTTGGCGTCTGTGGAGCGGGAGCGTGGTTTGTGGGCTGAATGAATACAACAAGATCTGGATCTGTTATCTCTTGAACCCTGTCCTTGTGCCCCTTGCCTCCGCATACGCTGACCAAGGAAACGGTGAACCCAAGGCCAAGCGATGCCCGAGTCGTTATCCCATGAACTTGCGCTCAAATCGAGGCCCATCTATGTCTGGGGACATCCATTAACCTTCCCCGATAAGCTTATTCCGCCAACGGCTTCATCCCCGTACAATCACCACATTATTTACCGCTCCATGTACCTCTCAAACGTTGGCGCAGGCAGCTAAAGACGCCGCTCCCGCATCCATCCACTCACAGCATGGCAGTGAGTTCAGCTGGCAGGGGTAAAGACGCTGCCAAGACATGTCTACCGACGCGCGCTGAAATTTAAGGGTCTGAATTGTTTCTCTAGCCCCTTCAAGATCGTCAGAAAAGAGGGTTTTGACTGGTTGTTCGAAGCGAGGATCGTGGGGATTTCGTTTTCCGCGGCGCCTGGGTGTGACGAGGATGTCTGGGTGAAGTCAGCCCATTGTCTGCCTTGCAGCTATCAGCCACAGGGCATGGACCCTGTTGGATGAAAGACATTGTACAAATAGATGCCGTTTAGCTGCCGAGAGAATTTTCGTAAATTATTCGGATGTTTGCTTTCCTTGTCCACTTGCACTTAGCGGAAGCAAACTCTAGACACAATGAAGAGCGTGGCATATCTTGGCGTGATAAATCTCGGTACTTGCTCCCTCTACCTCCACCACCTTTGTCATCTTTGTCTAGATACTAACCAAGGATCTTATGCAGGCATCTTTGCCCTCTCCATCTGTGTCCTCGCGGGCTGCAGAAGCAACATGGAGAAAAACTACCCCATCATCAACTGGCCGCAGTCAACGATAGAGCTCATCTGGGGAACAGAGTGCACCAATGCCACGGCTGATTACATGCCTGACCTATATAAGCTTGGCACATCTGGTAAGAAGCACTTCCAAGTCCAACGAGGCTTGTCTGACATTGTTGTAGGAATATGCAGAGTTGTGGATGGCAAGACCTCCTGCAAGTCGAAATTCCCACCATCTCTCAACCTAGCTCGAGCCATTCTTGAAGACCTCGAAGAAGCAGAGTCATCCGACATAATCAAAGAGTGTCGAAAAACAATCGACAAACCAATCAACCATCGCACAGCCGAAAAGCTAGGCATCGCAATGGTCTCATTCATCATCGCCTCCATCTTTCTCAACATCATCTCCGTCGTCGTAGCAGCAGCTGACGACTCAGCCTTTGGCATCCCAGCAACGAGTGTCCTCGTGATAGATGCGCTATTCATCTTTACGTCTCTCATCATGTGTATCGCCATGATGAACTTTGAAGGTGGAGGGTATCTCAAGAATGTCAGTGGGAGGGACTTTTCGGATAGGGAGATGATTGGTGTTGCTATTTGGATGTTGTTTGCAATGTTGATTGCTCGTGTTCTTTCTAACCCTTGGTTACTTGTGGGCGCTCTCATGATTATTCTACCTATAGTACTCGTCTTTGTTCTTTTCTTGGTCCGGACGAGGGGATTCTTTGCTGTCGTTCGAGCTGCAGTCGCAGAGGGTTGATGCATCGATAGCACAGTCAGAGTTAGATACAGAACAAATAAAAATCTTAAACTATGACGAATTCTCGTTCTGGCTGCTGGAAAAAGTCAACAACACCAGGTTCTTCCTCCTTATAGGGATCATGCCCATAAAAAACGCCTATTCTCCTGAAATTTCCAGAATCGTCATCTTCCATGAGTACCAACCCCACAGCGTCAGGTTTCCACTTATAGAGACAAAGACAGTATACCAACCCGTCCCCTTTTAAGTTCTCTTCGGTGACAATGTTCTTGTCATCAAGCCAGATAGTTGCCACCTTCTTTGGAGAAGAGTTGTCAGGGCTAGAGCAAGCATCATACAAGTCATCCTCGTCATCTTTGTGGAGGTATGCAGATGTTGTCGGCCCGCTGATAACTAGTCTGCCTTCACTGACCATTCCGAAAGGATCGTCTGTGGCTAGTTTTGTCGTGCAGTCTATAATCCGGGCACGATAGTTTTCCTCGCGAAACTCGAAAGTGAATGCCCACATTGTGTTGCAGTCGATTGATGCCCATGACCAAGACGGGGCCCTCTCTCGATGGACACAAATGTCAACATTGGGAGTTACAAGTAAGAAGAAATCCCGTTCGCGCCTCCATAGAAGCCCTGGCAACAGATACTTTCTCCACAGTCCAGCGAGGTACTCCCCGCCATCGCCCTTTGTGAGAACATCCCACTGTCTCGCCACACCTGCGATAGCAGGAAGCTTGTCTCTCGGGTTTGTCAAGTTCCGACAGCTATACGCCATGAGGATCAAGAACCAATGAGCAGGCTGGGCAGACTCCTCCTCAAGAGGGAGCCTGTATTTAAGGATCTTGTGGCCTATCGGATTTCGATTTGACGGACGAAAACCGCTCTTTTCCCGTTCTGATTCGCTTGTACAGTAAAAGAATGGACCATTTGCTCCAAAGACCAATAACCGAGAGGAGAGTAACCATTCCTGGTGTGACCATCCGCGCGCATTGATAGGCAAGTCTTTGAACTCCACATCCGGTAAGAGCATAGAAACTTGGGCGGTTGCCTCCTCGTTTTGTTGTTGTTCATTTCCCTCTTGTACATATGGAAGATGGAACCCTGTTCGTGGTTCGAAGAGGCCGCCGCCAGAGTCTCGAGCGCTGCCAGCGACGATGGTGAAGTAGGCGTTTCCATATACGCTGTTCATCGTTGCTGATTCGCGCTCCCAGTCTTCACGGGCCTGCTTGGAATCGCCCTGCAAGATACAGAGGGCATCTATCCACAAATAGTTGCAACCGAGGTCTCTCGTCACTTGCACTGCGTCTTGTAGCGTGGGAGGCATTTCTTCGATCGAGAACCCTTCGCATTGGTCTTTGAAAGAGGCTGGTGTCGTTGTGAAGCTGGGGTAGGTGCCCCAACAGTATGACAACGCAGCATACTTCACACTTTCTCCTGTACTTGTCAAGTCCTTGATCTTTTGATCATTGACTGATGTGATGAGCCGTATTTTGCCATCGGAATGACTGACATCCAGGAGTCTAGTTGGAAGTCTTTCAGAGACCATCTTGCCACAAGGATGATTCTGAGCACAGTCTTCCACATGGTCCTTGTATGTCTGCATGTCCCACTCATGACGACGGTATGCTACTACTATACTATCCATTAGTTACCCAGTTCATTTGTGACGTCATGTATCGTGAGGCTTACAGGGAGAGTAGTTGACCTCAAGTTTGCGTGATATTATGGATCCGGCCCGGCAGATCAGTCCATCCTGATCATGCACAAGAGTGATGGCTTCGTCCCCCAAACTTGCGTCTTCGGCTACCTTTTTTCTTTTCGGATTTGTCCCTCTTTTGGGCAGCTTTCTATCGTCTGGTCTCGAATCCAAGCTGAAAAGAAGCATTGAACAGATGTAACAACCTGATTCTGAAGATTTCTTGGCCTGTTTGATCGTTCCCATGGTTAAAGTCCAGGGCTCCTGAGAACAGGGTATAGTCGTCTTGGAACATGCCAAACAGGGATTCTCTTAATAGAACTAGTTAGTATAGGTGACCATGAGCCGCAAGATCCGTTTTGTCGATTTCTTACTGGGTGGAGTCATGGTAGGATTGCCTTGCTGTAGGTCTTGGACAGACATCTGGCTCAGATGGTACGTAGTAAGACTTGTTGAACCTGATTGGTGCGTAGGTTGTGAACCTGATACAACACTCAGTCTAAGGATGGGCAACGCATAGAAACTTAGAGAGTGTGGGAGTTGAAATTGGGAACTTGGCGAAGAGGGGTAAGGTTGGGCACCAATAAGGAGGACATTGAGTGATTAGGCATCAGTCTCGTCCAGAACCAAAGACCTTGAAAGGAATCAAGCTGTCACCCTCACAACTGGGGTGTAGCATGAGGCTAGAATGTGAGATACAACAGGGCTCAGTGCAATACTCCTAAACTCCAATCTTCTACCTCAATATCGTAGTTCACTCTACCCATATCCTCTCGCACTTGCTACCGTCAAATGCCTCCCCCGACATGATACCATGAACATACGTCTCACCAACGACCTTCCACCTACTCCCAGACGGCCTGAAAGCCATTGGTGCTTTACATCCATTAACCAGAAAGATCTTATCCCCGGGCTGAAGTTTGGGCGATCCCAAACCAACGTATCCCTTTGATGTCCTGAACATGGCTCTTCCCCATCCAGCATTCGCGTCAAACAACCAGGACGGATCCGTGGTGTAGATCCTTACTGTAGCACCTATAGAAAGAAGCGTATCCCATATAGTGAGAAGGGCAGCCCCAACTTGATTGCCAAACAATCTCTTGGGAAGAAAGCTCGTTAGCCTGACGACACGGTTGTCAAAGGCATCAAACGCTTCGTTCTCCTTTTCCACACGAACAGGATTGTATAAATCGAACCACTTCATAGTCCGCCAAAACATTTCCCGTCGAGGCTGTCCTGTGGGTTCATAAACACCCGGAGAATCAAGCTGAGAGACTTCACGCCATGTGAGGTATGCTCGAAACGTTTGTGTCCAAGCCCACTCATCAGCATCTGGCATACCAAGTCCCACGGCCACAACTTCATCAACCTCTGCTCCCAAAAGTCCCAGAACCTTGTCATTCTCGATGAACTGGACATCTCCCTTGGAATCTTGTGTGGCACGAGCCGGACTTGGGATGCTGGCCCTGTGGTTATGTCCACTGTAGGTCCAGCTCCACCATTGCTGCATCTGATCATGTTCCCAGTCAAGTGACCATGAGGGAAGATTGATCTTTGAGTTGGGCCGAATACCCCGACTTCTGACGAGAACATTGAGATCAGGCCGGGCTTTGAGAACTGCCGTCGTGAAATCGAGATAGACATCGGCGGCATCCTTGGAATAGTCGACAGTAATGTTGATATAGTCCTTCTTCCTAACAAAGGCCAGGACTCCATAGATCTTGTCTCGAGGATTTGTCGCCGAAGAAGCCTCGTTAAGCGCAAACGCAATAAAAAGATCCATAGCAATGTCCCTCTTCCAAGAAACCCGATTCACGAAAGGAGCTTCAGCATGAGTTGGAATAATATCAGCCTTGGAGTTCCAGCTCCAGTAATCAGTGAGGTGCGTCCAGCTGATCTCATCTTCGCCACACTTGACGATGGCATCGGGAGAGACAGTTGCTTCTTGCAAGATCCACACGCGAGAGAACCACTGCCTCTTCCAGAGATACTCAAATGCCAGAGCATCGTATATCCTGTCCCAGAACCGGTTCTCGTTGAGTCGTCTGTCGCTTGCTGCTGTTCGTCCAGTGGTTTGACCGAGATTATACTCGGCATGTCTCCAGCAGTCCACCGAAACCCTGGTGAATCCAAGAGGCCATGCATGAGAGTACTCCAGAAGAACCTTGAGCACACGGAACGCTCTCCTCGTCAGGAAATTCGATGTACCAAGCCATATAACAGCTCTTTGACATGTCTCATAAATCTCCCGCATGAGAGGAACCTGGACGTTCTTTTCGTCATTGTCCTTCTGATTGATACATATAGCATCAATCCACATGCAACGAGGTTGACTAGTTCCTCTCAAATTCTTCAAAGCCGAGTAGAGGTTTGGTCCAACAGGAAAGTCATGCCCGTTGACTGAGATGTTTTTCTGCCCAGTTGCGGTACCCCAGCAGTAAGACAATGCCTCATAGTGCGGCTTGTCAGATAGTCGAACATTCCTGATTCGGCAAGAGATTGGACCCGGCCCGGGAAGTAAATCCAAGACGCGAATTTCGTCTGGCGACGTGAGAGGTTCATAGCTGAAGGAAGACATTGTGATGACGCGTGATGGAATGTCAGACGATGCTGCCTGAGAAGGATCAACTTGGGCGCTTAACGTCTGCTGCCCGATTACTAAGCTCACAACTGTTGGTGAGAACATCACACGACCCCTGTCTTCTCGTTGTGGTTTCAGAATAGCTTCAACGCCATGCAACGGAGAGGCTGCCACATTCACAATCCAAGTATTCCCGTGAAGTGGGCGTCTTCCCAACATTGACTAAGGTTACGTGGGCGCACTTGACCAAAGACAGCCCTTTCTGTGAGTGACAGACTGACAGTTGTGTCTAAGACATTGCCACATCCCGAATAGGGCATGACGAATGCATCACCACAACCCGGGTACTGGAATCGGGTGCTAATTAATTCTTTCCAGTCATTCTTCAATAAAAGCCCTGTATGTGCAGAATCGCTTGAGGTCCAGATCCACTGTCCACGCAATCAGGGACCCAAAACCCTGTCCCAAGACGGGAATAGCGTCAACCGACTAACAATAAAAATCAGCCACCATGCCAGGAACGCACGCGCTATTGACTGTTAACCTGGTCCCGTGGCGTCGATAGGGCGTTTTCTTAATTGTCCAGGCCTTCCAATTCAGCTTTCAGCTCCGTCTTATCGGGCGGGAGAGACAATAGCGGCTGCTGTGTTAGAAATGATCCAGACCTTTTTTGTTTGGCGCCTTCAATCCTCTTCCGGGTGGTGCCAAGTCGATAGTTTCTGTCATGGAAGGGGATATTTAAACTGATAAGTTCCCTCGACCAGATCCCTTGAGGGAGGGGTATTGGACATTATTGAAGCCATCAATCGTAGGAGTTTGGTGTGCATCTCCCTTTTCTGTTATATATTCTTGTGCGCAAGCACCCAGGTCATTCCTTATCATTCACCTTCCTTATCACACAATCTTCACAATGTCCTATCGCTGGATTCTCGCAGCCCTCGCCTACTTGGTGACCATCGCCGCAGCCTGGCAGGCTCCCGCATACAGCGGCTTCACTCGTGTCTGGTACGATCCTTTCAGGGGAAACTGGGGCGTGTCAGTCAACCAAAACACATGGAACGTCATCAAGAGAGACAAAAACTACAACAACGAACTTCAACGATACACCGGAGATCAGAGCAATCTCCGCCTCAGCGGGAGGAGCACCCTCCAGATTGTCCCTCAGTACAACAAGTCAGCACCCAACAACTGGACATCTGCCCGCATCGAGAGCAAATACACCTTGACTCCACCGGTCGGCAAGCTCACCAGAATCGAGGCTAGCATTAAACTAGGCTCTAACCTTGCTTCACGCAAGCAAGGCATCTGGCCTGCCTTCTGGATGCTCGGCAACTCCCACCGAAACGGCGTCGCATGGCCCACCTGCGGAGAGATTGACATTATGGAGAATATCAACGGCCAAAGTATTGGATATGCTTCTCTTCATTGCAACAAGTCCCCTGGCGGTATCTGCAACGAGCCTACTGGTCTTGCTGCCCAGACTTCTCTGCCTGACACCAAATATCACGTGTGGCGAGTGCAGATTGACCGCAGAAACAGCAACTGGAAGTCTCAGACCATCACATGGTACATGGATGGCAAGGTATTCCACAAGGTTACTGGCGCCAAGATTAACGACGCCAAGACGTGGAAGGCTCTCGCCTACAGCCCGTTGTACATCATCCTTAATGTCGCCGTTGGGGGTGACTGGGTAAGCTACGCCCCCTTCATATACAGCTGGACAGTCGCTAACAATTTTAAATAGCCCGGTAGTCCCAACAAAGCCACATACGGAGATAGGGGTAGTATGATGGAAGTTGGATATGTCGCTCACTATGTATCCAAGTAGATAGACATAAAAGTATTAATGCATTTTGAGTTACTAAAAACTTTGTATCCATTTAAAGCTCATGAATAAACAAGTCGGCCTTTGTACTAATGGCAGAATGCTATCATGAGATTCACTAATAATTTGCGACTTGAACTCGACATGCCACTACACGCCAAAGTCGCAAACCAACACAGTGCAAATTGGTTCAGCTGAAGCTGGGCTTCTGATATGCGGGGTCTGCTTTCATGAGCTCCTTAAGCGCCTGAAATTGACCCTCTGCAACATTGGGCCTATCGTGAAGATTATCAATCGTCTTGCGATGGCGTTTTCGGCGCCTCGAGCGCGTCTCAAACGATCTGCATCTTCCTTGACCGACAGGGAGAGTCTTACGCCTCAGGTTCGAAGAGCCAGTGCCGGTCCTTCGAATGAGGAAGAGGCCAGCCAAAACCGCGACATAGCGTTTCTCGAACACACAGAAGTAGCAAATGGCTGGAGTTAGCTAGGTGCTCTATGAATTTGGGGCGGGGGATTCGCAAGAAAGGCCCCGGAAAATGCGTCCACACCTAAGTTCTCAGCATGGGATGGGACAAATCGGAGTCGACATTTTCCAGGTTTATCTGTCATGATCTCAGTTGATCGTTGCGAACGTGGTGGCACTTCTAAAGGAATCCATCAGCCACAATAACAAAGAACACGACATTTCGTTGTGGTCCTTGATTATGCTACGCTGGTTGCGATGGCGGAGAACATCATATGTCGTGCACTTACCCTTTTCCTCCCCTTTTGCCATGCTCAGAAAAGGCTACCGCAGGAACACCATACTGCACGAGAAATCGTTTAAAGTAGCCTTGTCTCTTAACAGTCATACCTCTTACGAAGAAGGAGTTCTCCCCCAGGTATTCGGTCGCAAAGTGGACGGAAAAAATAGTGGTGGGATGTTCTCCTACAGTTGATTACAGACCCACGTGACCGCCCTCCGTCACAGCAGCCAAGCAAGGTGAGGCAATCAGCAGGTCACGTGTGGCAAACAGGCAAAGCATTGAATCACTTCAGGTCTATTATGCAAGATATCATCTACGCCTAGAATCTTACATCCATATCGTCCCGTTTGAGTCAACCGAAACAGTTGTTGGGAGTCCATATGACCTGGTAAGTGTCAGCTTCCATATGCACAAACGCCATGTCGTTACTTATATAACTAGAACCGATGTTGGAGACATCAGAATTCAGACCTTCAATTTCTAGATTTCACCGATGACTACGACCTGCCTGCTGGAAGAAGAATGTCACCCTGGGCAACGCCCTAGACGAGTCAGAGCTCAGCATCATCGTTGCTGAAGACAGCCCTTCTGCAGGGGCTGATGAAAAAAGAGGCGGAAAAGTCGTAACCCGAGATTGTGGTCCTGATACTGTTAGTTAGACATTGGTGGACTCTTACTTATGAAAGCGTAGTCGCTACTTCGGTGATGTCCGCCATGGTACGAGGGCGGAACCCGTAGTGCTAGTATGGGTCGAGATTGTTACGGTACGATCACTCTCCTGCAGCACCATTTCGGAAAAGGTATACTTCTTGGTGGGAAGATAGTATCTAGCTGCCCACTTAAAGTCTGAGAGATCATTGGTGTGTTGAAAATGTGTTCTTTATTATAGTTGAAGCCCAGCCCTGGATGGGATAACTGGGTCAGAAGATCGTCTGGGCCAGAAGACCGTCAGTTAACTCCCCAGTACATTTCTATCACCATGGCCCTGTTTTCCCTCTTACCGCCCTGCCCCTGGGCGCTTCCTTGACTTCGATCCAAGGCACTAACTTCCTCACACGAGCATAGATAGAACAAGCTCAGTTTGACCCACTAAACTTCTTGTAGGCCTCTGTAATAAATGCCCGAAATTCGATAGCCAGATGTTGAGCGTGTTCGTCAAAGAGAACCTGGGGTGCAGCGGCAGGAAACAAAAGCCGAAGGATAATGTCGCATCCACTGCCATCTTCGGCATCTCTAAACTCGTGAAGGACGTAAAAAAGAACAGTCCCATCATCCAACAAGCCGGTGACTGGAATGCCAACGTATGAAGGGTCGCCGTATGCCTTGACAAAATCAGGAACTGGGAGATCAGGCCGGACCTGCACGCGAGCTACGAGTTGCCCAATTGTTTCGATGATACCCGCTGGATAAGGTGGCATAGCGTAGTGTTCAGGATGAGCCGTGGCAACGCTCTTGAGGAAGAAGTCTCGCTTAACTTCTTCCGACTTCATGACCTCGGCCAACTGTTTCTGCCAGTCCATGAAGTCACTGGATTTGAAGTTCTTGGCCTTAAGATCAATGCGGCTTTCTTTGTACTCTCCGTTAGAATCAAGGACGAGCTGCTTGTAGAAGGCATCTGCCTCTTCAATCTGCGTTTTCAGCAGATCAAGCATCGGCTGGCCGTACAGCAAAGTCTTCAAGTTCAAAAGAGCTCTTCTTGACGCCTTCAGCTCCCAGGCGTCTATTTCAACGTTGCTGACTGTCTGACCATCTGGGTGATGGCATTCGATCGAAAGGTCTGAAGGCATAGTAGTGGGATTGACTTGGTGTTGCCGAGAAAGTGCGACGAGAGTGTGAAAGGCTTAATGGGGATAATTAACAGGTACAGGTATATTTTGAAGACAGCTTCGATACCCTTTTATATCTTCTGCTTCCTCTGGGAACAGGTAGAGCCCCTCTTGCCCATACGCGTAGTCTCGGACTTAGCGGAGGGTCGGTCACTTAAGCATGTTCCGCACTCCGAACGGTTAGCTAAACCTGGGCTTGCCGAGTTCCGGTTGAAACTACGTTGCGAAATAATATTGTAACAGCCCAAGGGATAGGGTCGCCCCTCAGCTTTGCGGACGATCGGAACCTTGATACTCTCCGAGCCAGGGGGGTTGGATATGGAGACAAGGTCCGCGGAGTTCTTAGGCCCGCGCAAGAGATTTAAGATGACGTCTATATTAAACTGTTGCTGTTCAAGAGTTTACACAAAGTCATCGCCAGGTTCACCATATCATGTAATACCCAAAGCCAAAGGGACGTTGTTAGCGCTGCTCAGGAATCCCCAGGTAGAAACTAGTGAAGAAGGCTGGTCTGCGGAATGATGATTGACTGAAACATTTTTGTGTCCCACGGGTTCTAACTTCACTCATTATGGTCATGGTGTGAGCATCACCAAAGTGGCGAACCTCTATGCACCGAAGAGATCGCCCCCTTCTCGTCCATGCTCCTTAAGGGGGAGGCACCTTTGTTGGTTCCACATTTAGAGGCAGCATGTAGAACCTCCACGTTGTTGCAAGAGTTTAAATAGCTGATGATTCTTGCCCGTGTCAGCAGCAGCGACATGTATCTCTTCCAAAAACTGTTCCTTTGAATCCAGCAAAGAGTAGAAAGGGATCATGAAATCACTAGGCGTTGTGCCTAAGGTTTCTCATAGCGCTGCTCTTATCCTAAAATCCTAGACCCTCGAAGGGATACACAGGAAGAGAGTAAGCCTCGGCAGAATTCTTTGTGTCCTTAGCAGATATGGAAAAAGGTGATTAATCTAGTGTTTGGGGGACGGGTCTTCAACGTTGACCACAGCCGAGTAGCCGGCTTCATTATTTGCGGCCTACAAGTCCAGCGGTATTCCAAGATTTCATTCATCTTTAGATTCGCAGTTCTTTCTTCCAGACCCCCAAGATAGTCCCGAAGACTAAGTAAACAGTACTTTCCTCTCACGCTAGGTCGATGCTATATGAGCAATGAAGGCTCTTCTAACCTTTGTCCCCGTCATCTTTAAGTTTAGATCCAGGCCGTTGAGGTTTTCTTTCAAGAGTAAGACCTAACTAGACCTCATCTAGTAACTATTCCGATGAGACGAATTGGAACCTCTTGCCCTTTGATGTCAGCTTATAAGATTACCTAAGACGAGGCCGTGCTAGTTTGCCCCGCTTCCTCGAATCTTGTTGATTTGGCTGAATGATTAAAGACTCAAACTTACCTCCATCAACCCCATACCCAAACTCCACGGACTCAAATCAATCACAATGGCTCAGCAAAGCATTCACGGCTTCTACCGCGTCTGGTTCACCTGCGTGGACCCCCTCACCTTGATCCCAACTGTCTACGCACTTATCTACACACCAGAGTTCATGCTTGAAGGTCTCATCCCACCCAGCATGGCCGTCTACAACCCACTCGAAGGCTTCTTTTATCACCAGCTTTCGGCTCTCTACGCCTTTGTGGGAATTATGCTCGGCGGTGTCTTACGCGTAACCTCCGACATCAAAGTGTGGAGGATCATTGTCGCAGGAGTCTTGCTTGTTGATGTGTCGATCCTGGCTAGTGTGTATGTCAGCCTTCAACGACAGGGTAGACTTGAGATGGAAAAGTGGCGTTGGCAGGATTGGGGGAATGTTTTGTGGACAGGAGGAGTGGCTATTATTCGAGGCTTGTTCTTTGCTGGTGTTGGAGCTGGACGAAAGGGAAAGACGGCTTGAGACGAAACAAAGTTCATGAGGTGGCATAGGCTTAGGAGGATTGTATGGTATCTCAAGGAAGTTATACTGCAATGCTTAGTTTTGTTTCCTGGTATTGGAAGATGAATGTGGCGAGCCAAGCAAGATCGGATCCCACTTGCTCGTGACTATTGCTATTAAAAGTGTAATTCTCTATATATATTACAATATGGCACTGATTATGCCTAGATTTTGTATACTTTCCGATCCCAAGGAGCTCCAACTTTCTCAACCCGTTTAGAAAGGAACAGGGACATTGCGCTCAAGATATCCCCTCCACGTAGGCCTCTGTCGCTTAGAAGGAGCATCAGCACTCTTCTGAAGATCCTCAATAGCACTAGCCCACTTGACAAGCTCAGCCTCAGCAAAAGCAGTCTGCATAATGGCCAGACCAAAAGGCATGCCAGACTCGGAAGAATAACCACCAGGAATGGTAATGACAGGGTATCCAGCTTGGGCAGCGATCTGAGGAGCTTGGGCAACCTGGGGAGGAACGAGAAGACCGGCTAGCTTCTTTCCCTTGTAGGTCAGAGCGTCGTCGATACCCTTTCGGCAAGAAGAGACGCAGAATTCGAGAGCTTGGAAGTATGTCTCATCTTGCTTTCCCTTGGTCTCAAGAGAAGCCAAGAATCCATCCTGTCCAGAAGCAAAAGCGGGATGACCCTTTCCATCCTCATAAGGATATCCACCCTCAGTACCGTCAAACTCCTTGTTAAACTTGACGATATCCTCCAGGCTCTTGACGTTGGTGTTGCTAACCTCGGACAGGTACGTCTTGATGTTGTTGTAAAAGTCAACCTTGATGTAGGTGTACTCGGACTCGTTGGGGAAACCTCGCACGGTGCCGTAGTCCCAGTTCCAACCGTCTGGGCTGACAAGGGTCTCGTAGTTTGTAATCTCAGTGCCGTTGATGACGGTGGCACCTGCAGACTTGATAAGATCGACAAGCTCCAGGAGCTGCTTCTGCATATCCTCGTCGGCGTGAACCCAGAAGCTCTCCCAAGGAAGGCCAAAGACGGCGTCCTTGAGAGCCTTCTTGTCAGTGAGGTACTGGGCGTAGCCACCACGAGGAGTCTTGCCCTTCTGAGCAAGGGTGTAGTTGTCGCGCTTGTCGACACCGTAGATGCCGTCGAGAACGAGGGTGGCGTCCTTAACGGTGCGGGCAAAGGTGCCGACAGAGTCTTGATGCTCACTCTCGGGGATGACGCCAGCGCGGGAAGTCAGGCCGACGGTGGGCTTGAAGCCGACGAGGGCGTTGCGGTTGGCAGGGTTGATGACTTTTGAAGCATTAGTCTCATCAATCGTGCATCGGTTTTACTCATACTTACCACTGCCATCAGTCTCAGTACCCAGAGAAAAAGCAATAGCGTTGGCAGCAACACCAGCACCACTACCAGAAGAGCTACCACCAGGATTCACAGTAAAGTTATACGCGCTGCGAACCTGACCACCACGAGCAGAGTAACCCTCAGAGTAATCATTGCTGCGCATATCAGCCCACTCACTAAGAGCAGCCTTGCCGAAAAGCACGGCACCAGCCTTACGGAGCTTCTTGACGACGTGGGCATCGCGAGGTACCACGCTACCCAGAAGAGCCCAGCTACCGGCTGTCGTCTCCATGCTGTCCTTGGTTCCGATGTTGTCCTTGACGGTGAATGGAATGCCGTGGAGGGGACCTCGGACTTTTCCTCGGGAACGCTCGGCGTCACGCTCGGCGGCGATGGCGAAGACGTCGGGGTTGACCTGCATCACGGAGCTGCAAAGCCGTTAGCTATGCTTCACATATAAACCCATTCATTGCGCGATGTGCGACGTGCGACGTCATTAGCAATCATCGCAAACTTACTTGATGTACTCCTGCGTCTGGTAAGTCCGAGTAAGATAGCAAGTAACCAGCTGAACAGAAGTGAGCTTTCCCGATCGCATCGCCTTTTGCATATCATCAATGGTAGCCTCCTCAAGCTTGAACCCATTGCACTTCCCCATGGGGAACAAATCCGCAGAACCAGCATTCTTCTGCAGAGGCAGCAGATTGGGCGCGTACGAGAAGAGAGGTTCCGTCGAAGGCTTGGCTGCGAGGGCCTGCGCCGCAAGAAGGCCAGCAGCGGCCAATTGCAACTTGGGAAGCATGATGAAGTACGATGCAATGCGGCAAAGATGCAGAAGAGAGAAGGAAGGTTGATGTTAAAGATCTTCCCTGGTAGAGGAAACACAACAAGGTTCATTCGGCGCGGGTGGCGGCGGGTTCCAGAGAGAATTTGTACCACACCCACTCCCATTACGAGTGATTTCCCTACCCTTGCCCACTTCACGCCAAGGATTTGTTTGTCCGGGGGGTTCCATTCCAAGGACAAGGGGGCATCTTTCTTGAGATTTCCCTTGTTCTCATCGGGGAACTTGAGCATCCGTAGTGCCCTACCGTCAGCTAACGTTAGTGCCAGCTGACGGACGCCCTCTTCCGCCAGCGGATGAGCTTGCCGATGAGGGTCCCCTTAGCGTTCATCGGGATGAGGCCATTACGACTCTTGTCAGTGGAGAATTTTTTAAGTTTTAGGCGAGCTTTGCTTGACAAGGATCGTGGCGATTGCAGGGATCAATCAAAGCTGACGAACGAACAGTGATTGAGATGGAAGACTCGGCATGCTCTTGATTGTCCATTCCCGGTTAATAAATGGCCATGTTTTCTGCAAGGTACAGATTCATCTTGCATTATTCCAATTTATCCTGCCTGTGAATCAAGTGCAATCAGCGCCCAAAGTGACACAAATAGAAGATTGTACAACTTCAAGATGCAGTCATAAACATTGTTGATATTGATCGCGATCAAACAAATAGCTCATCCATTTCGCTCAAATTCGCTCATAAATCATTCAAACATTCGCCCTCAATTCACACAAAACAATCACTGACTTTTCCAAGAAGACTCCCCATCACTCTGTCCTCCCCTGTGACTATCCTCCTTGATACGAAAATCCACACTAACCAAGATCCCATCCGCACTATTCTCGCTCTGATTATCCCTCTGATTCTTCGTCCTAAACGCATTTATCCCCTCGGCCGATGTATCTCTACTGGTTAAAATGTCGTGTTCGGGACGGAAGTTGAGGGATCGGAGGGCGTGGCTGCGGCTGTTGCTTGTGGGTTTCCCGTATCGTGAGTTGCCGTTGCTGTCTCCTGTTGTTACGTCTCGGCGGAGGATGAATTTGTCGACTAGAGGTTTTAGACCTGGGACTGATAGGGCTATGAGTGTTGCGCCGATTTCGCTGACTTCGATTGCCAACATTGGGTTATCTCTAACTGTTAGCTTTTGTAGGCGGAGTGTTGGTGGTGGTACTTACAGGCCCAGGACATGTCGGCGTTCCATTGGCCTTCGATAACAAAGACGAGACGTGTAATCGAAATGGCAATGACCCTATCACATCGTCAGCATCCAGAATTGCAACAGTATTCCATCATCAAGGAGACTCACGATGTACCCGGCAAGAGAATACACGCAAGCTGAATCTTGCGCTTGCGCGGCATCTCCAAAACCCGAAGCATAACAACCGGAATACCAAACAGCAGAAAATCGCAAAGCAGCGAAACAGACGAGTTGACGCTATACACAAGTCCCCACTGCAAACAAGTATACCTATCGAATCCAGGCTGAAAGTCGTACGGCCAAAGTCCAGTAACGGGTATACAGTGAAAGATGAGCAAGAACAGCTGCGGAAGATACCCAGCAATCAAGATCCCCATAACAATCTTGATCGCCAGAAGTAGACGATCGTGAATGCTGCATAGTCGGTAGTAGAACGCTAGACCCGATATTCGGCAGAGGAGGAGTGTCGTCGTGTAGATGATGTGGGCGGCAAAGTCGAGGACTTCGGTCAGTTCGATTGTCGGCATGTCGAGGACATATTGGATGTATTCAAAGTGTCGACCTGATCCTAGGTTGATGAGCTTGATGCACATTCCCACGAAGGGGATGAAGCAAAGCTATGACCGAGTCAGTTTGGACATCTTCAGAGATCGGCGGTTCAGCCGGGGTGAGGAAGCCTCCAAACATCATGAAGAAACACTCACCCATGATATCAACGTCAATGTATCATCAAGCCCAAATCGTCGAATGAGAAATGCCCTCGATGTAAGTCTTCCAAGAACAACAATGCTCGTCAAAACCGTCACAAAGACAATTCCCGCAATGGCCGGAGCATCCTTCGTCTCGTTGAGATAACCAGCCGTAATATCCTTGGGAACCCGCCCGTCAGCAATAGCCTTTGCCACATCCGACATGACGAGAGTGAAAACGAGCGTATGGGTTGTTATAGGTGTTCAGAGTCAACCAACTCCAAGAAAAATCTCCATCAGGAGGAGAAACAAATGCCTAGGAGGTGAGCTCAACACAGGATTGTTAAACCCTTATACCAAGATTCGTTCATAACACCACCACATGCACCCGCGTCAGGCCAAGGTACACACTATCAATGCAAGCTCAAACTGTCCAGTCTTTTTCTTTTCTTTTCTGGCTATTGGTATCAGAACCCACACACACCCGACTCTAGAAGCCGTCCATCGAGGATGGCATCCCGCACCGTACCGAATCAGTCCAAGACCAGGGGGCTTGGGACCACACACACCTCGCCTGTCCCTTCTCCTCTTCTTCTTCTTTTCCTTAAACCAGTATTAGCGGAAAGACGAAAAAAAACTGTCTTGCTGCTTTACCCAGTGACAGTCACGGCTCACGGCAAGTGGAGATAAAAAGGACCTGTCTGGCCGCTCTCCCGAGAAGAGACGGTCGGAAATTAAAAACGGCGCAAACTCTAACATTCCGATGGCATTGGGAACTTGGTTCCGTGGGCTGTGCGAGGCCGAGAATGGTAATAGCTATCAGGGGATGGAAGGCACAGACAGATAGCTCTCCGGTACATCAAGGCCTGCCAAGCTGATTATCAGGTCATGGCCGCATGGGTTACATCAAGTCCGTTTCATGCTCGACATTATTTCTTCTTTGACAAGAAACCTTCCCACAGACAAAAGAACCCAAGGCTTGCTGCATGCCAGATAATGATGAGCGCCTTGACACATTACCCACTTGACACCCATCTAGTGGTCCATGGTTAACCCTGTCGATTGGCGCAAGGTACGAGTGATGATCACCCCCAGCGGTGCCATTCCGCTGGGAGACAAAAGTGGATTTTACTCTGTTGGTTTGCAAGCTGAGGTTGCTTGGTTCCTGTCAGCTTCTTCTGCCACCCACACCCATCTTGGATGTCACTCGGGTTTGCCTGAAGACCATGAAACGTATAAGCAAGCCACATTATGTATAACCGTTGCATTATTGCTTTTTCGTCGACTCACCCTTAGCGGAATATCGGTCCTTGATAAATTGTGCTGTGCCGCAGGTTCAAGACATGGCCTCACGTCAGTATCTCCTCTTTCTTTTCTTCTTTTCGTATCCTTCCATTCCTTCATCCCACGTGAAATCTCAAGTTTCTCGCCCTCGGTCCCCGGATCGCTCGGTCCATTTCTGTATCCACCAGAAACATCAAAAACCGCGTCAACATCCACCCCCTGGTCATCTCCTCCCCCTAGTCTCTCCACCCAAACACTCCTGGTCGTCAATCATGGATTCTCTGTCTTCCTTCACCTTACCTACCAAGTGGACTCTGACGCTCGAGCCTCTCCTCGGTCCAGAATACCGCGAAGCAAAGGCATCTTTTTAGTCACCATGAATCGAGACTTTTTGCCTCTTGAACGGGCAATCCACGGCCGCTAGCCATTTGACTTCTCCTTCGAGACTGGTTGGTGCGCCGCCATGATCGCTCGCCGGGTAGCGCACCCGGCACGAGGGACTAGCGGAACACCCGATGGATCTAGCGCAAGCCCCAAGAACGTAATGAGTCGCTGCTTAGCGTTGGATGGGATTGATAAAATCGGTATTATTTCTCGTAAGATCCATTTCAGCTACAAACTTTCACGCAGCTTCTTGTCTAGGAAAAGCTTGTTGCAAGGGAGACTTGGTCAGTGCCATTTGGATGTCTTCTCGAACTTCTGTAGAAGCCGTCTTCAAGCGAGGCGAAGCGACAACCTCAACATTCCAGTGAAACAGGAAGAGAAGCTATATACGTTGAGCCGAATCTAGTTCCAATATTTGGCCGAAGTCGTGACAAACAAGAATGATTCCCTGCCACGAGTCATTGTTGTACTGCTGCTAGCACATGCCTGCGAGCAACAATGTCTTTTGTTTGTGAATGCATTACTTCTTCTTTCATCTCCCTTGAGTTTTAGGTACCAGGCGACAGCCAACTGAGAAGCAACAACTTTGAGCAAGGTTAAAGGCTTCCGTCAGAACATCAGAACCTTTAAGTTTCTTATAACTAGTTTACGCAAGTACCAGTAGGATGCTAAGTCTGACCGACATCAGTTTATGAAGAAAGAAGATGGATAGGGAGGTGATGGAAATTAGGAATATTTCTTGAAATTACCTTGGTGGTAACCATAAGGTTAAGGTCATTCTTTGTCTTCTAAAAGCTTAACGTGATTAGAAAGGGCCATTCAAGTCTCTAGACCTTCTCAAGATATAGAAGCTTTAGGGTATAGTTTTAGAAGTAAGTAGGTATGGGAAATATCTCTTCTATCCCCATAGCCGTTCCTTATTGAAACTACCTCTCGTGCAATGAAAGATCCGTCATGCTTACACATTTTGAAGAGGTTCAGAAACTCAATACTGTATTTCTTTTTGCCGTCATTCAGATAGCAAGATGCCAATGAACCCTAAGAGTTCCGCCTCAGGCTGGACAAGTATCTGTCACTCCAGAATCAAGAGACAGAGACCACTAACCGACATCCATACCGGTAACCAGACTACCTATCAATCCCAAAACAGCCCTAATCCCAAGGTCGACAATGCAGCCTAACCTATTACCTTGTTTTTATTCGTGCCCTGTGCCAAACCTCATTATTCTTCCTTCCTACCCTAGGCACGTAAGATGGGTTCTCGGTCATCTAAAGCAACGGCAAACCACATCCAATGCTAGTCACTTATACGTTTTCTTTTTAATATTTATTTTACTCGAGTCATCACCGCCGCTGTTTTCCAAGATCAACCAACACGAAACTTGAAAATCAGTAGAATAAAGTTTGATAGGCTTCTGTCTTTGGCACCAGACTGAATTAAAAAAAGACAGCACAGCCTGCCCAGTCTTTCTGTGTTGGGGATGTGTCAACACGGGGTAACTTGTTTCTACTGATTTCATACTAGGAGTGTTTGTATATTATTTAAAATCCATGTGATAGACACTCTGATCAGTATCAATTATGTAACAATGCCAGACTTCATGCATCACCCAAAGAGTTATTCCACTATTCCCCAACAGCACCAAGCCTAGCATGGGCCAACCTCGAGCTACTCCTCTTCTTAAGCCTTGCTCTCTCAGGCGGGGGTGACTTTGAGGGATTGTTCAAATCAGCCTGGCCAGAATGACCCGACCCTTTGAAGAAACTGGTCAATCTGCTTCGGTGTGATTGTTCCCCCGTGTCTGTTGTGCTTGAACTTGCCACAACAGGTGGCTCGTTGTGCGCTCCTTGCATGTATGGAGCCACGTATGGAGTCTCATTCGTGTACGGTCGACTCTCATGATCCTGCTGCCAATATTCATTCGGACGAAAGAATCTCATATTCTCAATCTCGTAACGACCTTTATCGATAGCGGCCTGGTTCTTCTCCATGGCTTGGGTGTTTGAACCAAAATGTTTATCGACGGTTGAGTTGAGTGTTCCACGGAGGGTTTCGCCAGCGCCCTGGAGTAATGGGAGGATGAGTATGAGACTCGTATTGGTTCTAGGGATCTTACATGGATACCGGCAGCTGCGCATTTGAGGTTTTGTATCGTTGACTTTGGTGATGGGTGGGAAAAATTGACGGGGGATCTAGGACTGTTGAGGGGAGCCGGATAGAGTCCTTCAGTATTGTCTGGCTGGACTTCGGTGGACTTTCTTCGTGCGTCGCGCTCTGGTATGACCGGTGCGTTCTCGATGGGACTCGGTACAGGAATTGGCTCGCGAGGGGGGATAACTCGGCGCCCTGGTGTCTCGACACTCGGTCGTCGACTTGTTGGCGTCAAGAAGGCTTGGTCCTGGGGCGTTGGTTCTCGCTCTGGTTGCTGGTCTGGCTGCTTGGGGGTGGCTGTGCGTGGCAAATCTTGGTTGCTGACTGTCGGCAGCTCAGAGGGCGGACGAGGCTCCTCGATCGTTGACACAGTCCCGTTGGCATTGGTAACAGTCGTGGTGGTGGTGGTCGTCGTAGTAGTCGTGGTCATCGTCTGCCCAGTATTGGGATTCGTGTGAGTCTCCCGTCTGATGGTGGGACTGGTATACGATGAGGGGTTTTGTGTTTCTGCATTGGTGTTGTTGGCACTCCTTGGAACACTCGTCTCGGCCTCCGTGGTAAGCGAGTTGTTGGGTTCACTGCTGCCATAAGTAGAATCGCCCGAGTTTGCCTCCACGTCGGGTGCTGGAGGCTCCAGGCTGCTGTGTTTTTCTTTGTCCTTGCCCTTGTCTTTATCCTTTGAGGAGGAGAAGATCTTCCATCTGGACTTCTTCTCTTTGTGGTTTGATGATTCCTCGTTTATAGACATGCTGGATTGATAGTATCGATTGACGTTTGCGAAGGCAATGTCTGCGTAGAGTGACGAGATGGAAGGGTCAAAGGGCGCTGTTGTGATAAACAAGTTCTCGATCCTGAAATCAAGGTCGGTTAGGTGTGGTGTTTACGTAGGTAGGATGACGATGATGAGATCACCACATGCAAGGACCACTGCCAATCAAGTTCAGGGGACGACACTAACGCGCGATGATTGCGACATGACCCAATATCAAACAGCCAATTGTATTGTAGGACTCTAACGTAATTGGTGCTTCTGTTGTTGGATAAAAAGATAACAGACTATGGTGGTGTTGCGGCCATAGTCTGATAGGTGTGAAACATTGCCACAATCCAACCATCTTGACCTCCAACCTCAGACTTGGCTGTTCGCCTGAGAGGCCTCCGGGAGAAGCAATGGATCCTCGATCAACCGCTCCATATCCTCCGTTCTAATATGAATAGAGATATCAACACCATTATCCGTCCAGTAAGCCCCCGGCTTCCCAGGAGCTTCCTTGATGAGAATATTCCCATCCATCTCCGGGACCACACCCTCAGCATAGCTACATTCGGATCCTAGTCCGAAATCGATATCATAAATACCTGCCCGACCCCAAGTCGTCACCAAGATATGTCTCCTTCCCAGGAAAGCCTGCCATATTCGTTGAGGAGACTTTTCGTATGCGATGCTGTAAAGATGGGCGGCCATGTTATCCTTGTCGGTAATTACTTTGAGCGTTTGGCGGACTTTAGTGGCGATGGTGGTCAAGTTTGACTCGTCTGCCACTTTAGAACCTGGTAATTCCACGTTCATCATCATACATGGAGATCCTTGAAACTCGCTCCCCAGCTGAAAAGAGGGACGCACTCCATATACGAGATCACAGTGTATAGGGCCATCGTCGTCTTGTAAGCCACGAGCCCGTGCGACGCAAGACCATATATGTCCTAAAACTGCATCGTGCCGACTAAGCTTTTCCGAGGCATTCTTGTTGGCTTTGTTCCAGAGAAAGTCGACTTGGTCTCGGTTTAGATGAACGACGTAGTTGGATACTGGAGAGGCGAGATCCCATTCATCCCAGGGCATTACCTTGCCCGCTGGAGTTTGTTCCTCGGTGTCGAATGGGGCTTGGATCTTGAATGGCCATGGGCAAGTTGCTGCCGAAGCCCACCAATCGTACCTATGCAGTGGCAGACTCTGGGCTTTCTGGAGAATTTCCTTGTCTGGCTCTTCAGCGTTGATATCACCAGCTGCTTGGTTATCAAGCAGCGCTGGGTCGAAAAGAGGCGTGAGAGTAGGAAGAGCGCTTCTCTCCAAAACTGATCGGCTGACAGCGGCCCAGTCCTTGAGGAGGGAGATGAAGCTTGTTGCATCTGCAAGAGGATGTGTCCCCTTGACAGCAACAACAAACCCTCCGCAAGCAAGTTCCGTCACTTGAACTGCCATGAGGGGTTTGAGTCGTCCAGATTCGTCTTCCAGGTTGGGCTGCAGAGCATGCGCTAGAGTCGTGGCTGCCAGGAAACTGTGAAACGTTGCCGTCTCACATGACCACAAAGGCTGTTTCAAGGGTCGATCCGAAGGATAGAGAGAGTCGAGAGTAGCGGAACTCTTGGCATAGACGAATTCGACTCCAGGGTCCGTGGCGGTTCCAAAATGCGCGTAAATACGTCCAAATCGTCGCGCATGAGGAGGAAAATGCTGCGCCTCAGGAGGGCCGACACCATCAGTCTTGCTCACCACTTTGAGATGACCCGACCATTGAGGATAGGCTTGCAAAGTGAGAGCTAAAGACTCCCGGAGATGATATCCTAGGTTGAACTTGTCGGACTCGGGCAGTTTTGGGGGCTGGTATAGCCAGATGGCGCTGCCGTAGGAAAAGTTGGCTGTAGTGCAGTCTATAAGTGAGAGTGCGATTACTTTTTCTTGGCTGGTTGAGTTGAGTCTCACTGACTCGATAACCGAGATGTCGACAGCCATGATAGAATGGTGAGTTTTGGGTTGTTGTTTTGGTTAAGAATCTGTTGGCGTGTTCACGATGAATAACCTTCCCGTCTAGATAAACAACAACAGAGGCCTCGAACAAACGAGAAATATTTAAGAGATGAGGTTGAAGGGATAACCGACATACAAGATCGAGGAAGTTAGCGTCGACCCATCCGAAAACCCACAGATATTCCAAATAAAGGCGTGATTCACGATGAATCATTTTATCCGGCCCAATTGGGTAACCGGCCCACCGAAGCAACAAATTGCGACTTGATATGCGAGCAAGAAGGCTATATGCCACCCACATTGCTCTTGTTCTATTAGATTGAGTGGAGATGCTGTTTCTAGACCTCTATCCATCTTGGACTTTGTCTTTGGTTCTTGATCTCTAAGTTGTGGCAGCTTCAACATGTCTTGTCTTCAAATCCCATCAACCAGCCTCCTCTCATTTGATGGGGGCATCGTTTGTGAGCCATGCGATCAAATTCTGAAGAGAATCAACCTTGACAACATCATTCTCCTTGTAAAGGCCCTCGAGTGTGTGATTCGGGTGGTCCTCCAACCTGGGAATAGTGGCAGCTTCCTCTTCACCATCAAGCAAGACCGATTTCCAACCGGCATTGGCAGCTCCAACCACATCTTTTGCATGCTCATCACCAACATGAACCTTTCGCCAAGATTCGGTGTCCGCCCTGGCTTCAGCTGGACTCTTGCCATTTCGCATAGCAATGATTTCAGCCAGCATGAGTTCAGCGGCGTTAAAAATGAGCTTATCCGGCTTTTCAACACCAACATCATATGACATGCAGTGAAAATCAATGTCATATTCTTGTCCCTTGACTTCTTTCGGATCCACCTCTGTACCGTATCGCAGGGGACTGACCTCGAGACCTAGCGATGAGAGAATGCTTGGAACGCGGTCGTCAGAGTTTGTGACGACTCCAATTACGACTCTGTCAAAGTGTAATTGGGACTTTTTTCGTCTGAGTGCTTTGAGGGCTGATACTAGGTTTGGTTCCGTGTCGTAGCCGTCTTTGGTTGCGAATCGATGGAGAAGTGCTGGGGCCAAGTCTTTTGGCAGGGGTTGATTGTTGCGAATTAGAGGTGTAAAGGTATTGTGGATGACCTGATAAAAAGTCAGTTCAAATCACCGGTAGAGTTGGACGTTGAGTTGAGTAAATGTGTTCACTTACATTGGTCCACCATTTGGTCGCACCTAGACCAGTCGCCTTCCCATAGTTGGGATTCCTTTTCGCCTCCTTCTTGATAGCAGCTAAAAGCGAAGACTGAAGTTCATGATCATCAAAATCAGTCACGCCACACTGCCTCGCAATCTCAGCATACTGCTGCACAACAGGGCGAGCAGGTCTAATAAGAGTACCAAAAGCATCAAAACACAAGAGAAGATTGCGCTTCGACATCATGATCCCTTATCGGGGCGTTGGTTGCAGGAGAATTTTGGGTTAGTGGGGAAAAAAAGGAACTTTAATTCAAAACGTTCTTCGCCCCTTGATGCTTGCTTGAAATATGGGTTCGTCAGTTTCCCCACGTGCCGGGTGCTTATTGGTTCGGTTCCGAGAGGGAGGCGAGCGCCGATGTGGCAGGAGATATTGGCCTCGAAACATCTTCTTTCATCGTTTTATGGCCCGAGGTTGAAGACCTCTCTAGACCCAAGTATGACAGGGGACCTGCTGAGAGGATCTACGTTGAAATCCGGAGCCGGTACACATCCGCCGTTGCCCCAGTTCTCTACTTGCGCTGATAGGATGAGGGGCGGGTTTATCCCGCAGATGTTGGGAGAAGCCCCTGCAAACAACCAACAGTTGCTCCATCTGTTGGATAATACCGCTGCACCAAAAAACATGTGCCGCACCCAATTGTTAGGCACAGCGGCTTAATCTCTCCTTTTCAACACCATCAGCCTCGATAATTAATTCGATCCGCTGATGTGGCTGATAAGATGCTGTCGCCCCGGATAGGCATCTCTTGCTTCTTCTTTTCATTTATCTCTGTATCCTCATAAACCCCCTAACTTCAGGGTATTTGACGTTTGATAAACAATTTAATTGAAATTTGTTTGTTTGCAAAAATGGTATTATTTGTTTCTTTTCCGTGTTAAACTATTCATGAATCCTCATCGTCTGGAGTCGTAACCCCGATAAATGTCAGTACCTAGCCCCTAGTCTTCAACCTGCATATAGGCCCCTCGTAATAGTTTTAATTCTATACCTAGCCCTCGGTTCTTCTTACATGAGGTTCACGTATTGAAAGGAAGTCTAGGTCAATTAGCAAATGCAGTTCTCAAAAGGTCACTTGTATATGTGACCAGCGCTGTATGCAAGCAGGGATTAGCAGCAGACACATCCCTTGAGGCCTTTGTGAAATCAGATCCCGTGTTATATTAGTTAAACTAGTAAACGAGACCAGTATGCTGCAAAGAACAGACAGGTAGTTTCTCTGCTAGAGACTGGATTATCCATAGATCTTGACGACCAAGGTGGTCCATTCAGTATGAATCACTTCTTGATACCGTTCGAAGCTTTTCCAGTTCCGTTCTGCGAGACATTCTTGCAGATCTCCTCGCGGAGTTTAGCATCTCTCTCATAAACTCCCTCTTCCGTCTTTGGAGAACACTCATCCTTTAGGTCAATCAACGGGACATATCTCTTCCACCATTCTTCCCACTTCTTTATACCACCGGGGTGAGGCACTGTCTTGCCATCCTTGATGAGCTCAATAGATTGCCAGTTCCAGAAGAGGTTCTCCGGATCCCACTTAGTCTTGATCTCCTGCAGTCGTCGATAGTTGTTGCCGTAGTACGCCTGCTGCCAGTCTTTGGTGGTCACATCGATGTAGTTGATGTAGGCAGCCTTCTGCTCAATTGCGTAAGGCAAAAGTTCCTCCTGGCACTGCTTGATGAAATCCAGGACCTCCCTGGTCTTGCTTCGACAGTTCCACTGCATCTTGATGTTGGAGACATAGTGACCCTGGCGCCAGGGGAACGGTGTCTCATCTGAACCAACCTTTTCCGTCTCACCGCCGATGTGGTCCCAAAGTACATGGCACTTGGGACTATTGGGCAAGTTGTCATCGGTAATCCCAACAACCTTCGTCGCCTCCTCGACAATGTCAGAAATCTTGGTGGTTAGTTCTGGAGTAATAGCGCCTTCAGCAAAGATGAAGGACGCGTGATGATGGAAGACTTTGCTCTTGGGGTCCCAACCCTCCGACTTGTGCACCCAACCAGTCCATTCCATTTCTTCGAGGTTGATGACGGAGGGGTTGAAAGCCAGTAGATTCTTCAAGGCATCCTGCGCTTTGCCCATGGCGCCGTTGTAAATGACCGTCATGCCGCCGGTGAGCTGCTTCCCCTTGGTATGGGACCACAGAGCATCAAGGGTCAGCTCATCCGGGCATTTGGTCGTGTTGAAAACGTTCATCATCTTTTCAAAGTCTTCCTTCTGCTGGGGAAGATTCCAGATCAGTTGACCACAGACAACACGTCCCTTGTGATCTCTGAGCTTGTGCATCCTACTGGTCATGCTGACCGTGACACCAAAGTTGCCGCCGCCACCGCCGGCCAGAGCCCAGAACAGCTCTCGCTTTTCTGGATCTTTGTCTTCCCTAGAAACTTTGACGACTTCGCCCTCCCACGTCACAATGGTCATCTCGAGGAGGTTGTCACATCCTAGACCATAGCTCCGCGAGAAGGGACTGAGTCCGGCGCCAAGGGTGAAGCCACTGACTCCAACCCAGGGACACTGGCCACCAATGACGATGTTGCGCTTGTCCTCCAGATACTTGTAGTAAACATCTTTCCAAACAAGGCCAGCATCCATGTCGATGAGCATCTTTTTGTAGTCAATGTGACATGTGTTCATGAGGCTGAGATCAAGGACGATTCCCCCCTCGTTGAGACAGTAGCCCATGTACGAGTGGCCGCCATTCTTGACAGTGATACGAAGCTTGTTATCACGTGCAAAGACAACGGTTGATCTCACGTCATTGACAGATTTTGCCTTGACCACAACCGCGGGGGTTGTGTATCGGTACATGAGGTTGCCGATGTTGACTGAGGTCCAGGGTCAGTCAATTGAAAAAAAAGCGTCTTTGAAGAGAGAGAGGGGGGGGTCCTTACTGGCTTCTTCATAGCCTTTCTGGCCCTTGGCAAGGACCTGATCATCGCTAAGCGTTGAGCTCAAAATTTTAAAGTCGACCATGATGGGAACTGTTGAATGGACACCGAAGCAGGTTGAAAAAAGAATTTGATGATATGCGAGGGTGGGATGTGAACGAAGGAGAAAGATGTGATAAGCAAAGTTATTATATACCATAAACCCAAGAAAGATTCTTAGAGGGGGAGTTTGAAACTATCCCCTTCTTGATTTCAGCTCGCCACCTTCTTTTCAGCCGTTCCGCAAACATGTCCAAGGTGAGACATTGGTGGTGATCTATGGATAAACTGCATAGTCTAGATGGAACTAGACCGGGCGCCTGCAAGCCACATCATCCGATTCGAACTTTGGCAGGCATGTATGTTTCTACAGCCCTAAAATCACAACTTGGTCAATTGAGAAATCAGGCGCAATACCTTTTTAGCAGGCCCTTTATTCTTTCAATGATGGTGATATATATAGGGCGTAGGTCGACTGGAGTTTACCGCAAAGCCGGCACGCCGCCAGAGAGATATCAGACCGCTCGATGACGGGTGATGTTGCAAATCACACGGGAAGATACTCTATATGAACAAGTCAGGGATCGTCCTTTGACGCCCGAAGGAGACTGGACGCCAAGATGGACACGCTGCCGATACGAGACTGTAAATCGAACCTTGCAAAGTGCCAGCGGCGCCGGAGAGCTAGGTAAATGTTCCAAGTAAGCAGGATATCTGTGTATCTGCAGCAAGGGAGGCAAAAACAATCGTAGAGGGTGTGTTGACCATGCTTGGTAGTCAGCCCCGGATCCCCGCGGGCAACAAGAAACTGTCTAGGCCCCATGGCACTTGTTGAGACTATTATGAGACATACACACAAAAGGCCAATCAGTCAGATACAGAGCCTTTGGTCATGAATGCATGTCTCAAGGCCCCATAATTGTTACGGGGCCTAAAGCGACAGTCCCAGCTTCCAACCCTGTCCGTGTCTCAAATCTTCCGCATCTGGGAAAAAGCTGAAGAGAACGTATGTGATATCTATGCGCAGACTATTGATCACTGCAGCGGCTCAGATGTTCAGCCAGCCACCACTAGAATAAGGCTCAGCCACAGTAGCCTGAACTTCTTGGCACATTGGCCCAGATCAGAGTGATGCGTCATCCAAGCTTGAGGTCCAGAATTCCAGGCAAGGGGCGTAAAGTGGATTGTGGTAGTCCTTCTGCTCTCCTTCGAGACCATTGTGCCCAGGTATCATCATCACCAGCGGGAGATCACCACTGTCGTCGCGCAAAATGCCAGACACAACCCTATACTGAGTATCGAGCGTGGCCACAATGCACAAGGCAACAATTCCCACAAGATATGCAGCGATTCCTCTTTTTCGCAGTAGATATGGTATGTAATATCAACGTATTGCTGGTCTTTCCTAAGAGAAGGACAAGTAGAGCAATAGTATTCTCCAACTCCTTCGTCGAGTCCCTGTTGATCTCTATCCTATACTTAGCCCAATGTTGATTCTTTCACAATGCCATAACCCGATGTTGTATTTAAATGCACAAATGTTGCGACACGTCGCCTCAGTTTCTGGGTGGGAATTTGGTTGATTAGACTCGTTAACGAATGACTTGCTGACCTATCGGACTTTTCCTGTTTTCCGTGAACTCCGAGTATTGTATAAGCAGCAATCCCAATAGGAACAACCCATATTATGATCTTGGGTAGTGTTTGTAAGATGACTCCTCATGTGGTGCCATTTACCAACCGTAAGCATTCTACCTCTTGAATTAACCTTGACAACATGACTCACCTCCCGCATATCCCACTCAAAACGCCGGTCAAGTTATTAAGCGGCCATAAAGTATACACAGATACTATGTGCAGAGTCGTTGAAGTGATTTGTCATCTACATAGTCTATTTGTCAGTACGTGATATTCGCAACCTATTGTATGGCGCACATCATCATGATTGCGTGCTATGGCAGTCTATATAGATAGCTGGTGGCATGCATTCCCAACACCTCGTCAAACACCACATTGAACAAACTCATCTGCACCATGTCTTCTTCAGCCAAAATTCTCCTCATCCTCGGCGCCGGCAAAAACATCGGCCATGGCGTCGCAAACAAGTTCAGATCAGCCGGTTATCGCGTCGCCCTTGTATCTCGAAGCGCCGAAGACCGAAAGACAAACTCAGACGGTGACTTGACTCTCAAGGCGGATCTTAGCAGCCCCTCTTCAGTCCCGGCCATCTTCGGGGCAGTCAAGGAGCTCCTTGGCGGACCACCAAATGTTGTGGTTTACAACGCCGCGACTCTCACTCCGCCAACAGACCTTCAGAATCCCTTTACGGTTCCACTTGAGAGTTTTGAGCAGAATCTTAGCGTTCTCAACACCAGCGCCTATGTCGCCGCTAGAGAATCCGTTGCTGGCTTTGAGGGTATTTCGGCAGACATCCCTAGAGCTTTCATCTACACCGGCAACGGTCTCGCTGGCGCAACAGCACCCGTGCCTCTCCTCGTCGCTCTAGGAACTGGCAAGAGTGCAGCAAGCTACTGGATTGGTTCAGCCTCTGGGTTTTACAAAGAGAAGGGTTATAAGTGAGTTTAGGCACCGTCCCAATGTCCTTTCGGGTAGCTAATTTCCTGCAGGTTCTACTACGCTGATGAACGCAACTCTGAGGGAGGAGGTGTGCCATTGGACAAACTGTCAGGTGTCGGAGCCGGTGAATTTTACTGGGAGCTCGCGGAGAAGAAGCAGGATATTCCTTGGTTTGCGACATTTGTTGCTGGAAAGGGCTATGTGCACTTTCCCAACTCGAGCAGAACATAGAATCCAGCCATGGAGTTTTCTGTCTTTGCTTTTTCTGTTAACAAATGCGCCTGCAATGTCATTTAGGAAACTTTCGGAACTGGCAACGATTGTGTATATGCAGTGTTACCGTTTCCGAAACACCCGTGATATAACGACGCGTGTCTTTGAAGGGCCATAAGACACTGTTCCCAACTTGTAAATGCGTTGTCCGCGCATGCCGAGATATTGTTTTTAATTAACTCATGGTTTCATGTGGTTGAACAAGCCCATGGTTGGTGGAAACATCATGATTCAAATTACCTATACAAGCCTTGTGAAACAGCGGAGCGTGTCACTCCGAAACTTTCTAGGAAACTCTCTTCACCTATATTAAAGAAAAAAACAAATAATGCCATCGGACCATCGGGCCGCACGCTCTGTGCAACTGCCGCGCCTAGAAGCCTTCTCCGCGTGTTCCGTAGCCTAACGGGGGAGGAAGAGCCATTTTAACTTTTTCCCGGCCTGTCAACTCCTGAATGCTTGCCTTTTTTGGTAAGCTGACAGGGTTTTGAAACGACGTTGACGGTATTGTTTGGCTGCGGTTAATTTCCTTCAGTTTTAGCCTCATGCTGGACGGGACGATCCCTATTTCGTTATGCGTCGACTGTGTAACCTTAAATAAAGTACATAATCTCACACTATCTACCGATTATGTTTTCCATCTCTCAAGCATCTCGTGTGCAGTCATTCATTTGAATTGTTTTTCTGTCGAGTCAAAGACTCCAAGTCCAACATGGCTTCACGTTCACTTCTCCTCTTTGGCCTGGCCGTCCAACTCGTCGCAGGCCAAACACCAGGCAACACACCCGAGGTGCATCCCAAGCTGGATACCTTCCGATGCACGGTCCTCGGTGGCTGCAAGAAGCAGACAAACTACATCGTCATGGAATCAAGCCAGCACCCGATTCACCAGGTGGACAACAACAATCTCAGCTGCGGCAACTGGGGAGAGAAGCCAAACAGCACAGTTTGTCCCGATGCTGCATCCTGCGCTGAGAATTGCATCATTGAAGGTGTTCCTGATTATCAAGTTCAGGGAATTAGCACTTCTGGTACTGAGCTTCGTCTTCAGCAGAGACGCAATAACCAGACAGTCTCTCCCCGAGTCTACCTTCTTGATGAGAATAAGAAGGAGTATGACATGTTGTATCTCACCGGCTCGGAGTTGACTTTTGATGTCGAAATGGACAAACTGCCATGTGGTATGAACAGCGCTCTTTACCTTTCTGAGATGTTCAAGGATGGTGGCAAGAGTCTGAGCCCTCACAACAAGGCTGGAGCGTACTACGGTACTGGCTATTGTGATGCTCAGTGCTTTGTGACCCCATTCATTAACGGAGTGGTAAGTAAAATGTTTCCATCATGAAATCATGACTAACATGCAATAAGGGTAACATTGATGGCTATGGTTCATGCTGCAATGAGCTTGATATTTGGGAGGCCAACTCTCGAGCTACTCACATTGCACCTCACCCTTGCAACCAAACCGGTGTCTATGAATGCACCGGTGCCGAGTGCGGTTCTGAGGGTGTTTGCGACAAGCCCGGCTGTGGATGGAACCCCAACCGCCACAACAACACTGACTACTATGGACGTGGCGGCTCTTACAAGGTCGACAGCACCCGAAAGTTCACAGTGGTGACCCAGTTCCTATCCGACAAGAGCGGTGATCTCACAGAACTGCACCGACACTACGTCCAGGACAACAAGATCATCGAGAGCGCAGTCGTGACTCTCCCCGGAGTCCCCAACGTCAACTTCATGAACGACGAATACTGCGTAGCAACAGGCGCCAACGCATTCACTCGTCTCGGCGGCATGAAAGGAATGGGCGAGTCCATGACCCGGGGAATGGTCCTCATCTTCAGTCTCTGGTGGGACGAGGGTGGCAACATGGCCTGGCTTGATCAGGGCGAGGCAGGACCTTGCGATGCCACTGAGGGCAGCCCTGCCAACATTCTCAAGATTCAGCCTAACCCTGAGGTGACGTTTAGCAACATTAAGATTGGAGAAATCAACTCGACGTTTTCCACTGGTTCGGGGTACGGACGGGACCGCTTTGCGAAGGGGTTGGAGAAGGGTGTGCGACACCATCTTCACCAGCATAAGCGTCGAGGCAGCTTCTAAATGTTGAGGCACGATATACTCGGTGGGACCTTGAGTTTAACCTCATTTTTATTACACAAGTACATGATTTGAGACTTCTTGGAAATACATTACCGGCTTCAGGCCGTGTCTTTTGACTACATAACATGAAGCGCCAGTTTGTGCCGGTGAACATCAAATGTTTACCTTGATTCTATACATGAGTTTCTAGCCAGTTTCACAAGTTTTTCTCAGTGCCCTCGGTATGATAAGATTTCTTCATCTCATGGTCAGTTGGGTTGGTATCCCTTGCGACTGGCAGATCCTACCCATTCTCTTCCCAACAAAAAGAGCTCGTCTTGGTAAGACCATCAGTCAAAACGGCAAAAAAAACATACAACAGCGGGGATTCGCTGGTCGTCACCGACCCAACTACTAATCCGCCCCTCACTGGCTTGTCTGTGGGAGAGCGGACGGGATCCCGAATTCTCCAGTGGGTATGGTCGTATGTGGTGGTTTGAGGAGAGGATGCAGTATTTCAGTGCGACGCATAGACTTGGTTAGCCCTAGGGTATCCTCAATGTCTTCCTGTCACAAACTGGGCCTTTTCAAGCGATAATTTCTGGTCAATAGGGTTCAGCTCCGGGAATTCTGTGTTGCTCTTGATCATAGAAACATCCCGTCGAGACTGACGTCCTACTGCTGATGGGTGGGTATAGTGATATTGGATGGTAAGTTGTTGTGTTGGGCGTCTCTTCGAGATGAGAAACTCAACACCAAAGTACTCAAGCCACAATCTGTGCTGTCTTCAATTTCAAGATCAAATCTTATCATCCACCCTCAATACGCCTGATAATGGTTGTTGAAGCTACATACCATATACTCGGCATTACACATCGAAATCCGGCAAAAAAAAAAAAAATACAACGTCCAAAATACTCCGGCCAACTTTCAGAGCCTTGAAATTGTCAACTTCACGTCAATCCGTATTAAAAAAAAAAAAGGAAAATCCGCAAAAGGAAAAGGATCATGATCATGCTGGGGATCGAACCCAGAATCTTCTGATTCGTAGTCAGACGCCTTGCCATTGGGCCACACGACCTTGCTTGTGAAACGGCGTCGATATTGTGCCCTAATCGTGGGGCTGCGGGAGGGGGGGTCTTCGATCCGTCGAGGAGCAAAGGCTCACGGGATTGTTCCGACCAGCTAGTATTTGATTTATATTATTACTATAGCAAGACAATCATAGACAAGTGACACGGAATTTAAAACGTATTCTTTTTGTGCGTCTGGTGAGAGACGGTGTCATGATTAAAAGGGGAAGTACAGGTGAATTAGACAGACTAACAAGTCGATGGGCGAAACCTTGGAGCACAACCAAGTAAATGTAGATACAAGAACAAGAAGAGGAAGTTCCTCAAGTAGGCAAAGAAGTAGTGGAAATCCAAGATTCCAGGAAAAGGGCCCAGAAGTTGGCCCTTTGATACCCGTCACAGCTGCCATGTTGAATGGCACCGCACCCCTATCCAACACAAGTCCTGAACGGGATCTACCCATCCACAAAAGCCTAGGTATGCCAATGCCATGTGGACAATACCCTTCTATATCTGATAGATGCACTGGCCGTCGATGCAGGCGCACTGAAGCGTGATGCGGCACACCGGGTCGTCAACTGTCCGACAGTCGACATGATTGGTGCACTCGGGCTCAGGGGGGTCAACTGGAGTGGTGGAAGACGATATTTCAGCCTCCGAAGTCTCTGAGGATGTATAAGTAGAGACGGTGGTGATGGTGACCCAAGTCGAGGTACCAGAGGTGGTCAGGGAGGCTGTTTGCTTAGTCGTCGCGGACCAGCCGGGATATGGATGGCACTTGGAGGCATGGGCGAGGCCGATAGCCAACAAGGTCAAGGTGCTTGTGAGGAGCTTGGACGAAAGCATTGTAGCGGGTAACAGACAGGCGGGCTAGACACCGAGGTGAAAGATGATGAGAGAGTTGTCTGCAATGAGAGGACCAGGCTCACTCTTATATACTCGCCCAATATTTCTCTGCTTTCCAATGGTTGGTGGCGCCTCCTTCGGACCTAACTACAGAAGCAAATCTGCCTACCTACGATAGGGGCACAAGAACTCAGCCGAGGCGCATGGGGCTGGTTGTGTGCCAAGATGGCTATCTTTGCTGCGAATTACGCGCGAGCCGCACTGCATGTAACACAGCTGATCAATCAAACACGGCAAGTGTCTTGCTAATAAGACCGGGCCGCTGCAAGTCTCTGAAGATTCCGTCATCTTCATACTGCGGGATGGGGGAAACAAGGCGAGGACCTGCATGATACGGGCAGGCAAGAGGGCCATGACCTAAACGAATCCTGTCCCTTTTCCCATGACATGTATCAGCACGGTTGTGTAGATGTCGTGTTAGAAAGGACATGTTATCATATTTGCTCCCATCTGCATCTTTCCTATCCCTTGTTCGTGTACATACACATTAAAGTAATGTTTCCGACGGCTTGATTGCCTGAGAAGGACTCACAAAAAGACGACAGAGGTAACCAAAAGTGTGTTTGCCGTGCGCCACCTTTCAATATTTTAAAATACGTGTCTCAAATGCTCAAGATCAGAGTACCCGCAGCTTGATTGCCCGAACCAAACATTTTCATCGTCACAAGCCACTCCGACTCTGCTCCACTCCTCCATCTTAAAGCCGTGAGGTTGGGCTTGGTGGCAAACATTCGCTGACTTTTGGTTGTCACACAGCTAGTTAGTGCGTAGAATTGTTATCGATTCAGTCACCTTTTTCATAGTGACAAACACAACTGGTTGTGACGCCGATATGAGATGAAAGTTAATCCCCCCAGTTCCAGTGTTTGTAATACCTGCCCGGAGACTGTAGAGTGAACCTCTGCATTTGTTGCCACCCTCGCATGCTGAGCAGTAAGACTTCCTTGCCAAGCTTAAGAGCGGGATCTAAAGATTAGAATGACACATGGCGGTGATCCTTGAGAATATGTCACGGTAACAAGGATGTTATCGCGTCCCGCTGGTGTCTCGATCATCGCGGCATGCACCCGTGGTGACGTTGCCATCATTCAGGCCAAGAACTTGTTATCTTTGTCACACACGGTCACATGTCTTGGCTTCGATTGAGACATCCTAAGATCGGCTTGGCATTTCTTATGCAAGCGTCGAGTAAGTACACTGCTTGGCTGCTGAACAGCTGTGACGTTGGATAAGCTAATAAGGAGCAGTTGGCCTTGTCAACTGAGCAGTTACTATTGCGGATGAAGAAGGGGCTTTCATTTGAATTTAAGCACCAAACTCTCAGGTGGAAAGATTATTCTAGCCAGATCTTAGAGCTGATAGAAACGGCTGTGTAGAGCCCGTTGGAACTACAGGGTCGAGCCCGGTGCAAAAAGATGCACGATATTCAAGAAGCGCTAGGTCCAACCCGATGAAAGAGACATTCCAAGTCGCCTAGGGGAATCCAAATATTCGTTCAGCGCCTGGCATGCTGAAACCCCCTCCTCAAGTAGCCTGACCATGTTGCATTGACAACTCCCATCTATATGTATTCGCTGCAGATGCCATTTATGCATGAGCAGAAGGCGCCATTAGCGCACCCGTCCTGACAATCGTCGTCCATGGAGCACCAGTTAGGCTCAGGGGGGGCAATCGAGGTAGAGGTGGTGGATGCAACAGACGTAGATGCCTCGCTGCTTGCCGAAGAAGCTGTAGTAATGGTGATCAACGTCGACGTATCTGAGGTGGTGGATTGTGTGATTGCGGTTGAGAAACTCGAGTCAGAAGGACGGCAGTTGGTAGCGTGGGCCATGCCGATGGCCAGGAACGTCAAGGCGCTTGTGAGGAACTTGGAAGAGACCATTGTAACGGTTATTGATACGATAACGACAGATTGAGTGTAGAAGGAAGAAGTCGAGCAGGATCTGAGAAGTGGAAGGGGTTCTCTTTTTCAACACAACCTGCGCGTTCTCCTTATCGACTGCAGGTACTAGTTTCACGGGCTAGCAGGGGACGCGGAGCTGAACCAACAAGTGTGTCTGGGGCATGGGAGCGCTAAAGACTTGGCTGCTAGGGACGACACCATTCAGCTCTTCGCTTCGGGATGCTCAATGTCAGGTTTCGTAACTGGTCTTTGAGCTGATGAAGCTAGGAGATATTCAGGGCTGGAGACGCGTGGCATAGCGCGGCGCCAACGCCCATACTGAGCTTAATTCCTACCTTATTTCATCTGCACATGACCTCTACGACATGTTGTATATAATTACATATGTTATGGTATTTCTCTAACAACTTCCATCAATCTCCCTTTCTTCCACCACGGTGTTTGTACAAATCATTGTTGATGCCCTATTCTAAGCGAGGGTATCGCAAAAAAACGTCCGAGAGATGCAAATTACTCCAGCTGTTAGCGGCACGCCACAATCGATAGTTTCATTTTCAGCGCCTCCACAATCGAGTTCCTTTCATCAACACCAACCTCCACCTCTAAAATATTAAATTCGACATGGTTCCTTGAAGTACAGCGTTTAAAGCACATATCATCCCGTTGCGGGATTTGATTTCTACCAGGATGGCTGTGGTGTGAGTCACCGGCGAGTATCGTTGGTTCGTCTTGTTATGTGTTGTTCTAGGCAGCAGGCTGGTAGGATTTTTTCCTTCATCATGTATCAGGCGTTTGCTCCCTGCAGCTTATGCTTGCGACTCATATGTCTTAACTCCGGCAGATTATAACTCGGCCAATATCCAGCTCTAAAAGCGAAGCCAGCACTTCCTCGGTGCTGCCAGAAAGCCCGTCGCTCTCTATCCCTCCCGTCTCTTACAGTTCGACGCAAACATGGAAACTCTCAACATGGAGTCCCAAGAAAGGACACATCTCTTATACTCTGTTGACCAAATACTTTGTCTCAAAATCATCGACGATTCTCCCCCTCATGGCCCAAAAGAGGTGCATGTGAGAGTCAAGAAACTAGAACCAGAATGGACCTTTTCCTGCGGCATGCTGGTTGAAATCCTTCCCGACTCGGCACAACAGCTGGGCGTAGACGAAGGAACACAGGCATTCCTCAAGCTCTTTGATCGAAGATTTGCACACTCGCTCCGGAGGTGCGAAAAGATCGGTCCATGGTCCGTCGACGTTGAGGATGAATTTCTGCACAAGCTCAAGTCAGGAGATCTTGAAGAGTTTCTTGATATGCTTCAGGCTGAGGAAGAAGACGATGAAGAAGAAGACGATGAGGACTGGGACGCAGCTGAAGAAGAGGCTTCTCTTGCCGATATGATGCTCAACTACTTTCGGGCTGAATTTGCAACATATTCCGCTCTGCAAAAGCACCAGGGAGACTTGATTCCACGACTTTTTACCAAAGTTACTCTCCAAGTCGTCCAACCCGACATCCCTCTCGACGAGAAGCAGCAGGATATATGTCTAGTCAAGGGCATCCTGCTCGAATATCTAGAAGGCTTCACCTTATCCTCCCTAGCAAAATTTGCCCCAAAGTCCTCATGGCAAAACATTGTTGATCAAGGAATTCGAATAACACATGTTCTAAGTGACAACAATATTCTCAACACAGATGTTCGGCCCGACAACTTTATGGCCGTTCCTAAAGGAAACGGGGAGTATCGAGTCTGCATGATCGATTTTGGGCATTGCAGGATACGCCGAGAGGATGAATCTGATCTTGACTGGGGAAGGGCAAAGTGGTTTCAAGACGAGGAGGGTGCTATTGGAGTAGTTATGAGGGGTGATTTGGCCAAGATTGGATTTCGGCTTCACTATGAACATTCGGGGAGATATGTAGAATGGGCAGACGGTGAGGATGATTAGGAGATCGTCGGCGAATCCAAAAAAGAAGAAGATTGTCATTGATATCCTCTTAATTTCTCTGCTTGATAACCTCGTGTATCAGAAAACATGTGTTGCAGAATGATGCAGATGGACAAAGAAATAGTGGATGTAAGGAAACAAGAGCAGGGAATCATAAATGCAAGCATGATCAAATATGCCAAAGGGTACAGTCCCGTCCTAATATGTTTCATCCATCTCCCCACCCATATTCAACATGCAAACCATTCATGTACCTTTCCTGCGTGCAGTGAATGATATTTCAAAGCCGAGAGATACTGACTAGCATCACTAGTCTCGTCATGGTCGTCTCAAAAGATGCTTTCCACCAAATAAGTCTCTTTCATACAAAGGAGGCTAGAAAAGAATTACCTCACAATCACTTTGCAGGTTTACTGCCCTCGCCAGGACGATCACCGTTGATCTGACCATAATTCGGTGCAACGTATCCAGCCAGTGCGCAGATGCAGTGCGTACCAGGCTGAGGCTTGCAAGAACGAATCTGACGCTGGGAGTCGATCCTCTTCGCCATGGTGAGATTGCTGTTATGTAGTTACAGCCTTGTGGGAGATTGTGTATCGTGTCGTCGAACACGAGATGAAAGGTTCAACCCCGACGTCAGCAGAGGTCCATCTCCTTCTTTATACCCCATCATCATTCACGTGCAGGCTTCATGCCCAGAGCCTGATCTCAAGTTATCCAAGCACACGAGCAGGGCGAACCAACTCTGCGGGGAAGCAGGCAAACACGCATGTTGTACATTAACATAGGGGAAATGCCTTGCAGGTTTTGTGGCGGCCCAATGTCTCGGCGGGCTCACTTTTAGGCATCAGCAGGCCTAAGGTGTTGTGTATTTTCTGCGGTTCGGACCAATTAGGCTGGATGGTGAGACGACACCGATGATTTCGGTGTATGCAAGGTCATCCGTATGACGCAAATATCATGTTAGTTTTGTACTTTGGTGTTTTGTTTTCTGCTCTGATCTTTGTCTAGACATGGACCTTTGGATTATCTGTGACCTATCATAGCGGCTTGTGTGCCAACCGCTTTTGCTGCATGTCACATCTAGAGACAAGGGAGGCCGAGGGAAATTACACAAGCAAAACTAGGACATGATAGTCAATTTTTCAATGAAATATCTAGTCCTAGATGATCACATGGGTTAAAGCGGCTCAACCCACTGACTTATTGAACCCTCTTCACCATCAAAATCTCCTCCATCTCACTCAAGTACCACTCTGATGGCTACGCCACTCAACACCATCCAAAGTCGTAGGAAGAGTACCATTCGACGTCAAATCATTGATCATGACATCAATATTAGCATGATATCCACCAGGGCTCGTCTTCTTGGTTCCCTTGACAGCTCCAGTCTGACGAATGTCCGAATACCAGTCAGTTAGCCTTTCAACAGATCCCGTAACACTCTCGTTCCCGTTGAGGGAGCTCTTGCCGTCCAGCGAGTAGTTCTCTAACGGTTCCAATCACGGGTGCTATACCCCAGGCGGTATTGACCTTGGCTTCGCCGGAAGCCTTGCCGTAGAGTGTATAGATGCCGCCAGCTAAGCCAGGCTTAGGAGTCACCTAGGATCCAGGCACATAAGGGACGCCCCAGGGAATGGTGTCGGAATGTTCCTTCACAGGGGCAGGAGGGCTCGGGCCTCGACTAGTAAATGTCGTGATGTACATGCGATAGTTGCGACCACCTTGCTCTTTCGAGGGATAGCAAGGAAGAGGGTTTTCACCGCCACAAGAAGGAGAGACAGTATGAGTTTGCCAAAATACGAGCTTCCTGCTATCAGGAGACCATCGTGGACCAGCCATGCCCTTCCACCCAGGATCGTTGATTGCACCACTTCCAGGAACACCATCGTTATCTCCATTGATCTTCTGACCATAGTAGTCACCACGGTCACCATAAAAGTCAAGCAAATACGGCTGAAAGAGCCGACGAAGGCCATTGTTGCGAGACGACGCCGGCAGAATACCGCAGTTCTGACCATAACGAGCCTCAACCACTTTATGTAGTGCAACACCCCGCTCGTTTGGACATGGCGAATCACTGGGTACGAGACCTCATAACCAACCTCCTCCGATCTAGTTAGCCGAGCAGCAAAAGGGAACCGGTCTTCTACCGTCATATTTTTCTAGGGGGAATGGAGCGCTACAGTAAGCATATCTTTCGAGATCCACGATATTTTGTCGTCTTTCTGTGTCGCATAACTGGGTACCTATCTATGTTTAACCCCCCAATCACTATAGCACTGGTCTCCTGTGAGAGACGACCCTCCCAGCATGCCAGACCCTCTGGATGCTGCGATACTGTCACCTACTTCTTCGGGGCCTGTTCCTCAGTCTAGACAATGACATCGAATGGGGGAGGGTCTCAAAGATCGCAGACTAAGCTCTCAGAGGGAGTTTGATCTTTGCGTAGAAGTTTTCAGTAACCACCCATGAAGCTGCCCCCCAGCAGTGGAGCAGACATCTCCCTCAACAGGAGAATCGTCGCCATCATCTAGGTTATCGATCCATTCGTGCTCGCGAATCTCCCTTTCAGCAACCGGGAACCCATCTTCCCCGCGAAGCCAAGTAAAGATGTTTCTAGTCACCATTTCCGAGTTTTCGTCTTCCGAGTCATATTCATCATAGTCAACATCGACTGCGGTGCCATGGTTCAAAAGCTGCCCATTCTTCGGCCTGGTTGTGATAGTCGGGACATGGGGTTCTTGGTCAAACTCCGTATCGTCTTTGCAATGCCACTTCCAGTGTGAATATTGGAGACCGTGATCTCTCCCACAAAGTGAATGCTTACGGACATCGAGATTGGTGTCGTGTAAAGCGGTGGAACCGAACGGTGCAAAGGGGAGTAAGGGTGGAGTGGTATAGTTGATCTCATGACAAAGATAAAGCAGCCGGCATTCATCAGCACGGGAAATTGATTGTGCTCCAACCGCAAGATGAGGTACAGGTGCTTGAATGAAAGACATCAGTGTGCCTGTCCATGCAGCTGCTGCAAGCTCGATGATCCAACCACCAGAGCGGCCTTCGCGAAGAGTTTTGTGATAACCTCCTGTTATAAACGCGCCAACCCACAAGAACCCAATATCCGGATCGCGGTGAATTAGAGTTTTCAAAAGAGAGTGAGGATCCTTGATAGTGTTAAGGAACGCGAATGAGCCCTGCAACCACATCCCGCATATGTTGCTTGTCACGTCAAGCTCGAAAAAAGCGCTGCTGAGAAGTGCCTTTGTACCTCTGGCATTGCAGCTCAGGGTCAGGAGCCTATCCAGTGGAAGGCGATCCTGAAGTGTGAATAGGGATGTGTCGGCATGATCTCTCTTTGTCCGGAGTCCGTCCTGGGCCGGATCTGGAATTGGAAGTTCAATCCGCCTGCGGTCGTACTTGATAGCCGGGATCTGTAGAGCTGCTGCCAGAGCGGCCAGGCTCACATCGTCGTCGATGCCATGAAGGTTGCAATAGTCGGTCAAGTAGCTGTATGCTGCATCTGATGAAGTCGTGGTTTCCTTCGAAGTTGAAGTTTCCGTCTTGATCTTTGCCGAGATCACCAAAGGACGTTCCGATACAAGTGTTGTGGACCATGGTGAATGGAGAAGCCCACCCTTGGTGCTGCGGATTGTTGCATCCCAGCCCCCCTCGACTGATAAGATATCATCCCACCAGCGAGCGGCATCTCTACCGACTTCGCCGACGTTTATTATGGCAGAGTCTTGGTTATTGTTCGGCAATAGTGATGCATCCAGATCCCCACGGAGTCGAGAGTCCGCATTATGAGAAATGTGTGCCTCAGGGATTAGCTCCGTCCATCTTGCAGCAAGGATATATGCCCAAGCCTGAAGCAAGACTGGAATGTGGTTGCTCTGTCTGCGAAATATATCAGGCAGAGTTGTCTTCGATCGTCGCACATCTGAAGTCAGAAGTATCTGGGTTGGTTTATCCCATGCAACGTCAACGACGAGCTCATCCTGGAATGGCGGTAGATGATCTAGCTCCTCGGCCGGAAGCCAGGTGTTTCTTCCTTTAGCGAAGGCAGCACCGCTGAAGGATTTGTCGATGTCAAGATTGTTTGGAAACTGGGGGAGGCGGGGGAAGGGAGTTCGGAGCCGTTGTAGACAATTCCTTAGTAGGTGTACGTCCTTGGACGCATGCTCGTAGAGATTAGACCATGTCCGATATCCTCGTGCGTACATGTCCCGAGCAGCTTTCTCATCGGGCCGAACTGCATCTTCCATAGGCGTTAGAGTGGTGGCGGTAACGAAGCAAAAATGAAGTAAAAGGGTGGATATACAGGCAGGTTGAACGTTGGCATGAACCCTGAAGCTTTGTTGGTGCTATATGATTAGGTAAGCACTCGGTGGAGGCCGGAGACCTCGCACTGACCGTCTGCCGAAGGCATCGATTGGCAGCTGGGAATGGGCTCCACTTCGCTTTAGGTATCTCAATATTATTCTCGTATCTAGAAGAGGAGGGAGAACTGAGAAAAGGTGGTCAAAAATCAAGTCCGCAATGAATGAGATGACCATCCCCTGCTCCACATCTCAATGCACTAACCCCATTATATCGTTGCGTACCCAATGGCCTATGGAATGCCATTTCAGATGTTGCCTGGTCGCGACCAGACGGCGGCAAAAAGAGCGAAGCGCTGGGCGGTTGCTTCTATTCTAGGTTCAAGACCAACTACTGGTCAATTTCGTGACCCTAGCCTAATCCCAAGCCTCGCCCCGAGAGCGGACCAATAACGATTTATTATCTCGGCGTATCGCCAAAGTGGAAACCTTCCACCAAACTTATCACCAACACGATGTTTCAAATACCGATGGTCGAAAGACGCGAAGCCGAGCCAACAACGATTTCAATAGTGTCAGATAGTGAAAAGAAAAAGAAGTATTTATACATGAGCTATCCCATTGCTTTTTGATTGTAATTACTACGGATAAACATAGAACAACAGCGAAAACATATTTACTCTTGCCTTCGTTCGCCTTAGGCTTAGTCCTCACTGATTCAATTAGGACAATTCGTCTCGTCCCTGAACCCATCCCATCGATCGAAATAGAGAAAGTTTATTTATCACCTTCAGGTATTCCTGTATCTCATGGATCAAATGGCCCTAGTCTCTGACCTGTGAACGTGTAAAAGCAGCATGAAGTCCTCATCATTGAAGGGGGTTTGTTCAGTGTGCGATCACGCAAATAACGTACACCAGGTGCGAACATGTATCGCGAAGGGGTGTAAGCAGAAAATAAAAGTCTGCGGCGCTAGTTACCACTACCTCCTACTCCCCGAGGGAGGAGAGCGCCATCATAGGGGAAATGCCGTTTGTAAGGATTGCCCATATCATGGACGAGAGAGCAAGGCGGAGGACTTTACAGAAGCTCCCGTTATTGGTAAGGGTGAGGATGGCAATCTGTATCTCCTTGAAGAAGGATATACAAGGAACTATTAAATATGGACCATCGGAGGAAGGTCATCGGAACAGTGTTAAGCCCAAGATTGCTAGGTCGATTAGCTCGGTAGAAGTGTTTTCTTTTTTTTTTTTTTTTGGCGTAACCGCAATGGGCTCTCACCGAAGCCGAATAACTTCCTCAAGGTTGCCAATAACTCCAGTTCGCAAGTATTTATCGACTGGAAACATTCCGAGCTTATTTAGCCGTCCAGACAGGTCCGGGTGGCCCAACGGAGTGGACTCGATAAGTCTTTTTAAGGCAAATAGCTTTTAGACTTGTCACTTCCTCAGTTCGTTAGTATTCACCGTTGACAATCGTATGAGCGAAGCAATGCTGTGGATAAGTTATGGTTGCTTGCAGGTCATAGCCTGTGACTTATATAATCTCGATCTCTCGGGTCTGGCCTCAACTTGACGTAGACCAAGGCGTTCCGAGCGGGTGGAGCATAGTATATGGCCCACGAGAGGCAGAGGCATTAGCACGATAAGCAAAGAAGATAATAGAACTCTCCTTTAAAATAAATCAAGTATCCTCTCTCCTAACGGGGTTGATATATATCCTTCGGTGATGCCATGTCACGAGATAGAGCCTTCAAGTACTTCAGTCATCTGGAATAATGTTTACTGAGAGCCAGTTCCTCTCATGATTTACTGGTTCAGCTAGCAACAGAGATGGCTACCTCGAAATATTGTGCAGGAATGGAGAGAGCAAGTATCGAAGCCGAATCCTCTAGTTCGCAAGGATCGAGTAACCGACCAAAGAACGAAAGCCTTGGCTAAGTTCATTGCGCGTCAGATAGGCCGAGAAGATTATCGCATCGACCCTCCTTGCAAGGAAAAGTCACGGGCAACCTGCACCTCGACCAGATCCTCTGCTGCAGCAAGCCTTCTCTCACAAAAACACCACGCCCCTTTCACCAACTATCGCACAGAGAACACAATGCAGAAGCAATATAGGCAATATCTCGAGCACCTTAACCGAGGCCTAGAATTACATCGCTTAAACTCAGAATTTTTATAGCTACTCAGACATCCAAGATATTTAGCTAATAAACCCATAGCTCCGCTGTGATTCCTATAGAGAGTTGCAAAGCCAGAAAAGTCACCTAATAGTTCACCAGTACGGTGGTCCCCCCCATCTAGGCTCGCCCAACTTTCTCCTTCTCTCACAGGCGATGCTGGTGGCGACGGATTGTACGCAGACCGCAGAATCATTGTCGGTCTGCCTCTCCATTGCAAGAGATGACCGTCCGACACGGATAAGACACCTCTGCTGCAGCACCGGGACCACGAAGCTCAGCTGTGAGAAGACTATTGAGCGGGGATTGATCGCGAGCAAGGTAGGAATAAGTCAAGCTGGACATGAAATGGTGGAGTTGATGAGTGTGTAGCGTTGCTTTAGCAGAGGTTTTCCAAATCCCGACTGCTTGGGGTACGCGCTCTCGGATAGGCGCGAGGATATGCGAGTATACCATCACCTAGTGTCCGAGATAGGATGAACTACATCAACGACATCTATAAAGAGGAAAATGTATATATATAAGGAAGCGATCGTGTAAGTTGATTGAACAGCCACTCGGTAAGCCTCTTCTCATATTTTACAGGCCCTCTGCCTAGGGACACATTCGGCAAGATGCACTTCTTTGATAAAGCGACTGTCTATACTATAATCTATGATAGCGTATCCTAGAATGCTAACGCTGTTACTTACGTTACTCCTTTCTATTCCAAACCCTCCTTCTCCTAAACCCATCACTTCCTAAACCCATCACTCTCAAGCAACTGCCTCTTCCTCCCATCTCTCCTAGCGACGATGTCGGCCCTTGCACGGAGCAGATCAACTCTCGCGGAACTGGATGCCTGGCCAACAGCGTTTTTGAAACGTTTCAGTCTGGTGACTTTTTTCCTGATGGAAAACATGTTATTGCCATGGTCAATTTTACGGGTGTCCCTGCTGCTCCGGCTGCGGGAAGTATCTACTCTGGCCCGTTGGTCATCATCGTCAAGACTGACGGCAAGACGTTTCCTAATGGAGACCTCTGGAAGTACATCACTTGTGGTGTTCCCGAGAAGAATGCAGTCGGCACCAGCGTCAAGTACGACTATCCCCAGGCTTTCAAGGATGGAAAACTTCTTCTCATCGGACACAATATCCTCGACTGCGGCACCAATCAATTGACGAACGAAAGCTGCAAGCCAGAAAACACCTATAGCTATCCTCTCCGCTGGAATGTTGCCGCCGACGGTTCTGGCCCGAGCGGTGATATCCGTGAGTTGCGACTGCACCCGGATAACGTCCATCTCGAGTTTAGCTCCTTCACCTTTGCAGGCGGTAGTATCGGATAGTATGCCTACTTTTCTCGACTCGTTTTTAACCCTTCGCCCAAGACTGGAACTCCCCTGGCGCCGCGGTATGGCCTGGAAAAGGTTACCATTCTGCACGAGCCTAAGGGAGTCGCCCCTATCACGGCTAAGGGGAAGGTTCTTTCTTTAAACCCTCAGGCCATCTCTATTGGCGAGGATCGTGGCTTCAGTGGTGACGGGACTGGGCTCACCTATGTTGGAAGCAGCATTGAAAGCTGCAACAACGATGTCTTTGCTGTTCATCTTCAGACTGGGGTTGTTCAACGTCCCACCAAGCATCCTGAGTATCCTGATCCTCTGGCTTTCTCACCTGATAACAAGTGTATGGCACTATACTTTCACGGAGTCACCAAGACTCAACTGAAAGCCTTGGTCGATACATACAACGAATCCATCCCAGCCGGATCCCCTTATGGCACAGGATTCACCGGCGAGGTGTATCCGGGTTTTAAGCGTCTGTCCTCTCTACTCGGTGACATTGGCTTCACATTGGCTCGTCGTTCGATGCTCTACCACGCTTCAAAGGCAAATCCTACCGTTCCTATCTGGAGCTACGAAGCAAGTTACGACCGCGGTACGCCCGTACTGGGAACATTCCACGGCTCGGACCTCCTTCCCGTTTTCTTTGGTGGACCTCAGAGTTTCGCCAGTCAGAGCCTTTTTCACTATTACTTCAACTCTGCATACTCTCAAGATCCCAACGATTCTTCCAACAAAAGGAACCACTACCCATACTGGCCCAAATGGAGTGACAAGAAGCAGCTGCTGCATTTGTTTCGGGACAACTCTAGTCTGTTGACGGATGACTTTCGATGGGATAGTTATATGTGGATGATGGCGAACGAAAAGCTGCTTCGGTTCTGAGTATCGGCTGGTATGGCAGAGGCAATGTGACTGGAGAATGCTTGAGAAAGGACACGACCATTCTGTTGGGCTAATAATACTTCCCCTCTTGAGGGAGTGCTTCAATCTCTCTCTTAGAATCCTCCTTGCGCCTATTCCTATAACTTGATCGATCTTTGCCTGTGTCCATAATAATATGATATTTTATGCGTTTCTTCAGTATTAAAAATGACCAGCCCAGCGTTTTTCATGTATTATGACACCGTCGTCAACATATCTCACCCTATCGGAGTTCTATCCCCACAATCTCCCTCTCACCCAACCCTACCTCACAAGCAATCTCCTTCTCAAGCGTAGAATATGAACACCGCCCGACATTGAGGTAGTAATCATCCACCTTGCGAATCAGTAAAAACTCCACGAGTCCCTTAAGGAGAACAACATGGTCCCCTTTCGCCGCACTCCAAGGCACAAACATGAGCCCGCCATCTGATGCCCGAGCCAATCTTGATCTTCCCCGGTACAGCTTTTCCGCGTCCTTCTCAGCTTGGGCCATCTCTGCTTCAAACTCCGTCTGGTCGGATATTCTGCTGAGGAAACTCAATATGGATGAGCGATACAGCATGTATTGTTCTTCTGGGTTGACTTGTTCGTGGCCAAGTATCCATCTCGGAGGCTCATCCAGAACACTAGACCTCCATGATTCTCCCAGCCCGATATTAAAGAGAAATTCTTCCCCAAATATATACGTGTAGTTTGTTTCTATGGTTACCTCGTCTATCTCAATCGTTGAATGTCCTTTGACTAGGAGGTATTGAAGTGCTCTGATAACTCTCAAGACCTCTGGAATCTCCCAAACCTTTTCTTCTTGACACTCGGCCCCTAGAGCCTTTGTGAGGGTCACCAGAGGATGACAATGACGCGTGTCGAAAGGCTCCGAGTTTAGCATCTCGAATACAAACATGACAAAAGACAACCAAGTATCATCATGGAAAGATATGACCGGGCCCAGATCCAGAACCGTCGAAGCAAAGACGGCGTGAACGAATAAGCTCCTTCCTCGTATATAGACATCCGATGATGAACCAGAGTCCATCCAATGCCTTACCTCTGCGGGCATTTTCCACAGTCGTTCAAAGGGGCGAGGAGGAGGGTTGGCAGCATCACTTCCAGACGGGATTCGGGGTTGAAGATTAGGAACCCAAGAAGCGAATTCGTATGAAATCTCAAGCTCATCCTGCATTGCAAGCCCTGCATGGTAAAGGAAAAAGAGAAACTCGAAGGGAAAGTCGGGTGGGAGGTCGATAAGCTCGGCACAGAGGTCGATATAAACAGACTCGAGTGACTTTTCTGGACTATAGTCTGGCTTGAGCTTGAGGTCGGCAACTCCGAGAAGGGCATAGACGTGGTCCTTGGGATCCCTTGCTTCTAGAGCCCCTCCAGTAGTAAAGATGACCCTTCGTGCCATTTGATGTTCTTTTCTTAGTTTTGCATCTTCTGACGCTTTTTCTGCCTCGATGAGATTTCTAGCCCAATCGATAGACAAGAAGATGGCCGTATCGAATTCCTCTACAGCGTCACGAACAGATTGATCTGTTCCCTCTGGTGTTGGCTCTCCTTGAGCAGTGGCAAGCCAAGAGTGTGCTTGCAAAAGAGTATTCAGTTCCATCGACAAGGTCCGATAAATAAAGACGGGTCGACGAGCCAACACAACTTCTTGGAATATCCATGCTCGCTTCCAGTAGGTCAGGTCGCAAAAGACATCGATGGCAGAGCCAACTGTTACTCCAAGATGTTGATACAGGTGGCTAGAGAATGCGAGATATTCCGTCACACGACGCATCTTGACACTTTTCGGCTCTTCTTGCGGTACTGAGACCATGTCTTGTGTTTCGAAGCCGTCCTCATCTGCGCCTGTTGCAATAGACCCGATCGAATAAAAAGCAAATTGCATCTCCTTCTCTGGTGCCTTGAAATCAAGAACACAAAAGACGACTTCAGCCGTAGAGTAAACTTCTTTCATGAGCTGTACCTGTTCACCCTTCTCTTGGCTGTCAGCCTGATTGATGCAGATTGCGTCAGCCCACAACCGGCAAGACCCGACGTCGCGGTCACGAAAGATGGCTCTCCAGTGAAAGACGGCATATTCTAGTGCATTTCCAAGGCTTGAGGTGATGATGCGTTGAGAATCATTGACCGTGATGTCTTGGGTGTCGCTTTCGTCTCCCCAGACGTAAGAAAGGGCGCAGAATGAGGGGTTATTCAAGAGGGATACGGTGTGGAACTTGCAGATGATCTCGGGTGTTATGGAGATAATCTCGAGTAGCCTGATCTCTTTTCGGGATGTGTCAAGTGGTAGATAATGTTTGTCTGACTCTGGGGCAGACATAATGAGTCCTTTGATGAGATGGTGAGGATTGACGTGGCGAGATTGATTCGTGCACAGTGACTACAACACGATGCAAAATCGGAGATTCTATTGTTGCAGGCTCCTTCTGCTGATCGCACCATGTTCATTTTTACAGAGTCCAGGCCTGGCCAGGACCCAGCACGCCCAAGTGAAGTTGAAAAAGATACACACATTTGACATAAAAATATTTCTCTCAATTTACATACTGTAGCTGCCTTGGAGACAAGTAGTTGAATGACCAAGATCGTCGCCTTCGGCAATCATACTCCGAAAAGTGAGCCATTCTCATGCTTCACCTCGACTCCACAACGGAAAACACATGGTAATCCGTCCAACTCTCACCCGTCTTTACAATCTTTTCTTTCTTAAGCACTCTTTTACTTATTTATACCCTCATCAAATACTTCAACCACAGAAGAAACACCTTTTCTACCAAGACAAGCTTATCTATCCAACAATGTCTTCGGCCCCCAATTCCGAGAGGAAACCCCGCGTTGTTTGCCTCGGAAAACCCAAGTTTATCGGGGATGACTACCTTGAAGAGTTTCAAAAGGATTTCGACTACGATGTAAGTCAACAACCTCAAAAACAGTGTCATCGGGAGTTCTTAAACTATAGAACTGAAAACGACTAACCACGCCCAGGTCCTTGACGTGACAAACCACCAGCAAGCCCTAGAACAGCTCCCTCTCATGATCGCAGAGCATGGCCCAATCGATGCCTTCGTCATCCGCATGGGAAGACCTCCCTTCCGCCCCTTCAACGAAGACCTCTTCGGACCGCTCACTCCACACCTCCGCATCATCGCCTCGGCCTCGGCTGGCTACGACGACTTTGACCTTAACTGGCTGACTCGGAACAACATATACCTCTCCAACACCATTGATGCCGTAGCGGAGGCCACCGCCGACATGTCCTTCTTTCTGACTCTGGCCGTCATCCGAGACGCTTACCGTGGTGAGCGAGATGCTCGCAATGGTACGTGGAACCGTGTCGTCGTTCCAAGCAGAGATCCGACGGGTATGACGCTTGGTATCATCGGCATGGGTACTATCGGCAAGTATGTCGCAAAACGAGCAGCCGTCTTCAACATGAAGATCAAGTACTACAACCGACGACAACTAAGCGCAGAAGATGAAGCCAAGTACAGTGCCTCTTACTGCTCGTCTTTGAACGAGTTGCTGGCTGAATCAGATGTTGTATCCGTCAACTGCCCTCTCAACAAAGAGACCACAAACCTGATCTCGACAAAAGAGTTTGCAATGATGAAAGACGGTGCTTTCATCGTCAACACAGCCCGCGGTCCAATTATCGACGAGGATGCTCTTATTGAGGCTCTGGAAAGTGGAAAGATCACGCGAGCTGGCCTAGACGTGTTTCTGGGCGAACCAAACATTAATGACTACTTCAAAAAGAGCGACAAGGTTGTGATTCAGCCGCATATTGCTGGTTTGACCGATCTGTCGTTCCAGAAAGGCGAAAGAGAGGCGTTTGATAACATCAAGGCAATGTTCAAGACTGGCAAGCCGCTCTCACCAGTTAACCAGCTAAACTCTTCGGGAAGTGCATGATATACTGCTAGGATAGACAAGGGCAGGTGTAGTTTTAGGATCTAGACATTTACATGGGGGAATTAAACCAACGAGGCAATGCAGGGAAATCAATTCACTGCCTCAGTTTTGAAAAGGAACAGAACTCGAGAAGGCCCAATGATGCTTGTCCAACATCCCAGTGCTGATCACCTGCGGGATCGGAGGAGTTGTCCGGCGCAAGCCGAGCGTGATATTACGTGCTCTCTCAAATGAGTGGCTTATCCGCCGGAAACTCTCACATATATGCCGCAGCACCTTTACATAGACCATCCGTTAAACTTTCCTATATCCGTCGCGGAAACTCTATCTCATCAACTCAACTCAGCAGCTTATATCAACATGTCAACTCCTCCCGCCAAGACCGGCTCCATCATCATTGTTGGCGCCGGCATCTTTGGTCTCAGCACGGCGATCCATCTTGCTCGCCGAGGATACACAAACGTCACCGTTTTTGACAAGCAGCCTTACGAAAAGACCTTGTACTCTTACACTGAAGGCTGCGATGCTGCATCTGCCGGTTCGTTCTATGATCCACCTATACCACGGCTGAAACTGATGCTGCATAGACATCAACAAGATCATCCGCTCTGCATATGGAGCTCAAACCGAGTATCAAGATCTCAGCGCCGAGGCCCTCAAGGCCTGGGATGCCTGGAACGCAGAGCTTAAAGCTGGCGGCTCATCAGTCCCGCCCGGCATGACATCCAACGATGTCGTTTGGATCAACAACGGATTCCTCTCACTGACCGATGCAACAACCCTCCCAGACTTTGAGAGAGCTACTGTAGACAACATGGAGGCTGCCGGTCAGAAAGGAACACAGCTCATTAACAATGACGAGAACCACCTTCGACTGGCGACTGAGAGGGGCAGAGCGTCGGCGATGCAACCCTTTAGCAAGAAGGCCCTTGGTGTACTCGACACAACAGGCGGTATTGCGGTTGCCGATAAGGCCTGCCGCTTCGCTCTCCACAAGGCCAAATCCCTCGGCGTGCGTTTCATCCTCGACCCAACTGCCGGTCGTCTAGAATCCACGATTCAAGACTCCAATGGCAACGTCACTGGTATCCGTACAGCAGACGGAAAATCCCACCCATCAACCATCACCATCATCGCAGCCGGCGGCTGGACACCAACTCTCGTACCCTCCCTCGATAATCTCGCCGAAACAACCGCAGGCTCAGTCATACTCCTCAAGATCCCCGAATCCTCACCACTCCGCGAACGATTCTCGCCTTCACGTTTCCCATCATATTCGTTCAACATGCGAGGAGGTGCAGAAGGTGGAATCTACGGTTTTCCTGTGGATGAACATGGTCACCTCAAGATTGGCTATCGCGGAACCAAGTATACCAACCCAAAGGTTCAAGCAGACAGCCAGGAGCGCAGTGAGCCTGTCACCAGATGGACCGAGGAAGAACAAATCACAAAGATCCCAGAGCAAGCCCTCCGTGTCTTGCGCAAGTTTCTTTCCGAGTATCTTCCCGAACTAGAAGCCGAAGGCATCGACATCTGGTTGACAAGACTGTGCTGGTACAACGACTCCTTCGACAACCACTACGTGATTGACCACGTTCCTAGTCATGAAGGTCTAGTAGTTGCAACTGCTGGGAGTGGACACGCCTTCAAGTATCTGCCAAATATTGGAAACTGGGTTGTCGACATCCTGGAGGGTGTGGGTTTGGATCGACCTGCCGTGAAGGCGTGGCAGTGGAGAGAGAAGCCGGCCGGACAGGAAGTTGTGAATAGCATTATGGAAGGGTCAAAAGGAGAGAGGGCTCTGGGAAACACTCCTCTTGTATCAATCAGCTGATGCGGCAAGTTCCTAGCTTTGGAAGAAAGAATTGGATGTGGTATGCAAACTTGGATATTCGAGATTGCCACTAGGACACAATCTTCAGGCTCAGTTATCCTGGTCTTCAACTATTTCCAATGCATCATAGCATCATAACACAGTACTAACATAGTGGCCTTTTTTTAAGCCTTCTGATTGCCTACGGGCTATATCAGTCGAAAACGTATACCTCCACTATCTACATAATAAAAGATTAAACCTCTCAGGGGATATTTAACTGCTCTAACCTCCTTGCGAAAAATAAGAGAGAATTGCCATTTCCCACCTTGTCGACTGCTATTCTTAACACCATGTCCACTAAGACACTCCTTGCCAAATTCTGATTTATACCTGTTTTTTTTTCACGGTCACGATCCAGGAAGAAGAAGAAACCTCCTGCGGAAAGCAAGGCCCCGGCTGAGTCTTCAATGGCCATTATTGAGTCCGTCTGACGAGATATGGGCAGGTTATTAATGTGTGTCGAATATCTACACCTGTAAAGACACCATTCCACCCTACTGACGAAAGTCACAACCCTTAGCAACTTCTACCTAACAATATGCATTACACCCTCTCTTCACCATGCCAGGAAAAACATCAAGATCCCATAAAAAAGATAACCCAGTATATGCGCAACGCCGACGAGTAACAAGGATAAATTAGCTTCCTGAGAAAAGATCGTTGCCAATATTTCCAGAGATAGCTCAGATTCGACGAAGAATATAATGACAGAGGAGCCGCCGAGGAGGCAGAAGAAGAAGCTCAGTCCGTGACAGACTACCGGGTGATGAAGCCATTTCCTCCCTCCCCGAAACTCTTCGGCTGCCATGTTGACGAGAATCAGGGAAAATATGGCTGCCGGCTGAGCAGCTACAGCCCATACCCATAACCTCTGCAGCCATTTGAGCGGGGAGGCTGGTTCCAGAGCTAAGCTGGGATAACGTTCCAAGACAGCAGGCACGATAACTATCGGTCCAACCAAGGATATTTGGACGCAGGACCAGAAGCATATTACAGGAGCCCACTTGGTTTCGTAGTAATTTCGGTGTAGCCACGCTAGTTCCTGGGCGTCTAGGTCCGTTTCGAGCTGCATTATGTTTGTCGATGGGACTGTTGCATTCGGCGGGAAGAGGAAACTCGTGCTTTCGGCGTCGCTGTCAATTCGCTCCTCAGATCGGCTCCCTGCAATGTGTCGTATAGGGGCCAAGCTCCCGGCTTGGTTGGGAGACTGCCGGCCTCGGAACTCTTCCTCTCCTACAGGTCTATCCAAACGCACTGGGCTCTGGCGGTCCAAGAGATTGTCGGTGTGTTCAGGTCCTCCTCCAACGAAGCCACCGATTGCTATTATGGCCGGTCCAAGGAGCATCAACACAGGGAGAGTCTGACCAAATGTCCACGTGGTGTGCATCTCGTTTGGTCTCTGCCTTGCGGTAGCTAATTTCAGTCCATCAAGATTCAGTGTAGCCCATAGGCTCGAAATGAGGAGCCAGTAGATCTATATAATTATCATGTTAGCTCAATCATGTAGACCCATCTCAGCGATTTCAAAACTTACGTCCCATGGCATGGATATCAAAATATCAAGATAAAGTCTCAAGACTAAGAGTGTTGCCAAACAAGGCATAACCACGATAAGGTGCCACTGTCTTTCATTTAGTATCCGTGAAAATGGTCGTCTGCTCCTTGACAGCTTGAAGAGAGCCCGTTTAGCCAAACCGCTCACTTTTCTTCGCACAGTACCATTGAGGGCTTGGGAGATGGAGCGGAAAGTACGCAGAGCCTTGGTAAAGAAGTTGAGTGTTACTAGAGCCATGCTCACAACCACGTCCTGAAAGGCCATCGATTGAGAGAAAGGAGTGAACCAATATGGGTCTTGCATCTCTTTGGTCGCCTGATAAGCTTCCAGGCTCTTCCCAGGGTTGAAGTAGCAAATCGCAAAAGAAGCCGGCTCAACAACGTAACGGCCGTAGCCTCTCCAGTTAAAGAAGGCGGTCGGGCCTAGTGCGATCAACAGAAGCACCATGACGAGGAACATGAGAGCAAGCCTCCATCCTCTTTCCCTCTGGCGGAAGTGGAAATAGCCTCGGAGAGCGGTCAGGCCGGAGAGATGTGTAATGTTGGAGAGCCATGCCAAGTAAATGACCATGGACCAGTGATAGGCGGATAGTTCCTGGTTAAGAGACAGAAACCCACTGATGAGGATTCCAAGCCCAGCAATCAGCTGAACATCAACAAAGTTGAGAATACACTAAATAGAAATAGACTCAGTAAAACTAAAGAACAGCGAGCTGTTCTCTACAACTTACCCTTGTCATGCTTTGCCGAAGCCTGGAGAGGCTAGGGGACGGTCCGTCCTTTCCAAAGCAGCCAAATCGGCCAAGAATCTTCCTGTTACATCTTCGGATGAAGCCTAGCAACATTTCATCGATCGGGTTTGCCTTGAAGACTGCTTGCGTGCGCCCTTGACAACTCTTATCGGCAAACGGGTCAAGTTCCGGGTCGTAGAAGACCAAGTAGTAGACGAGAAGCATGGCAATCATCAGCCACGCCGTTCCGAGGAACCCTACAAGCACCTGGAATCGATCTAAATGTCAGCCAGTGCGATCTTTCCTCCAGCCAAAACTTACGCCGACCCCCTCAATGTCTTCATACGGCTCCGGATAGGATACTTCTTCCTCCCACTGGTCGGTCAGCTTATAGTTGCAGTTTACCATGTTCGAATATTGGGGTGCTTATTTGAGGACCTTGGTTTGAGTACTTACAACTCATGGAGGTCAGAACACCTGGCGAGGGGGGCGGTTTTTGTTTGAACCAAGCGGCTGTGTTGTGCTACATCGGTGAGGGCGGAGCCGCCATGTTTCTGTGCAAGCTTGACCAACCCAAGATCTGTGTAAAGCACGTCCAATGAGCTGTCGTAAGCCTCCACTCCTTGTTTCACCCTGTCGTTAGAACACTAACTGAAGAACATAGTGATGACGTTGTCATGTTATTGTCTGTTATGCTTATATACCTAGGTATGTTGAGAATTACTCGTATCGGCGCGGCTCGGTGTATTACAGTGTCCCTGATTTAAATGGATGTGGCTGACTGCGTCCCCTGCGGTGGCCCTCTTAGGCTTACTACAACTCATGGAATGGGTAGTTGACCCAATCTTAGAATGTCGAATCTTCGATATCTACCGAAGGCGGCTAGCGACAGCCATTCAGTGGTTGCGTAGGTACAGTTTCCATGATACTCAGCACGCCGCTCTTCCAGGTCAACAACCTCTCACTTCTTCTCATACGGATCCTTGAAGAAAATAACCTGCACAGTCATATCATCCCTCACATTCCGACTCATGGGCGAATACGTCGTCAGAGCCCCCAAAAACAACCCCCTCCTCGACCCCCCAAGCGCATTCTTGACCAAACAAACAGCCGCGCTGTCCAGATCCTCGATAACAAAGTGCTCCGGCGTAGCCTTCCACCCATCCCTCGGCTTACCTTCCAGCTTGGTCTCCTTGAAGGGCTCCGGCTTGCCAGCCTTCTTGGCAGCGAGCCAGCGTGATATGCACGTGACTGCGTCGTCGTTGCTGATCACGTCCCAGATGCCGTCCGAGGCGAGGATGACAAAGTCTTCGGTTTGGACCTTGCGGGTTGTCACTTCGGGACGGGCAGTCAGGTATGGGGGCGTCTTGTAGTTGGGTCGTGGGGATGTGCCATAGAAGTTGTCCCGAGCGGTACGAAGGAGTTCGTGTGACCACTTCCAGCGGTGATCGCCAAAAGCTCTAGTGATAGCTAGGCCCATAAGTCGTCCAGAGTCAAAGTTGAGGATGTCGTTCTTTTCTCCAGGATGCTCACGGTCGAGTCTGTCCACCTCATCTTGGTTGAAGCCAGTCTGATCCTTGCTCAACACATCAGCCTCATACTTGCGGCCTTGCTGCGACCAAGCTCCGCGAACGGCGCGAGAGTCTCCAGTGACGGCAGTTCGCAATGTCGAGGTGCGAGGTTCGTAAATGGAGAGAAGAGCGCATGAGCCTGCAATGGCAGGCGCTATAGCAGAAATGACCTCAGCTGAGCCTGGTTCGTGGCCTGCCTCGAGAGCCTTGATAGCGTTGTTGTAGATGCGATCATCGAGCCGCTCAAAAGCCTTCTTGATGGCGTCGTCAACCAGCTCATCCGAGCTACCGACTTTAAGGCCAGAGAGTGCGCCCGATACATACGGAACAAGAGCTCCTCTCAGTACCTTTGAAGTCGCCCAACCACTACATTCGCACGTTAGCAATTGGCCTTGATCGCAGTTTCGAGGGTCACTCACGCATGTCCATCATAGACGCCAGAGTACAGCGTACCAGCACCACCGATACCCTTGGCCACCTTAAGGTCCCATTCATCCTCAACGGGATTATTGCTCGATACCCTCGCAACATCAACCCGACCCTTGACGCCCCCGTGCCCTTCAAAGGCAAAGGTATGAACATCCTGGCGCAGCTTGGCATCTGCGGCCTCGAGGGTCAACGCCTTGATGGGAGACTCGACCGAGATCTGGTCCTCGGGAACAAAGTCCTGTAGAGAAAGGATATCGCTCGATCCGAGTGCGGAGGGCTTCTTGTCGTCCTTGCCGCTGAAAATAAACAGGCCAGCCCCTCCGGTGCCGAAAATGGCCACTACAGGCCACGCATACCCACCACCAGCTTTTAATGGAGCGGTGGATGAGAAGCGCGCTTGTGTGCAACGTGCTGGCACTCGCTTGAGCGCTGGAACAGAGGTACGTAGAGTTCTAACGGATATGCGAAACATGATGTGTGCTTTCGTGTCAACCTGAAGGGATGTCGGTGAGTCGCGCGAGATGCAAGGAATCTCAAGTTACACAGTTGGCAGGACAACTCACGATCCAGGGGTTTGTGTCGGGGCCTTACTGGAGGGAGAGGCTGGGAAGACTGTGTTGCCACCCCTACCGGGATATCAATGATGAATATTTTTTTAATCCTTTTTGAAGGATGTTTGTTGTGTCAATGGGTAGGGAGGTAGGTAGTTTTGATGGCTAAATAGAAAAAAGAAATGAACTTGACGAGTTGTTTACCCTAGACGAGACCATGAGGTGCTCAGCTCAGCGTGGTTGCGACCATTCTCATAGTACAGTGCATCCAAAACGAAGTATTTCACAAAGAATCGACAAGGTATTCATTGCCCAGAGACCCAGAGATATGTACAACGCCGAATTACAACCAAGATACGAGAGCCCAGAAGAAGTGCAACTTTAGCTGTTGGCAATCTCCTCCTCCTCATCCTCCCACTCACCATCCTCCTCCATCTTCTCATTGACCTTGTACTCGGCATCACCTGCCAGTCCTTCGCTGTCAAACTCATCGACATCCATGTCGCTATCATATTCATACTCAAACTCGTCCTCGTCATCTTCATCATCCTTGTTGCCGTTCTTTGCCTTGGCAGCCTTCTTTCGCTCCACGTTGGCCTTTTGCTCCTTCTTTCTCGCCTCCTTTTCTTGTCTTCTCTTCTCCCATCGCTTCTCCAGCTCCTTGATCTCCTCCTTGGACTTGTGCACATACTCGTGCCACATGACTTTGCCCGAGCAGAGACCTTCTTCCACCTTGGTCAGGCGTAGGCGCATGCGGGGACCCAGCTCGACCAGCTTCACTGCACGGCGCTCCACGTTCTCTTCCTCGATGCCGGCCTCCGCCTCGGCCTGAGCGGCTTGTTGCCTTGCCTTGGCAGATAGGACCTTTCGGGTTGTAGAGTCTAGAATCTCGACCTCGGCATCCGTATCCATTTCGCTACCACTTGTCGCATCTGTCATGTAACCTTCTCCATTATCACCTCCGATCAAAAAGTCGGCAACATCCTCCAGCTTTCCAAGGTTCGGCATCTTGCCTTTCCTGCTAGTCTTTGAAGACACAAACTGCTCGGCCGCGTTAAGTCTTCGCAGGGGCTTCGAGACTGTCGTCGACTTTGTTGTAATAGCATAGTGTCGGAAGTTGAGGATAAAGCTACCATCGTCCTCCTCTGATTGTTCACGGTTCAGGAGCAATACTCGTCGGATCGACTTGAGAGGTGTAGCTTGAGGGTTGATGGGAGGGAAAAGGGACTGGAATACGGTCGTAGCGAGGGATTCGAGGTGCTTGGGAACTTTTGACTTTGAATCCGAGTCGGGACGGCTAAAGTTGTTCATGACCAGCTGAGATTTGTTAGCGGAAGCATTACCAGTAGCCTGAAGCTTCTTACCAGAGGAGGAGTGATAAACTCCTTGCCGCCACCCTTAGGATGCTTCTGCGCTCGCTGCACATCCTTGCACAGCGAGTACTTTTCCACGCGAAAGTTCATAGTAGGACCTCTAGGCGTCAAGGCGACTCGAAGGTTGGTGTTGCCGCTCTCTGACCGCGAAAACAGAAGCAGATGAGTAACTCCCAATGGACCGCACATGACAGCATAATCCTTCAATCGGTTTCCTCTCCGCTCCCTCAATCGACTAGCAGTACCTGGCTCCATGACTTTTCGCACATCAGCCGCAAGCTGGCTAACGCTAGAACCGACTTCGCCAGCGCCAATTCGAATCACCATGGACTTGGGGTCGCGTGCCGAGGCATGGCCGGGAGCGTCAACCTCGGGGTTATTCGCACCCACGTGGGTTCTCTTCTTTGTTCGTTTACGCGCCATTTCGAATTGATATTGTAAAAGAAAAGTTGCTGAAAATGAAGCTGCAAGCTGCCGAATGGATGGATCTCCGTCGCAAATCGCAGGGAAAGAAAAAAAAGTTGGAGGGGACCAGCGATAAGACTAGCGCACGTGCGATAAGGGACCCACTAAATTTTTGTTCTCGAGAAGTTAAAGGTTAGACAAACCTTCCAGTCCACGACGAGGACGAGATAATCTTCACGCACACCCAAAATGGCCAACGTCAAGAGCGCAAAGCGAAGAAAGGTCGCGCACGATGCGCCCAAGGCTAAGAAGCCTGTGGTCAAGGAGGTTCCTGCTGAGCCAGAGTCTGAGTCTGAGGATGAGGAGTCTGAGGAGGAGTCTGAGGAGGAGTCTGCTACTCTAGAGGAACCTTCTGCTGAGGAGACACCCGATGCTCCCAAGAAGACGTTCAAGGACCTGGTAAGATAAATATGGATATTCGCTTGGATACAGGAGGCTAACACTGACCTAGGGTGTCAATGATGCTCTTTGCGAAGCCTGCGAAGCCCTCAATTACAAATACCCGACCCCGATCCAAGAAAAGTCAATCCCCGTCGCTCTCCAAGGTCGCGACATTATCGGCCTCGCAGAGACCGGTAGTGGAAAGACTGCCGCCTTCGCCCTCCCCGTCCTCCAGGCTCTCCTCGACAAGCCTCAGCCTCTGTTCGGCCTCGTCCTCGCCCCGACCCGAGAGTTGGCAACCCAGATCGGTCAGGCCTTTGAGGCATTGGGATCGCTGATTTCTCTACGATGCGCCGTCATTGTTGGAGGTCTGGATATGGTTCCTCAGGCTATTGCGCTTGGAAAGAAGCCTCATATCATTGTTGCGACTCCGGGTCGTTTGGTGGATCATCTTGAGAAGACCAAGGGTTTCTCTCTTCGAACACTCAAGTACCTCATCATGGATGAGGCTGATCGTCTCCTGGACATGGATTTCGGTCCCAGTATCGACAAGATTCTCAAGTTCATCCCCCGAGAGCGACGCACGTATCTCTTCTCTGCTACTCTCAGCTCCAAGATCGAGAGTCTTCAGCGAGCCAGTTTGAGGGATCCCGTCCGTGTGAGCATCAGCTCCAACAAGTACCAGACCGTGTCGACCTTGATCCAGCACTACATGTTCATCCCTCACCCGCAAAAGGACACATATCTCATCTACCTAGTCAACGAGCACACCGGAAAGTCAACCATCATCTTCACGCGGACCGTGTGGGAGACCCAGCGTGTGGCTATTTTGTTGAGGACGCTTGGCTTCGGCGCAATCCCCCTGCACGGCCAACTCTCGCAGTCATCACGTCTGGGGGCGCTCAACAAGTTCCGTGCCGGCACCCGCGACATTCTCGTAGCCACTGACGTTGCGGCGCGAGGTCTGGACATTCCCAAGGTCGACGTGGTGCTCAACTACGACATGCCGCAGGACTCAAAGACTTATATCCACCGAGTCGGCCGAACCGCCCGTGCCGGAAAGTCTGGTGTCGCCATCAACCTGGTGACTCAGTATGACCTTGAGATTTTCACGCGCATCGAGGCAGCGCTCGGAAAGAAGCTGACCGAGTACCCCAGTGAGAAGGAGGAGGTCATGACGTTCCAGAGCCGTATTCAAGAGGCGCAGCGTCACGCGAGGATTGAGATGAAGTCCATGAGTGAGGCCAAGGGTAGCAAGGGAACCATTAACGGTAAACGGGGCAAGAGGGATGGCAAGCGTCGTCGTGACGACATGGACAAGGAGGAAGGTTAAAGGTTTTTTTACTTGGATGACTTGGGAGTTGACTCAGGGATGATTCAAGGCGTTAGGTCCAGGGAGGTTTATGTTGAGAAAAGTTATATCAATGTTTGAAGCTGTGTTAAAAAAGTAAGATCGGAATAAAGAGCCAATGGCTTTTACTCAAGTCGTGATGTAGTGCCACTATTCGCATTGACCAAGGCCCATCTTAATCTCAACGTTGACCCATCTCACGATACCTGCACACAAGAATCACTCACTCTATGCTGAATCATCGCCACTAGAATGGCATCTCGTGTTGGTAATTCCCAACTCAGCCCTACTACTCTCCTAAATCAGGCCTCTACGAGACGAAACCACAGCCCCCGAGTCAATCCTCAATTTAACCTGTACGCTACCAAACCAAACTAGCCCGCATCACCATGAAACATTCCCAAGACTCTGGGCAAACAGCCGGAAAAGCGTCCCAGCAAAGCGGCCGCCGCAGCAAGGATCCCGAAGATCTCCCCTTTGTGAATGGACGCCTGGACGTTTCTTGGCAAGAGTCAGCTCGTTTCATATAAAAATCCCTGTACCCTAGTGGCGGCCGCTCCCGGGGAAGCCGTTTTGTTTGACGATTTGAGATGAAGGGGGGGACCTCTCTCCTCTCTTGGTGTTACTCGATTGAGACCATCTTTGGAAGGTATATAACTGAAAGCATGTCTTCTTGAGTGAAGAAACATCATCTTTTGTTTGTGCTGTTCAACATTCGTTTCTTTGGTGCCTAGTTTTGCATCGTCCCTTCATTCTTTCATCATTGATTGATACAACTTCACACTCTTTTAAAACAATTAGATTCAAACTCATCATGTACACTTCTACTGTTCTCCTCGGTCTCGCCGCTTCTGCGAGTGCTCACATCGCCTCATGGAACCCGGGAATGTACTGCAAGGTAAACCACCTCCTCCAACACTCTCCATCAAAATCTAACATCTTCAGGGCGGAAACGACTCCTCAGTTGATAGCCCCAACACAAACCTCGCCGTAAACCCCCTCTACGATCTCCCAAAGAGCCAATGGTGGATGCAAGCCGACCGCGGCTGCGATCTCGTTCCTCCCCCCGATGGAGAGTTCCTCGAGCTTCCCGCCGGAAAGTCCTTCATGACCGAGCTGGCCAACAACCGTGCCTTTACGACCTTGTCGTATGATGGTACTCTTACTACAGACTGGCAGGATGGAAAGAACCGATCCATGCCTTGGAGAGGACCTGGAAACCCTCCTGGATGTCTTATGGATGGTGGAGATGGTTCTGGTGGCGAGTTGCATACTAGGAGTATTGAGACCACTGGTGGAACTGCCTGGGCTATTTCCTATGAGAGTGATATCAAGAAGGTTACCATGGACAACCTCGTCGTCTTTTCTGTTCGATACTAGTACGTCTCCCCCTTTGACTCAAATTCAGTTGAAACTAACTCCTGCCAGCTCACCCTTCTTCCGCCAGACCTGGTACGACGTCCCAGCTGATCTTCCCGCTTGTCCCGAAGAGGGCTGCTATTGCGCCTGGCTCTGGATCCCCGACGGCTGTGAGCTCCTCTAACCCAATTTCGATAACAACATCTAACGATACTACAGGCGGTCAACCCAACATGTACATGCAGAACCACCGCTGTAAAGTCACGGGCAGCACGTCCACCAAGAAGCTCGGCACACCCAAGCCCCCCGTGTGGTGCCGCGATGACCCTACCAAGTGTGTCAAGGGTCCCAAGCAGATGATGGCCTGGAACCGTAAGTAAGCCCCTTGAACAACATATAGAGTGAATACTGATAAAGTGTACAGAGGCTGAGGGTAACAACGTGTCTCCCCCCAACGGCAAGACCCCGACTTACAACCAGCGTATGGGATTCATGGATGGTGCTCAGGATGATATCTTTGAGTAGACAGTGGTTTTTGGTGCTATTCTCTGGGATTGTGGTATGAAAAGTGTACTATAGCATGGCATGTCCTTCCGGAAGGAATGTCTTTTTGATTCTATAAGCCTCTATCTGGCTCTTTTATTCAAGAAAAATCATGAAAGATCAGTTTATTCAAAGTGCCTTGTCCAAGTCAATCACGGTCTTGTTCGCTGCAAGAACTTGACGTTACCTTATGCTGGATATATCCATAGAGCTTCGCTGCTTTTCCAGGCATTGCTTCGCCTCGAAGCACGCCAAGCTCGCACTAACAGTTTACTCTCTCACCCCCGGTGAACCTACAAGCTCGGCAGTTTTTGACCCGAGAGACATTTTTCGTGCCGGTAAGTCATTTACTACCGAAAAGGTACACCAGAGGCTGGTTCTATTAGATCAGGCTTTAGCTTGATAGTTGGTCTTTTTGCGTCTTGGCTCTGCAGGGGGAGAACCTACTGCACGACATTTCGATAACTACTCGTGAGTCGTCCGCCATGGATGATATACACAATAACACCAAGCGCAACACAAATCCTACATAGGTACTTTGGTATTTATTTTTCTTCTCGGAAATTATACCATGTAAATATGTCGAAATAATACTGCATCCACGACATCCTCGTGTCAAAGGAGACACGGGAACCCAGGCCACCATGAAGAAAGGCGATCTCATCGAAATTCACACATAACCACTAACAAAGAAACGAGAGAACTGCAGAACCTCAACTCTCGGGGCATAGGCAGTATAAGGTGAAAACCCATTGATCCACTTTATCCTCGCCGAAACAGATTGACCCCCACCGTCAGGGGCCCAAGTGTCGGTATGCATCCCATCCATGATGCTGATACTCGAAGCGATTGGAGGTGGAACTTGGACTGGTACCACTTTAGATAGTACGGAGATATTGGCTAGGATTAGTATAATTGAGATATAACGTCAGTTCATCTTCGGTAGTTGTCTATACACCGAACCGCCGATACTCGAGTATATATACTAACAACGTCATCAGCACAATGGAGGCAAATCACCATTTAAACATTCATATTCACACTATGGGCTCTCATTCTCCTACAAACAGAGCCCTTTGGCTCTCCAGCTTCGACGAACCCCCAAAACTCATCAACCTACCCATCCCGACCGCAACAGCCGGAACAGTAGTCGTCCGCATCCTCGCAACTCCAATCGTCCCCTACACACGACTCGTCCATACTGGAAAGCTCCCCCAACTCAACCTCACCCTTCCACTTGTCCCTAGTCCCAATGCCGTCGGTCGCGTTCACGCTGTTGGACCCGATGCTGTGCGGTTGAAGCCTGGAGACCTTGTATATGTGGATGGCACTATTCGTGGGCGTGATGATCCTAATGTCATGATCATGATGGGTCATCATGGTGGTGAAGGCGCTGAAGGAAAGAAACTCATGCAGGGCGAATGGCGTGATGGTTCGTTGCAACAATACCAGCGAGCGCCACTCGAAAACGTCTACAAGCTGAACGAACAAAAGCTGCTCAAGCAATGGGGCTATTCACCTGCAATCCTCCAAAGTATCGCCCACTACAGTGTCGCAGGCGGAGCCATCATCGAAGCAGCAGACGTCAAAGTGGCAGAGACAGTCATCATCGGTCCATCTGGCGGTTCATTCGGCGGTCTCGCCGTAGAAGTTGCACTCACATTGGGCGCAAACGTCATTGCTCTCGGCCGCTCAGAGGTGAAGCTCATAGCCATGAAGGAAAAACTCAACAACCCTCGGTTCAGTTATGTCGTTATGACAGGTGACAATGAAGTCGACACAGCCGCCATCCTCGGGCAGACACCAAACGGCGCGGGAGCAGATGTAGTCAATGACTGGACCCCCGGAACTCTGAAAACAGCTCCCTTCCTCGCAGCCGCAGTCGGCGCTCTAAAGAGAAGAGGCAGAGTCGTTCTTAGCGGTGGGACACCAGGCCATCTCGATATCCCCTACCACGTCATGGTGCACAAGGACCTTCAGATCATGGGCAAGTGGATGTGCGAGAAGCAGACTCTCAACAAGCTCATCAACATGATGGAGAGTGGAAATCTCAAGGTCGGCGTTGAGAGCGGTACTGAGGTGGCCGTGTTCAGTCTTGAGCAACATGAAGAGGCCATCGAGCATGCGGCCAAGAATGGCGGCTGGAGAAACTACACCGTCGTTGCTCCCAATGATGAGTAGCAATAAAAACAACCATACACACATAGACAGAATGAGGGCGAAAGAGGTGGTCATGGAGGTCTGGAGGTGTGTGGATCGTCAGATGTATTTGCCTATATAAGATGTCTAACCTCCTCCTGGTCTTCCTTCACACAGCTCCTGATCCATCTCATTGAACTCACCATTGCCTATCAACATGGCCCCTCCCCAACATCTCAAGAAATCACTCCTTAGAGCGACCGTGGAGTCAAACAGCAAGGTATACTTGCGTCTGCACACATGACCATTACCACAGCCAAGGTCACCGCAGTAAAGCAAGCCATTGCGTGCACGCCATCAATCCAAGGGAAGCTTCTAAATGCTACTATCGCCGCTGCTCATTTCGCTGGAGTAGACGAGATATTTGTCCCTGGAGGCACGCAAGCTATCGCTGCCATGGCCATTGGCACGGAGACGATTAAAAAGGTTGAGTTTATCGCCAGGCCTAGGAATGCGTTCATGGCCGAGGCGAAGATATTCCTCTTTGGAGAGATTGGGATTGGCCTGTTTGCTGGTCTGACTGAAGTTCTCATCGTGGCTGATGAAGCTGCTGACCCCTTCACGGTGGTGACTGACTTGCTGTCACAGGCCGAGTATAGTCCTGATATGCCAGCTATCTAGATCATAACCTCGGAGGTGGGACACGAAGCCATCAATATTTTCGACAAGCTTCTAGAGAGCCTGCCTACTGCTGAGTTGGCTGAGACCGGCTGGAGAGACTATGGCGAGGTCATCCTCGTGGACAACATCAATGAGGCGTATAAACTTGCAGACAAGTTCTCGAGCGAGCAAGTGCAGATCTTGACTCAAAACCCAAGAGAGGCGCTCGAAAAGATGTCAAACTACGGTGCTCTCGTCCTCGGCGAAAAGACATGCGTGTCCTACGGAGATAAGGTAAGATCTCAGCTCAGAAATGGTAGATAGACCCTGACACCGGATGGCAGTGCATCGGTACCAACCATGTTCTGCCAACGCGGAAGGCGGGCAACTACACTGGCGGTCTCTGGTTGGGCAAGTTATTTCCTCAAGACCCAGACGTACCAAGAGATTGTGGACGAAAGAGGCGAGCGGCGAGATGGGTAGGCTCTGTGGGAGGTGTTCGAGGGTCGAGAAATTTGAGGCACACGCCAGGTCTGGCGACTTGAGGGCGCAAAAGTATCTGGGAGATGATTATGGATAGATCAACCAGGCGATGGAGGAGTCTTAGAGGATTATGAATGAGTAGGTAGATCCAGTAATGGATACCTAGATAACAAGAGATCCTGATATTGACCCCTCTCGGTACCGAGCTCTTTCTACGTACGGGGTCTGTTGTTGTAGAAGGAGGGATGGCATGGCTCAGTCACCGGCAGCGACTGACTCCAACACCTCCAACGCATCTGGGCAAGTCTTACCTGTACGGGTTTGAAGTTATGAACAGATAGGAGATCGTGCCTGTGAGGAACATGCCTTTCTCTCCAGATCGGTTCTGTTCTTCTACCATCGTTTATCCATCCCCCAAATCCCCAACATTGATACGCAGTCAACATGTCAACAGCTGAGTATAATACCAATCGCCTCACTCTCCGTAAGAACCCACATGCTTTGGTAGTTAGTTTTTGCCCTGGACGCTGACACACTTCAGGGCCCAGCAACCTACCTCTAGTCCATCACGAAATCATCGAGAATGGCGACGTTATCCTCGTTATCGGCCAGGACAGTATCAAAATTCAGCTCTCTTCATCTTTCTTATGCCTCGTCTCCCCAGTATTCAAGGCCATGCTCACTTCGCCAATGATTGAAGGCCAAAGGCTCAAGGAGAGAGGTGACAGGCCTGTCGAATACGTGCTACTAAACGACTCTGCCGAGGCAACTCTCCACGCCTTCAAATACCTCTACGGATCAGACCCGAAAATGCTCAACCTCAACCCGGACGAGATTCTCCAAGTTGCCGTGTTCGCGGACAAATAGGGATTGGCCGAGCGATTCCAGTTTGCGGCCATGTACTGGACCATGACGCCTAATGAATGCTCTTACGAGCCTTCTACTCGCGATAAAGCCTGGAAGCTGTTATTGGCATCATATTGGTTCAGGTACGCCCCGGGGTTCTCCGATCTGAGTCATTGGATGGCAGTAGAATCGCCTGGGCATTCGCTATGCGAACAGGTCAAACAAACGGAAAACAAGGAACTCGGGCTGGCGATCGCACGTAAGTGGCATCTCCTCTTTGTCATCTTCACAGATACAAGCTAATGGAAGAGACATAGTTGGAATCGAAGAATTGCGCAGGGTAAAAGTGAGTCGCATTACGGAGACCGGTAATGGGCTGTGTTTACACTGCTTCCTAACGATGCCGGACGACTACACCACGAGGCAACCCAACTGCCCGATTCCACGCCAGCACATACTATGATACCTTTATCATCGAGCTTTCAGCTTCTCAGATACGGGCGACCATTCTTGGGTAGCTATGTTCTATTATCCATGAGGTCAGGGTCTTCTACTGTGGGCTGAGACACGGAGGCTTAACATCACCATACTTGCAATCAGGAGCGAGTTGTAGGACAAGTACTAGATTGGTGTTCAATTAGTCACAATAGTGACTACTATATCCATTTCCATGTTAAGCCACGAATGAAATGGCCATCTTTTCTCATCTCTGTGCAGAACTCGCTTGTGGTGTCCAACCAACATGCTCAAGGTAGAACGTAACCTCTGTACTTAGACGTACAATCTGGATTCGGCCCCGAGAAATTTTCCGTTGTAGAGGACTCAAAGCAACTCAGGCAAAGTCCCATTTCATCGAGATCCTCTGTTCTAAGCTCTTGAATTGCTACTGCAACCTCAACACATTAGCCACGATGGACCAAGGGGGTCAGGTTAATTGCTTACGGCAAAGTCTCAGCCCGAGGACCTGGTCCGGTGTTTCCATACCATGCTTGTAGAGGGACTTTCCATGTGCTTCAATGAGCATGATGCTAGTGTTTTTGAACCCGAGTTCACTGCGGAGCCAGTACGACGCCAATAGCATCTTCCAGTCTTTCTCAGTTGAGCCATAGGTATTGGCCTCGGTGTGTGCAAACCACGCTTCGCAGGCGAGCGCAAGTCGATCGATCAGGTCGTACTTTTGGGCCAGGACGGCTATGTCGTAGATCTCTTCTGGACCAAGGTTGTTCACGCGAGGATTTGCTCCATAGAGAGTGCTGTAGGCGTTGTAGAGGGCTTTGGCGTTGTCTTCCGGGAGGACAATCTCGGTTGGACCCTCGTTTTCTCGAAGAGCGGTCCCTTCTTTAAAGTTGGGGCCGAGCATGACGTTGAATACGGGCGAGGTGGTGCGAAGGAGATGGGAAGAGACCTGGATCTTGACCTTCTTGGGACCAACGACGAGGATGACGTCGCCACCCGGAATGATCTCTCTCACATAGGGCACTTCATCCTCTTCTTTGGATGGTTCGGGTTCTGGTGTATGTCAGTTTACAGTACTTTCATGTGTCAATATTTGGCCTTTACCTTGGCGCTTTCTCTTTGTCGCCGTTTTCTGCTTTTTGAGCGGCATGGCGATGCGTTGCGGCTGGAGAGTGGTGCGCGATGAGGGAGGGGATAATGAAGTGAGGAGAGAGAGAGATGAGTTTCTCAAGAGTTTATCTCACAAAGGGATTTTCTGTTGCAAGGCTGGGCCTAAAACTGGAGGTGAACAAGGGGCTAGTTGCCAGTGACAGTCACCAGTGCCCACCACTTGCAGCCAACCGGTGGAATAATCAAGAGCGACAGTTGCCTCCACTTCACCTCGCAAGGCATCGAGTGTATTCACCTCTATCGAGGTCACCATTGTTCGTATCAGCTTGGCAAGTGCTGTCACTGGTGATGTTTCCATTGTACCGCGGGATAGGGGACTTGGTGGTGCAGGGCAGACACTCATGATGAACATCCTATCGCAATACACACAAGGTCCAGATGAAGAAGAGATCCGGAGATATGCATTTACATGGTAATTTACATGCCAGCATCATCAATAAACGCACACCCTTCCCTGCAAACCTCGAGTTCTCATTACATGGCTATGCCATCCTCCAACCTCAACCTCCCTCCTCTGTCTTCGACTTCCCAGCGATCCACTTTCTCGATGGAAGGATTATCTTGGCCAATTTGCAGCTGCTCTCTTTGCCTCAGACGGAAAAATGGAATATATGCTTGCACCCTGGAGCCTTCAGCACAAACCCAGCGCCCGTCTGCTCTGCATTATCAAAACAATCAGCACAGATGCCCGCGGACGGACTGCCACGATTTCGAAGTTCTTCTATCGCCACTGTTTCTTGGGTGTTAGCTATGCTCTAATTCTATGGGTGCAGGTGGCCCGGGATGCAGAAGGGGGGACGTCTTACAGCAGAATTTTAGCCCAAGCATACGGTCGGGCATCTGGAAGGCATATTTCGTGAGAGTTACTTCCTTCTTCGCGACCAGTAGGTTGCTATAGTAATAAAGGGTGCGAGGCAGTTTCAGCAGATATGCGGCCGTCATCAACCCCCAAATCGAGCCAGTAGTCAGCGTTTGACCCTGTCGCAACCAGTATCCTCCAGCGAACGTGAACCGATCAGCCATTTGGTACTTGTCCACCAGAACGGCAACGTCCTGGATCTGGTGAACCTTGAGGAATCTCATCTTCGGATCGGCTCCGTAGAGGACACTGAAGGTGTTCTACACTGCCTCTGGTGACTCGGCGGGGAGCTCGATCTCGGCTGGGCTGCCGTTTCTTTCGCGAAGTGCCCTGCCCTCCTTGAAGTCGGATTCCAGCATGGCCTTGAAGAATGGAGACGCTGTGCAGAGAAGATGCGACGAGACCTGGATCTTTTCCTTCTTGGGTCCAACGATGAGCATGACATCGCCATCGGGAATGAGTTGCCGGCATTCGACCTTGGCTGGCTCTGGAAAACTTCAGCGACGACTCTTTGGAGGTGAGATGAATGGAGCCTCACCTTCAGCTTCAACTTTGAGCCTTTTAGTGTCACTATTCGGGGTCAGGTCTGGGGGGTCTCTGGACGCCATCTTGACGGCCTCAGCTGCTGTTTCCAGTATCAGGATTGGTGAGCGAAGGGACGAAGAAGTGAAGAGAAAGCTTCGAACGGGAGAAATTGTTGGTGGTTTCAGAAAATTCCCTATGCACAAACTGAGAGCGGGGGGAAGGAGCTGGAGATGCGGTTGTCGGGGGAAAGTGCTGGAGAGCGGGTGCCCAGGCAGTGACCGGCAGTGATTCACTACAGAGCCCGACACCCATTATGCCACAAATCCCTAGAGAATGAGCCAAAGCACTGTGCTGGAGCTATGATTTATGCTGTTTATTTCGGAAATCAAGACGTTTGTGAGCGTCCCGTATTTTGACTTGTTTTACGGAAATCCATTTGTTGTGTATGCGTTACGCTCACGCTCCTCAGCCCGGGGGTTTAAGCCAAGCTTGTTAGTGCCATAGCCTCATCCTAAATACTATTGATCAGAAGAGTTGAGGTTCTGACCGGTAGCCCAAAAGAAAACGGCTTCGAGCCTGGAAGCCGACATAAATCTACACTGAACCCCTGAGGCAACGAGTAGGAGCTGATTGCAACGTTCTTCAGTGGTGCTTTGGGGGCATAATTTCTTGCGGATATGATATTGAAATTTGCCATAGATAAATGCTTTCTGGGGCATAGTTTGCCGTGCGAGACTCGCATACAGCCAGCCACGCCATGCCAGTCTTGCCGTCTGGAGGGTGTCCGTTCCCGACGGCTACCAGCGTTGGCCAAGGTCTTGGCGGCTTGCACTGACATACTTGGCTGAATGTACAAACTTGTTAGAGCTTTGTCTACATATATTGCTCCTCAAAGTCGTTATGGCGCTGTTGGGAGGTCGGTGTTGGAGTTGTGCCTCGCTATATGTGTGGTCGGAGGTAGCCATCCAGCTTCAATGTCATCATACCACAAAAAGATCAACTCCCTGATGTTTCCCATTCCTCTATCCTGAAAGCCAGGGATCGTGGATGAAAAACAATCACATGTTCCTTCTTTGACGTGTAACAGTTGACGAGTCTTGAATCCCATGTCGTTGTAGAGGTGAAGTCGAGAATGATAGCCGATGATTATCCGCGCTGCCCATCATCACGCCAAGCTCACGGTTCCAACTCCAGCTTCAACAAGATAATCCTCTAAAATCAAGATCATGGGTGAACCACAAAGGACAGGAAGTCAAGGACATTCTCGAAATAAGTCTGTCACCAAGAGTACGTCTTCAAATTTTACACCAGCGCCGCAGGTTGCCTCGTTCAGTCTCCCGCATATCAGGGGGCACGTCATCTCAATCGCAACTACCCTTAACAGCTCAGCTGTGAACCAGTGCATCTCAACTAACGCGACTCAGCGCGACCACGGTCCTCTACTAAAGGACCACTCGATGTCGACGAGTGAGGCACATCCTTTTTATGATTAGACAACCTCTAACTCCTTCAGTGACCCTCTAACATCTCACCAATCGGCTGCCGTCGCGGCCCATCGAGCATCAACCCATCGGCCCAGGATCTCATCACCACTTCCTCGATCCTCCACAGGAACCCCTATATCTCAACTCGGCGAGGCCAAAGCAAAGGATTTCTCCTTTCTCCTCCGCCCAGAGATCTACCACCCCCTCACTCCTCTAAACGTGCCGGTAGCATTTCGCAACTCGCAGAAGCAGCCGAGCCCCGAGGCGCCTCTCGAAGAGCTCCTCGCCAACGGTCACTTCAGAGCGGCTGCCATCGCTGCTGTCCAAGAACTCACAGGTTCGGGTGCCAGCGGAGGGATAGACCCTACGGATTCCGCCAAAATCTTTAGTCTGCTTTACACTCGCCTGGCATGTCTTACCCTGATCGATGCGACACCCTTGGCTGCTCAAGAGGTAAAGGCCTTGGAGGATCTCAACGATATTAGGAAGTACGTTGATGAGACAACTGGGGAACACCTTGTGCCCTGGGAGCTCCGCGTCCTCAACGTGCGACTTCAGGCTCTCGGCTTCGGTGACGCTCGACGAGCTGTCATGAGCTATCACGACCTCGCCCGAGAAGCCCGTGATCGCATCTCCAAGGCAGCAGCCCAGCATGACAACTCAGTAACAGAGCTCTGGAAGGCTCGCCTCGGTGACCTCGGTATTCAAGTCGCCGGCGCACTCATCGAACTAGAGGATCTCACAGGCGCAGCACACCACTTGAGTACCCTGCGGGACCGGGGCGATGGGAGGATGACGCTGTCAAAAGCGTTGCTGTGGCTTCACCTTGGAGACGCCGATAGCGCAAGGGCATGTGCGCGCCAGGTTTCTGCGAGCGATGAGAATGTCGAGAAGCTTATCACGGCGCTCTGCGACATGGCGGATGCCGAATATGAAAGTGCGTTAGAGAACTGGAGGGAGTTGAAGGAGACTATGGACGACGAGATGGTTGGCGTGAACACGGCAGTGTGTCTGTTGTACCTTGGCAGGATCCAAGAGGTAAGCTCTCAGGCACCCATTGCATCTACATGAGTTAACAATCTCCAGGGAAAAGAGATACTTGAAGAGCTGGTCGACTCGGGATTATCATCGCACACTCTCTTGTTCAACCTGTCGACCATGTACGAGCTGTGTACGGAGAAGCACCGAAACCTCAAGCTCAAGTTGACGGAGAGGGCTGCGGCGATGGAGTTGTCATCTGCTGGATGGGAGAAGACGAACAGCGACTTTAAGCTGTAGTGACGATTAATATGAAACACTGACTACCTGACTTCTACACGCTCATTGTGGTGTCCTCGAAGGAGGGTCGGTGGTGAACTAGACAAGCAATATCGCTACATCGGCTACTGAACACCACACCAGTGGGCAAGAATGCCATACTAACAACTCTCAGCCGACATGTAGTAATGACAAGTACCTTGAATAATGTGATAACTGTAGTCTGTTTCTCTACCACGGTGATGTAAGCCAGCGCCGTGTCCCAGGCACCTTGTCCGGAGCTACCCCACATTCCGGGTGCCGAAGCCGTCTGGAGCCTCGGCACAGATGGTACAATACAACGTCACTCATCAGCTTCATCAAGAAACTGTTCTGCTCTCTCATTAGATAATTTACGCGTTTCTCTTTCGCAACTCTCTCCAAGTCTTAAAAACCATACTCACAATGTCGGATCGCGTCAACCAACTTGCTGGTCACCTCAACTACCCCAAGGGCATGTTGGCTGGCCAAGTGGCTATCATCACTGGTAGTGGACAAGGTATTGGCGCCGAGGCTGCGAGACTATTCGCAAACGAAGGCGCAAAGGTCGTTGTTGCAGACATTGATGCTGGTGAGCTCATCATAGCACGTTATACTCTCCATAGAAAACTAACACTCAACAGACAAGTGCAACGCCGTCGCTGAGGGCATCAAGTCCAATGGTGGCCAAGCCATTGCCGTACCTGGTGATGTCCTCAAGGCAGACTACATAGAGACCCTCATCAAGCGCGCTGCCGACTTTGGTGATGGCAAGATCAACATCATCGTTAACAACGCTGGCTACACCTGGGATGGCGTCATTCACAAGATGACGGACAAGCAGTGGGATACCATCATCGCCCTGCACTGCACCGCACCCTTCACCCTCGTCCGCGCCGCGGCCCCTTACTTCCGCGTAAAGGATGGAGCTCCACGGTGCATTGTCAACATCTCGTCGACATCTGGCGTGCATGGTAACGCTGGCCAGTTGAACTATGCACTTGCCAAGGCTGGTGTCACGGGCTTCACCAAGACTATTGCTAAGGAATGGGGTCCTATGTTTGGTGTGAGGGCGAATACCGTTGCATTTGGTCATATCTCTACGAGATTGACGGCGGCCAAGGAGGAGGGAGCCTTTGTGAAAGGACCAGACGGTGAAAAGATTGCTCTGGGAATCCCGAGCAAGCAGAAGCAGGCTACCGGAGATGCTGCACACGCAGATATCCCGCTGAGAAGACCAGGAACTGCAACAGAGGCGGCGAGCAGCATCTTGGCTGTAGCCAGTCCCCTGTTCTCGTATGTGACAGGACAGACTATCATGGTAACAGGAGGGAGAAATATGTAGATGAAAACATCTAGCCAGATATCACAACAACCAAAGCGATTCACATCAGGGCATGAAGAAGTGTGGTATTATATTAAACGGTACTATTCTTCCCGCCGAAACGCCCCCATCCAACAAGATGTGCTCCTTTTGTAAATATCATCGATCCTCATCATACTCTTACACCTTGAGCCACAAGTTGAAGACACCCTGAGCGTACTGGACAATCTCGTCACCACCCAGCTTGCTCTCGCCGTACAGACGGTCGACGAACGAGATGGGCACCTCGGCGACGGTGCAGCCCATGGCCTTGGCACGTACCATTAGCTCCATCTGGAAACTGTATCCCTTGCTCTCAGTGCTGGAGATGGCCTTTTCGAGGGCGGATCGCTTGTACAGACGGAAGCTACCAGTCAGGTCGCTGACGCCGGGTCGGAGGACAGTATCGGCGAACAGGTTGGCGCCACGGCTAACAAACTTGCGCTTGAGGTCCCAGCCGTAGACACCGCCATCACCAGCGTACCGGGTGCCAGTGACAATGTCGTAGTTGCCCTTCTCCTGGAGGGCCACCATCTGGGGGATGAACTTGGGGTGGTGCGAGAAGTCGGCGTCCATGATGATGACAAAGTTTCCGGTAACGAACTGCAGGCCGTGGACGTAGGCCGTTCCGAGGCCGAGCTTGCCGGTTCGGGGCTTGAGGACGACGTGCGGGGAGTAGGCCTCGACGAGCTGGAGGGCGACTTCTTGGGTTCCGTCGGGGGAGCCGTCGTCGACGATGATGAGTTCCCAGTCGAGGTTGCTAGAGGGGTCAGCATGCGCTTTTCGGAGATTGAAGACCATCGGGTGTACATACTTCTCAGTGAACGTGCGGTTCAACAACCAGGTCATGATGGGGAGGTTCTTGCGCTCATTGTAGGTGGGCAGGATAACCGAGTACTTGTTCGCTTTGGAGGCCATCGTGACGGTGTTGAAGAGGTGAAGAGGAAGATTATCTGATGGGGGGAAAATTGGGATATTACAAAAGAAGTTTGACAAAGCGTCGAAAGGGTATCGCAAGCGACAAAAGAGTGTGGAAAGTCGGTTGATCGCGTTTGATGGGCTCGTTTCTTCGCGTCGAGCCACTCTCTCAGGGGACACCTTGAAGCTGGTTGGCGATGGTGGATGATGACTAAGCTTTCACGATCAGAGACAGATTGCAGATTCAGAGCCCCTGAGTTTAGGTGTGGCGGGTGAGCACCAGCCCCAGATTCTTGTGGCGGTGCGGGCAGGTACTTCAGCTGCCCCCGATGCCGGTTCGCTTCGCTAACACGGTCGTAACATTCACCATGCAAGCCATGGAACCACCAGCTTTTCCCATCAGAGCTGGTCAGCTTGAGATCACACGGGATCATTTTCCGCTCAGCCGGGGCATTCAACCCTCAATGACCAATACGAACTGACCTTTCCCATCAACCAGAATTTTGACCATCTCCCCCAACACCTGGCTCATGTCTGCCAGAGCCGCGAATGCCCGTCATGCCCAGCTTCATCTGCAGCTCCCTCAGCAATTGGCAACAGCAGCATAACAGCAGCACACCATCGACGCGTCTCCTTCTCTGACTGGTTCCGGCGCTCGCCCCTCCTCTTTTTCCCAGATCGGTGGCTTGGGGGGGTCTCAGGCTGCCGGCCCACACCATGCTTTTCCCCGCAACTTCATAGCTCCATCCAACTCCGTCTCGATCGTCAGAGTTCACACCGTCCATCTCAGCAGACACTCGGGTAGTCCTCACAGTCCGCGGCATTGCAGGTCCTCTGTCTCGTCAAGGCCACTGCACTGTGCCAGGGTTGTCCTCGTCCAGTGACGAAAAGGCGCTGCTTTAACCCAATGCAGTCATGGGGAAACGAGGGGCCTTGGATTGTCCGCCCGACTCGGAGAGCTACTCGAGCTGAGCACTCGCCCGTAGGTTCCTCACCCGCGAGTTTACCGTGACGAGGAACCTCTGGGGAGACGGGCTTGTGCCACCCTCCGCTTCGGAGCTCCCCAGAGCTACAGTACCTAGGTAGGTACGGTACAGTAATCTACTGTATCCCGGCGCGAGGGTCAAGCAAGTCTCGCCCTCTCGTTCTTCCCAGCTGTGGAACCGTCGTGACCTCGTGCGCTCCCAGCCAACCTCACTCCCATCCTTCGTGGCTCATCCCAACTTGACCTCTCTCCCTCCATCTTCATCGTAAAGCATCGCCTAGCTCTTGCGACTCTAGAAAATCTTCCCAGGCATCATCCGTATCCATTGTTAGCTCCCTTGTGTCGCGCGCACTTCACCTTGTAAGCCAGCCTCGAGTTGCGACAACAGTCCTTACGTCATCGTCATGTCGGACGGCATCGCTCCAGCTATAGACAAAGGTATATCCCATCGCCAGCCATCGCAATGGCCTTGTTTCCATCGCGTATGTCTTGATGCGACACAATTGGCCTGTCCGCGATGCGACAAGACCCCCTCATGCCCGTTCGCGTTCACTCAAGAGCACGGCTGACCTCTCTCAGTCGGCGCGCCTGATCCCAAGGCTCCCGAGGCCGAGGCTGGTGCTCCCACCATGGATACCACAACAGCTCCTTCGGAACCCGCCAAGTCAGAGGATAACAAGCCTGCTGGCCTGAGTGCCCCTCCCAAGCCTGTCGAGGTAATGTCGGTCCCAGAGACGCCCATCAACAACCGGACTCCAGCGGGCGGCACACCGAGACCCGAGCTAAACATTGAGGAGGAACCCAAGGAACCGGCCAAGAACGAGGACGAAGTCGCCTTCATCACCACGGGTGTCGAGACAGGATCCGCCCCCGCCGTCTCGGCTCTGAAGGACGCCACCATGACAGACAAACCTGCTGATGACAAGCCCACCGAGGCGGCGACTAACGGCGCCGGCAAGTCCAGTGCTGACGACATCACCGAAGCAGCCGCGGGAGAGAAGCGCAAACTTGGTGAAGCGGCGCCGGCAACTAACGGTGCAGCCCCCGCCGAGGCAGAGAAGGCCGAGCCGGAGGAGCGCGCCAAGAAGGCCCGGGTCGAGGACGTCGCAGACGAGCCTACGGCCACCGAAACCGCTACAAACGGCAAGGGCACCAAGGCCAAGAAGGAGAAGAAGGCCGCTCCTGTTGTCGGCAAGACGGCTCGAAAGACGCGGAGTCAGGGTCCCGTCGAGGCCGAATAACTTTGGTTTCTTTCCTTCTGGAGCGACATTGTATCTCGGCCTGTCATGGCTTCAACGTTTCTATGAGTGATGGCTTCATGTACGGTTGAGTTTGGGGAATGGTTGGCGAAAATGGCAGGGTTGGTTATGGGAACAGGGCAATTTCCCGAAGGTCTGCCTGCGTTTCGGTCTGGTTGTATATTTGCTTTGGTAGTAACCATTTGTTTGATGTTGGGTTTCTGTTAATGTGTTATGTCGACGCCTCCGGCACGGGTAACGGTTCTGGTTCTGGCAGCAAGTTTCTGCTTCATTCCCTCTTCTTGATGACTGTTGGATGAAAGATCATGCATCACCACCATTAACAATCAGAAAGCGAAGACAAACCAAAACCTCATGATCAGCAGGTGGACGGAGCACTGGTATATGGGTCTCTGGACCTTTGAAACAACGCAACAGCGGGCTCTGCAGGCTACCCTGAGGCCTCAAGTCAGGACCAAATCAATTGGAAACCGGCCACCCTGAACACAAGATCTGGTTTCATCAAGCATGACGAACTTTGAATACGAAACCCGACCTAATAGATCGGTTCCGTCCACCAATCCGCCGTGCCCAGTTCATCCCGTCCAGGGGCCTCCGACCGGGTTCCTCGGGGCTGATCCAGCGGCCGATAATGCCGTCCCCAGCCCGGTTTCGCATGGAGAAGTGGAGGACCGTGTCGTCATGCTGCCCCCTCCATAACGGTTCTTGTCGAAAAAAAGAAGTTGGAAGAAGAAATCCTTGGGGTGGAGGAACGTTGCGTAGGCACAGCCACGGGAAGAGTTTTTTCCTTGCTACGTAGTAGATCACGTTCTTTTCGCGGAATCGCATCATTCCGAAGATGTGTGTCATCGGGGTTAGTTCACGCGCGAGAGGAAATAATATCGAAGGAACCTGAGGTAAGCTGAGAATGAAGGGAAGCTGACCCTTGCTCATATGATGTCTTGTAGGGGGAGTTATGAGCTGACGAGTGGAAGCATCTGACACCAATTACTTATTACTTCTCTATGTATAGGGTGTAGGAATGCACTCGCAAATACCGTACACCGGCACTTGTAATCATGGAGAGCCAAACGAGACACTTGAATGCCAGTATTCTCCATCCTTTATCCACAAGTGTAAAACAGGATTGCTAACCGGCACGAAAAGAGCAAGACGCTGACGTCTCCACTGAGACGTAATGGGCAGCGCAACTACGGAGTATACGGTTTGTAAAGGAAGTGATCCGTTTCTTCAAAGGCGGCTACGTGTGGAATCCTAGTCCTTGATTCTCTAGTCCTCCACGCGTCGCTTGCTGGTTCGACCATGTCGCCCTGTTTACCCCTGGGTCCCCCGGACAGGCGGTCTTGACAGATCGGTCGAGATTCTAGCGTGACACAAGCAGGAGAGACCAGGAAAAGAAACAAGAGAAAAATGTCCATTGTCATCCGAACATGTCCTGGCAATTGCCATCCACTGAATGGTCACCGAGTCATGGTTCATGAAGAAAAAAAGTCGAAGGGTCTTCCCACTTTTGATCGTGAGGGCTGTTTCAAGTTCCAACAAGCTTCAGTAGCTTGACGGGTCCCCAAACATCCAGAACGTACGAGGAGGGGACTTGTTTTCCCGATTTGTCTGGTCTTGTTTTTCTTGGGCGCGATCGATTGCGTGTCTAGGACTCTAACTAGGAAAACCCGGGTCTATTTCTTGTTCGGTATTGTGGGATGGTGGCGAAAAAAAAAAATGGTGAAGGACGACGTAGTGTCTACCATCTTTTTTAAAGCCGTTGTCAATGCCTGAATGAGCTGGGTAATTAGAGGCGCTTCAGGCGTCAGCTTCGGAATAGTTTGGAATGAGACAAGTTGCTTTTTAGTACAAGTCCCGGGAGGGGTTACGTCTTCCTTGTCTTGAAAGGAGAGGTCTACCGTCAAAGAAGTTCTTTCGTCTAAGACAACTTTCCAACACAAAGAGAAGGGGCACTTTAAGCCATGGGATCGTCAATGTCGAGTCCAAACCTCGATTTCTTTTGCACTTTTCTGAAAGAATCTAAAGACCATCCCATCACTTTCCTCATCTGGATTAACAACACTGCAACTCCTGCATGGCCCTAGCCATGTCTTGCATGGTAGACACTTCGTATTTCTCAACAACACAGCGTTACAACCAATTCATTCTCAGGAAGAGAGAGAGAAAAAAAAAGGAACCATGCAGGGGTAAAGGCGTGGCGAGTCCAAGCCAGTGGAGGGCGACGACTGGCTACGAAGTCTTCCCAGAGACTTTCGGGCCCTGAAAAAGTGCTAAAAAGGGTCCCCACCGTAGCGGGTCTGAGGCGTCAAAAATAGCAATGGATGGGGACCTACCCAGGAAAAGTGTGGGTGGTCTGAGTTTATCCCCGGCCTTTTTCCCCCAGCCCAGAAACGGGCTTTCCTACAGGGGAGGGAGAGAAGATGGGTCCTCCTTTGACTAACCTCAATCTCGTTTGCCTTGGAACGTGCCCTCCTCTCTCTCTCGTGGGGATGGAAGTGTGTGTGATAGGATTCACTGCCGACGTGGGGATCGGCGATGACGAGCGTGGGAACTATGTAAGATTTCCATATCCGCCCTGTGGTTTTTTGGTGCTGCCGGTCACATGAGGTCTCCCAACTAGGATGTCGGTTTGATGCTATCCATGTCCGGACTCCGCCTGTTGGTTCTTGGGTAATGGTAATGGGAAATCTCTGGGGGCATGAGAAAAAAAGACTTGGCGCACCAGAGAGCGTCTTGGAAGAGTTTCGAACTGAAAAGACCTTTTTTTTTTTTTGCCTTTGCCTTTGCTCTTGACCGAGAGTAGGGGGGGGCCTTCTTCCTAGGGTTACCATCACCCCCCATCATCTGCTGTCCCCCAAGGCATTCTCGCAAATCGTAGCATCATCGTAGGATGCTCGTCCTACCATCGTTGGATACCTCTCGATCCGCCCGCCCGCGAATCTCCAGATTTCTCTTGATAGGGTTCTATTCTATCCGAGGGTAATTGTTTTTTTCTAGGCGTTGGCCCATGCCCTCCCCAGAGTTGCATCTCCCAAGCAGGCCGAAGATGGCGGACTTGGCTCGGTATCCCTCCCCCCTCCCATGGTGTTTGCATCGGACCATTTGTGACTTGATGATCTCACCGTTTTTCGAATCCGGGGTAAATCGAGTTGGCGGACATTGGCCTCCGTTCCATTCGATCAACAGCTGGGAAATACGGATGGGAAAGACGGTCGAGTTTCTTCAATGTCGTCTCTTTTGTCCAGCTACGCGGCAAGTAGGTAGACTAAGCCCATGGTATGAGTCAACCAGAAGTGAATCGCCCATGTACATACAAAGAAACTGTGCCATGCTCCTCTCCAAACCTCATGCCATTGCCACGTTTCCCTACAGGATAGCCCAGAAACCATGTCCCAAACCTCTCTACTGCCGACCACCTACCGAAGTGTGCCCTTATCCCATCCTCCCGGGACACACTTCTCTCTCCACCCTCCAACTCCAACAAAAGTACAGTACGTACAAAGAGACACACACAAAAAACATCATGACCTTCACCAGTTCCCCCATATTCCCATCTCCCAAACGCCTTCAGCCCTACCCGTTGCGGAGTTTCCTTCACGCCCCCTCTCAGCCAATAATGATTTATCACGGCCCTCAAGGGTAAAAAAAAGGTTCAGGGCAGGGGGTGAACGGGACATGTCACGAACATGTCGTTCTGCGGCTTTTTTTCCTTTTCCTTCCTTCTACCCCCCAACCCTTGGGAGCAAGGGGGGAACGTATAGTATACATCACACACTCTCTCATTTTGATGATTATTTTTTAAACGACGAACATGCGTCTCAGTCTAGGCAAAACGTGGTTTCGGGCGATCGGTAAGTGGGCTCTTCTGTGCGTCGCGCGGGTAGATCTGATCGGAACACGGATCTCCCCTCTGTGCATTTGATGACTTGCGTTGTTTTTCATGACCTGGCAAAGTTGCTGATTTTTGGGTGATGGATCGGGTGCTTGCGGTATAAAGGGGGGGCTGGCACCCAGATGGATGTATTGTTCTGGATGAACTCTTCTTGGAATCTTCAACAACATATATCTCAACACGATGTCCAAGACCAACATGATCACCCTATACCAAAACCTATCCCTATCCTATACCTGTACCCGTACCCGACCACCCAAGTGACGACAACATGATATCAAGAGCGACACCTTTCGGTAACTCAACGCTGTCCAAGCACCTGTCCGAGTGTACATGACCGACGAGTACGATCTAAGACGTGTCAGAAAAGAGGAAAGGAACGAGTTGCTATATATTAAACGAGTCAACAACACGAAACATCACTCGCCACCAGCCGTGACAGCCTTGGGCTCTGGAGTCTCGGTCGCAGCAGGTGCCTCGGGAGCCTTGATGGTCTCCTTGACCGGAGCAGGGACGTCGGCCGCGTCTTCATCAGCCTCCGCGTCCTCCTCGCCCTCTGCTTCAGCGTCTTCCTCTTCCTCTTCCGGTTCCTCCTCCTCCTCTTCCTCCTCGGCAGCGTCACCGTTGGGGACCTCTTCGGTCGAGGCCTCGGCCGTCTTGCGCTTCTTTACAGGTGGCTCGACTGTGTCGAAAGAATCAGCTTGATCCTACTCGCGACAGGGCAGCTGCCCATGATAATGACGATGGATGGAAGGAGTGGATAGATCGGGCTGGCTCAGCTCGTCCAACTCCAAAGGAAACTCACCCTTATCTTCAGCCTCGTCGCCTTCTTCATCATCCTCTTCCTCCTCCTCGGCATCCTCGTCCTCTTCGCTCTGTTCCTCTTCATCTCCGGTCGAGATGTACCTGATTCGGACCAAGGTCAGCGCGACGTCATCAACCGAACAACATCATGAGCAATAGCGGGATCAATCTGATGGCAACACCACAAAAGGAAGCAAGGCGACGCAAGAAATGGGGATAACGAGGTATCGCGACCATGGCATCTCAAGCTGCGCATGCAGGTGAGATCTATCGCGATCATGATTCGCATCCCATCACATTACATGCGACAACTGCGCGACGCGCATACAAGGGAGCGGCGCAACGAATAGCGCAGCGCGAGGGGAATGCGCGATTGGGCAATTGAAACCTCGCCCCAAAAGTCAAAGGAGGAAGCAAAAACGCAACAAAACAACTCGGGATAAGATGCAGAGAGTAGAGAATGGAACATACTCCTCTTCCTCCTCGCCATCATCGTCTTCAGGCAGGGAGACGAGCTCCTCCTCCTCTTCGTCTTGCTTTCTCTTGCGGGACATGGTTGCGTATATGGGAGTGATGTAATAGAACTAGCGAGTTGCGATTGACAGGTTCAGGAGTATAAAAAGCTTCTCACGAGGGGAACGAGAGGGTTTTAAAGGTTGACCAAGGCACAGCACGAGATAGGCAAGCTAGACAGGACCAGAACAGAAGAGAAGAGAGAGAGGGAGAGTCAGGGGGAGTGGGAACGGCAGAGAGGGTGGGAGAGCAGACCAGACTGCGTGCGCGCGTGCGCGAGAGGAGGAGGGCGACAGACAAGAGCTCAAGTGAGGGAGCTTCGAGTCCAGCCAATTGCGGCTGTCACAGTCATCCCATCACTGGATACACTCCAGGATCACTGGGGGGGATATCACTAACAGGACTCAGGTAGGAATACATGGGAATGCGAACAAACATCGCGACAACCAGAGGTACCGGCCCACGAGCCCGTCATCCAAGGATGGATTGGGTGGGTAGGTAGGCTGGCTGCTGGGCTGGCTGCCGGGCGAGCTCAGGCAAGCTTACACACTGACTGCCTGCAAACAGCCAGGTCAGGTCGATCAGGGCGACCGACGACTCGAGACGCGCAATGGACCAGATTAAGCCGGCACCCAATCAGAGCTACCGACCGAGCTAGTCTGTCTGGCGCAGAGCAGCTCGTACCCCGGAAAGCATCGAAGTGGCCTCTTGCTTTCGCCTCTCCCGCTCTCGCCGCATCATTTATTGTACCTCGAGACCTCGCCAGCATGGCATGGGCGAGACGAGCACCTTGAGAGAGAGGGGGAGGGCGGGGGGACCCAGTGTCGAGGGAGAGGGACAGAGCAGAAAGCCTGGGGACGCGGGCCTCTGACCTGGGGTTCCAGGTGGCTGGAAATGCCCACTTGGAATCCGTCACCAAGCAAACAGACTGCTTGGTCATCCTCTGCGGGCGACGGCGGGTGACGTAGGACTTTCACATTCGCACTTGAGGGGAATTGTCTCGCAGGGACAAGTCCGTTGTGCTCATCCACTGAAAAATGACGCCCTTTCAGCTTGTCCTCTGACACTGGAGCTCCGTCATGCCCTGTCGAGAGCCATCATGGTCCACGTTGGGTACCCCGTAGGGCAGCTGAAATATAAGCCGTGCATGTTGTTGTCTGCACCGCCCTTCATCTTCTTGTCAGTTGAGAAGATGCGGTGTCGGTTAGCTGCATTTTCGTGGCCGAGGACAAGGGCGAAGGGGACAGAAGAGCTCTCTGTAACATCTCACCTACACGAGACGAAAGCTCTTGGAGCTCGGACCTCCTTCTGAGAAGGGATGAACGGATGACTCGGCTCAGGTTTCTCCGGTTTGCGTTGGACCTGGGGAGCTGATGCGGTTGGCGACTCCTGAGCAGCGTATCCGACAAACAGCCGAAGGCCAAGATGGTTGCGGACGAGGATGGCACGGGTCGGCCCAAGGTTGGCGTCATAGATGCGTGGTGATGAGATGCTTGGAGGGGGCTCAGCTGGGAGCTGAACTGTAAAGTCTTTGCCGGTCACGTGGAGGGAACGTGAGCGGACATCTTCACTTCCAGCTTCAGGGTAGGTGCGATGGCGTCGAGGGCGCAGATGAGATCCCAACTTACCTCCTCAGCTCCAGCTTCTGCTCAGGCCATTGTCATATTAGCAACTCGATTGCTATTCTCGTGTTCGACGTTTTCAATGCAGTTCGTTGTTTGGTTGGCTTGGTGATACGAACACCTGAACCGATGTTTGCTTCTCAGCGCCTCTCAACTGCATGTTCGAGGCGCGGTCCAAATGGCTGTGCTGGGCATGTGCTTGATTCCGCGTTCCTCGCTGGCTAGCCGACAAGCACTTCCGAGTTCCTAAGAGGTTCAGGTGAGAACAGAGAGGGGGGAAAAGGCAAGAAAAGAAAAGAAAGTGCAAAGGCCCTGCGGGGTTTGGATCATTGTCTCAATTTCCCGTGGCTTAGCTCACATCCATTGGTGATTCCCGAGCACGCTTTCACAAGGTTGTCTGTGCCTTGCATACGTAGTAGGCTGCTCACCGTTTAGTTTTCTTGGCTGCTTCAAGGCACAAACGATCGATGCCGAAGGGCGCAGTACAGTAGCGCTTGCAAATCTCACGATGCATGTTCGGATGCGAAGCTGGGGCACAGTCTGCCTCATCCGAGCATGATCCAAGGCCAGCTCGGCAATGATGTCTTTTCGGGGCTTGCAATGGTGATGCCTCAACTGCTCCGATATTCGGTCCTCTCATCAAAATACCGGGGCAAATTACCAGATCCCAGCTTGCAAGTCTAGACTGATGACCAAGGTCAAGATGGCAAGCAGATTTTGGCTGAAACGGTAGTCGACGAGCGAATCGCTTCCCGTCTAGATGAAGCTGATGAAAGGGCACTGTCCGAGCCCGGCATATTGGGCGCCAACCCGCTAGCATCACCTCGGCCAGCCTCTTCTGCTCAAGCTTTTCACACCGATCTGCCGCTCCGCCAGGACACGGGAGCCGGACCGTTTCTGCAAACCAAGGAAATTCGCTTCATGTTGGGGGTGATGCTAGCATCAAATGTGGTTTAAACCGTGGGGATGGTCGTTGGATGGTCTGTCGCGCTTGTTGGTGCCTCGGTCCGTGTAAGTCGGACGCGCGCCTCTAGCTATACCGACGCGTTCTATAATGTTTTGTTGGCATTTAAACAAACAAAACGTCGCTTTCCAGGGCGACGGCTAATGAAGATGGGGATGGGACGGGGCGCATGAGATTCTAGCCTTGGACCTCGATGTCATCGTGACCCGGCGAGTCGGAGTCAGCATAACTCATGGCATCCTTGCTGGGCTGCGGAGATGAGCATGCACGTCCATCCATTGACCCTAGGCCGCATACAGGGGATGCACGAGTTATGCAGCCAGTTTGTTTGTTTGCTCCGATGCTCACATGCTCCGATCTATCAAGTGCCGTTTGTTTGTCTTGGTGCCTCACGCATGTCTCGCAAGTTAGGAATGGGAATCCCCAGGTTGTGCCGTTGCGATTAGCCAATCTGCTCGGCTATTTCGAATGATATGACGGCCAGGCGAAGCCATTGCATCAGCGAATAGCGCCAAGTAAAGACGATGCATTCTCATATATCGGTAAGATGCTCTAGATCCGCCAGCCTTGGATCATACCGGAGCTGACAAACATCATCTCTTGTATGCAAGTCAGCCAGCCAGTATTCCGCCCAGTTGTCATCCTTTCCTATTGCGTGCGTAATATGTTTGCTCCATCGAGGCTGATGTCCTCCCAAGGCTGGCTCACTCAACAGCCAGCCGACAGGGGCTACTAAGTCTCCATCAAAAGTGGGGGAGCTGTGAGCTCAGGTTTCCTGCAGGTCGGAAAATGAGTCCGCCAAAAGTTTCCAGAAGGCAACGCTCTCATTGCCGATCTTTTGCGCTTCAATTCTTGTTTTTGCTTTTTTAAACTTCCACCAGCCGCGGAGGAAACGAGATGAGATGCCCTCTGATGCCCCGCGTGAGTGGTCGCGATCGAAAACGCTAAGGTGCTGAGACGGAGTCTTGGTGCGTGGTCGGGCGGCGCTGAGAGTCCTCCGTGTTGTTGAGGATTAGCCTTTTCCCCTTGCAAGTCAGCCCAGCTTGCCAGCTGGACATCACTTTCGCTTTGCTTTGCGTAATATTTCCGGGATGTGACTCTGAGAACTTGGTGTTTCTTTGCGAGCCTCACAGTAAGTGGAGAGGGCGCAAGAACTCGCCCGAGTCTCAGGCGGCCGATGCTATTGTCAAGGTTGAGTTGTTAACAAGATGATTACGGAGCATCAAGCGAGAGAGCGGGCAGTCCCATGATCCTTGCTTGTCATCTCGACTGTAGATCCAGGAATTGTACCAGAAGCCTCGGAGGGCAAGGGTGAGAATCCTGCCTTGCTGATCCTCCTCCCTCCGCATGTATCGAATCGTGGCCAATCGAGATTGAACAGCGACCAGCCCATCAGGCCTCCTAGGGAGTGCATTGTTGCGATACGTCACGACGCGATGCGACGCGCGATGCAGCCCCAGCGAGTCGGAACACACGAGGAGCATGAACACACATGGAGAACCGGAGCACAGAGCTCGATGTTTGCTGTTCCTTGGAAATGCTGTGACCCGTCGACGTAATGCATCGAGCATACTCTGTAATATCCTGGGTACGGGTGCAGCTTCATTAATTGCGAGGCGTTTGGACCGTGATGGGGGATAAAACAGGGTTGCATTATGTCCCTGCAGATGCAAGGCCGAAGCCACACGGTTGGAATGAGATAATCCAGGCACAGAACGGATCCCATTGGCCGGCTTGGCGGGATCCTCCACCTCGGCCAGAGTGTGCCTGTCTTTTTTGACGCCATCAAGCCTTGAGCTTTTTTACCCTCCGCTCTGTCTCTCCCTTCTCCGTCCAGGGCAGAGGAAACCTAACGGGGCCTTGCAGCGCTAAGAAAGGGGAGATGACTACCCGATGTGGGTAATGGCATTCGGGCATCCAGCCCGTCCATGACGGCGGCGCCGCTTGTGTACATTTGGAGCGAACGTTAGCGGGAGGAGCCCGCCCTGGAGCCCGCCGGGTCCCAAACGTTGGAGCGCCTCTGGGTCGGCTCCCTTTCCGGAGCCATGTGCTACGAGGGTAGGGTAGCTGGCCAACAGGAGTGGGAGGCGGCGCTGGGGATGGTGGCAGCTCTAGGCTCACGGGGTTGATATTGGTTTCCTTTCTTTTTTCTGTGCCTTTGGCAGGCTGTCAAGTGTGCCTCTCAGATCTCGCTCGTTCCTCCGAGTTGAGTTCGCCAAGTTCCATCACAGAGTGACAGTTCCTTCGTGGCCTGAGCATGGAACTGTTGAGAATGGACGGTTGGGTCGCCATGTGACTGCACTGCTACTGTACCACAATGGTGCAACCAGACACACCACCATATGAGCATGAATTATGTCAAAGGCTGTGGAGGAGACCACGACAAGAGGGGCAGGTTTAATTTGCATCCCATCCATAGTCGAGAGAGGAAAAGGCTGCTCCTCCAAGTCCCAACGAGGCTTGCCTGGTTCTAGATTGGATGGAGGGAGGTATACTAGCACCGAATAAGAGGGAGGCCCTATTCGAGGCAAGGATAGGACTGTAAAGGTGAGATCCATCATGGCGCGCATCGTCTGAATAGACTATTCGACCGATGCTTGTGAAAAGTGAGTGATTGCGAGGATGAAAAAAAGTCTTTTTTTTTTCTTGCTTGCTTTTCTGTCCTGTTGATCTCTAGCTCTTTTCTGATGCCCCTGCGCTTTCCGCTCCGTGTACTTCACTTCCCCTGCCACTGCGGCTGCGAGACTCGTCACAGACATAGACACACGCGCTCGTGCTGTCTCTCTTGAACCTGATCCAGAACTCCTCCCTTGTCCATATCCAAACTCCAAGCCTCGGATTCACGAGCATCCCCCATACGAATACATACATGGCGAGATCTGATTGCCCCCTGTCTCGCTGAGCTGCAGAGCATCAAACACCCAAGCCCAATAAGCCAACCGTTCGATCTGGTTGGAACCACCTCCTCGGAGCGCCCTTTTCTCTTTGCTTCTCCCATTTACCCTAGTCTCTTTGCTCTTTTACCTCTGATTTTTTCCCACCAAACCCTTTGGCCAGATCCTATACCCTTGTCACCGGCTGCTTCTACCCCCCGCCCGCTTGGGGTCGACTGACTCAATAATTGCCCCCCCTCGCTCCAGCAGCCTAGCGTCCGTCCGAAAAAGGGCACAGCACTCCTTCCTAGCTGAAGGAAGCCCCAGGGCCCAGCAAGCAAACGAACCGACTGATTCTAACTGGCTTCCCCGGGGCACGACTTGAAGCCATTCGGCCAATAGCGTCGCGCAAGCTCGTCTGCTTGCTTTCTTTGGTGGTCTTTGATCGACTGACCTGCTCGCTCGAGAGCATATCCGAAAAAGACGGGAGACGACAGACAGCCAAACGGAAAGCTCGCCGCTTGGACGTTGCGTTGACAGCCACTACTGCAAACTGGCAGGCCTCTCTTTTTTTGTCTCCCTCTTTTCCTTCCCCTGGACGACTTCTTTTTTGACGTGCTTTTTCCTTCGGTTTGGTCTGGCCTTGTCTTTTCTTTCCCCGCCACCTACCACTTTTTTTGACTCCTGGGTCTCTCTTGTTTGTCTCATTTCCATTCCCTGGATCCTCCTCTCAAGAATCCCCATCCAGGCTCTCTTCTTCCTTGTCGTCTGCGCCGACATAACCCCGTCAACTCCAATTCGATTGCAAGCACGAGCCTGGGCTTTGCTTCCCGATATCCGCTTCCTTCCTTCCTTCAGCTCGACTCCTTTGACGACCCTCGGGTTCTAGAAAAGACTCCCTTCTGCGCGTGAGAGCCTCGTGTGTTGTGCTTATTACAGCATCGACCCGAGCTCCCTGGTAGTCGACCCTGGTGCTTATGACCTGGACCACATCCTGGTCGTCAAATCAACCTACCCGCTCTGCCTACCTATCCGGCTTCCCCGTCGAGAGTCCTGTGCAGGGTGCGTGATTGCGTACGTGCGATTTTTCGCTCTCACTTTGGGGCACCGGTTTGAGGACATTCATTCATTCTTTTGCTCACTTCTTGGGCTGCCGGCTGGGTTGTCTTGTCTGTTTGAGACGAGACTCGGCGTCCATTCTTTGACGACCGCCGCACCGTTGGGCCTCGACTTGTCATTTCCCTGGGGAACTGTAACCAACACGGGCAAAATCGATCCCTTCAAAGGGCGAAAGGGTTTTCGCTTCACTTTTAACACCTAGCCTTCCGATTGCCTCGACAGTTGTGCTCGCTGCCTTTGGCTTTGTCTGTCCTTTACGCTATCCGATTTCGAATCCGAAAAAAAAGTAGACTGCTCGTGCGTGCGTCACTTGCGAATCCCAGACCCGGACCGACGGACAAGATCTGCCTCGTAGGCCGCCTCGATTTGACCTCGGAAACGAACACCATCTCTTCTTCTCCCAGGTCATGATTCAGTGGCGATGGCCAAGAGCTGTTGTTACTATTTTTCCAATCAGACCTCGCTACTTTCGCTCATCCTCGGCGCTGCACCGGTCAGCGCGCACTGCATGAGGCGGTAGCCACAACTAACCAGCCCATCTTCAACCATACCACCGTCAATATCTACGAAACGACGACCCACGACGACGACACCTTCGCAAACGATACGAACCGTCACGCCTGTTGACGAGCATCCCTGTCTCTGCCCGCTGGGCGACCAAAGTTCGGGTGATCCTCTGGCGCCCAGCAGCAGCATTCCGTTCCTTCGCCGGCTAAGCCCCCGACATCATGACACCGCTCGCCATTTCTGTCCCCGATGGCTCGGGCTCGCCAAGTGCAACACGTCGGAAGTTTTCTCTCTACGGGGACCGATTACGGGATAGTGACAACAGCCCCGTGCCGGGTACCTCGACCGGCGATGCATCACCTTTTGCTTCGCCGTTGGCTTCGCCCCTCGGATCACCTCTTGCATCACCTCGCGTGCATATCGTGCCGTTTGGTGCTGCCTACCGCCATGCACGAGCTCCGTCAGACGAGTCACTCTCACAACTGCCGCCTCTGCCAATGTCACCGCGATGGGATTCGTTGTCCAACCCTGCTAAATTTATCCTGCAGCCCTCAGCATCAACCCCGGCTTCGCCATTCGAACCCCCGCCCCATTCTCCGTCACCTTTTGCATACGACACAGCCGCAAGCACGCCTATCGAATCCCGAAACGCCTCCCCGACATTCCCTCTTAAATCTGCTTCGTCACTGGCTGATCTGCGCGCCTACGACAACCCTCCAACGGCCGTGGAGAACTTCTCGCGGCCGCGGAAACAGAGCATTCGTCAGCCAATCACAGACGCGGCTAAGACCCGGGCCGCCCCCAGCGCCCCAAGCGCCTCAAATGCCCCCAGCTACAATGCCGCCGACCAGTACTTGGAGCTCGTCACCTCTCCCCAACATCCTCTGTGGCCTCCGACACGCCCCCGCGGCCCTTCTGTTTCGTCTTGTCAATCATCGTCGACCTACCACTCGGTCCTCTCTCCTCCCGGTAACGACTTATATGAGCCGCGAGCGCCCCGTGCTAGGACCACCAATGGTGCGACATCATCCGCCGCACGGCCGCCCTTGAGCTACACCAACAGCGGCTCGGCTTCCCCGAGCCCTGTCGTCGCCCCTTGGATGAGTGGTGAAGAGCTTCGCTCAAGCTTCCGTTCTCAATTCACAGAATCAACTGCTCCTGGCACCGCCGTCACAGAACGAAGCAGCGTCCTTACAAAGGACAGCTCCGTCACCTCGCTCTATCCCAGCCCGGAAGGGGACGCTGAGCCTGAGGGTGACGCCGACAACGAGCTCGACCCCGATCTCGACGAGCCGAGCCTTGAGGATGTTATGGGCATGTACGAGCAAGGCTTCGACGACGACGACGAAGACGATAACAACGACAATTACTCGGACTACAACGTCACCATGAACGCACGCCCAGCTACCTTGACGTCGGACTGGGAGCCGCGTCGGAGCGTCCTGGATGCTACTGACGACGAGGATTTTCCCCAACGGCCGATTCCAGAGTCCGTTTCGACATTGGATGTCGAGATTCGAATGTCCAAGATGATTTTCACATCTCCTGCCTTCACATCATCTGTACCCCATATCGCAGAAAAAGAACACTACGCTCGGGGAATCGCTGAAAAGCGCGACTCGGCCAAGTCTATCGACTCAGAACCCTCAATCAACTCTCAACAACCTCCCTCTGCTACCGAACCTTCTCTTACACGCTCTCCATCCATTTCGACACCTATCTCTCCTCCCATCTCTCCACCTATCCCGGCACACAAGCCAGCCGAACGACCCGACACCCCTGAATCTACCCAAGACCCCGAACCCTCACCCGAACCCCCTGTCATCACTGTGGCCGCCGCACCCACTGTGCCTGTTGAGCCCGAAGACCCCGACTCCCGTGATCGCTACGGCTTCAAGAAGGCGAACCAATACGTCACCCGGGAGCAATACGACAACTGGAATGCTGGTTATACCGAGTACCTGGCCCGCCGTCGCAAGAAGTGGGCCGCGTACCTCAAGGACAATGCTCTCATGACGGATCATCCCAACCGATTTCCAGCTCCCAACGCAAAGACCAAGCGGTTCGTGCGCAAGGGCATTCCCCCGGAATGGCGCGGTGCGGCCTGGTTCTACTATGCTGGTGGACCTGCGATCCTCGCTCAGCACTCGGGTCTCTACGACAAGCTGACCTATAAGAGGGCCAAGGACGTTGACGCCGAGGCTATCGAGCGGGATCTTCACCGCACATTCCCGGACAACATTAAGTTTAAGCCTCCCGGTGCACCAGAGACGACGGCGTCAAGCAGCGCCAGGGAGAGCACTATGACGGATTCCACCCGCAGCTCAAGCCCGGCTCCACCCAACACCGAGGGAGAGCCACCCATCATTACGTCGCTGCGTCGGGTGCTTCACGCCTTTGCCGTGTACAACCCTCGAATCGGCTACTGCCAGAGCTTAAACTTTCTGGCTGGTCTGTTGCTCCTCTTTGTTGAGACTGAGGAGCAGTGCTTCTGGCTCCTCAACGTCATCACAGTCATCTACCTTCCAGGTACACACGAGATGAGCTTGGAAGGCTCCAAGATTGATCTCGGTGTGCTCATGACTGAGATGCGTAACTCGATGCCCGCCATCTGGGACAAGATTGGCGGGGAGCTCGAGGCGGACCCCAACTCACGGCCATCAACTGGCAAGTCAATGCGGCTTACCCGGGCACGACGCAAGGAGTTGTTGCGCATGTCGACGCCAACAGACCGACTTCCACCAATTACGCTTTGCATGACGGCATGGTTCATGAGCTGCTTCATCGGAACTCTGCCGATCGAGACCACGCTCCGAGTGTGGGATGTCTTCTTCTACGAAGGTTCCAAGACACTATTCCGCATCGCCTTGGCTATTTTCAAGCTGGGTGAGAACGAGATCAAGTCTGTGGCTGATCCCATGGAAATGTTTGGCGTTGTGCAATCAATGCCAAGGCGACTGATTGACGCCAATGCGCTCATGGAGGCGTGTTTCAAGCGACGAAATGGCTTCGGGCATCTCAGCCAGGCTCAGATCGACGACAAGCGCCAGGAACGCCGAGCCAAGGCACAGCTGGACCGAGTACGACAGGGGAAGACCCTCAACACGTGGAACGTGGCGCAATCAGACACAGAGGGCGGCAAGAGAAACATTTTCGGGAAGAAGAGGTCACCGACAGGTGCATGAGGCTTCAACTAAGGCTCCCTCCCTTCAACCTTCAGACTTCTACACTTACTCACACATTCACACTCCTTCATCTCTCCTACGACTTTTACAACTTTATTGCCTCGGCATCCTGCATCCCACACCAGACACGGTGGCGGAGCCGCCGAATCTAATCATGGGATGGCGTTGGACGGATGGCATTGATTATTTGCTTCTTGATTCGACCTAGCCGGCACAGTGTCTGCATTTCACACTTCATCTTTGCTTCTATTCTACGTTACCTTGTTCACATCATGTTCTGTTATTACCCGCAATACCATGTTCGGGTGTTTACTATGTCTCACACACAAAAGAGGGGAGGGACCAGCGTTGGGGGTTTTGGAATGGACGGGATGGAATGGAAGGCCCCAAAAAAGGAACCTTGTTTTATACTTAATGACGACGGCTTACGGCTGCATTGCGAGAAGACCAAAAAGCACTATACCACACCAGAGCACCTCGACAGGTGAAGGAGAGCTCCCGGAGGAAGAGGAAGGGAGGGAGTGGCAGAGTCGAAGCGGTGTTTGTTTTGATTGATATAGATAGGGGGCCATATATGACTGGATAGAGGTTATTAGGGAGGAGTAGAGAATTTGGGGCCCTTTTTTGATACCCCAATGGAATGAAGATGGATTTCACGGTGAATCATTCAGTGTGCGTGTCTCTAATTATGTATGTCTTTCTTGTGCTATTGTTTGTTTGTTTGTTGTGCATGAGTGCAAGTAAATAAATAAATACAAGCCGAGACAGCCAGCTGAAAAGGCGTCCCTGATGAATTGATCCGTGATTGCTGTGTCTTCATTTTCGTCATTGTTTTGCAAGTTGTCAGGCATGTCTCGTAAGCTGTGATGCCCAATGCCAGGCCAAAGCCCAACGCATTGAGCTATCCAAATGTCATGCCAGGTTTCGTTCTCTCCCTTTTTTTGATCCCTCCCCCATCGTGTGTTATGATTCACACCTCACACAACAGGTGGAAACACGGGTTCACCCATGGCATACCTCTCAACGTGATGCTTGACAGTCTTGTCAAAAGCCTCCCTCTCAGACTGATACTGCTGAGCAATACGCTCCTCAAGCGGACTATCAAGCTGAGGCTCCTCGAGAAGGTTAGCCAAGGCCTCGAGAACAGCACGAATCTTTGTGCTGGGCTTCCAGGCGTCTGGCTTGAGTAGGCCGAGGCAGATGTTTCCGAGAGAGTCGTTTGTCACGTTGGCGTGGTAGATGCGCGTGCAGAACTTTACCACGGGTGGCTTGAAGGGGTAGTCCGTCGGAAGGGAGAGGACGATGCCGTAGCGGCCTGGGTGGTAGGGCGTTGAGGGAGGGGGTTGGAGGGTGACGTGCCAGGTG
>NHTE02000062.1:256112-269270 GCA_002168265.2 Fusarium euwallaceae
GTTGAGGGAGGGGGTTGGAGGGTGACGTGCCAGGTGTGGATGGATTCGTTGGGGGGGAGGGAGACGGTGAAGCCCTCGGGTGGTTCTTGGGAGATTTCGGCGAATTCCTGGGAAGACGGTTAGCTGGTGTACGGTGGGTAAGTATAGAAGAGGGTATGAGAGGGGGGATTTGCCTTTGTGATGCGCTTGGTGGAAGACATTGTGACGGGTTGGTGATTTCTAGAAGTTGTTGGTGTTGATTTTGGGGGTTTGACTCGTCCGATGGCGGGGTCAAGAAATGAAGGAAGCTCAAGAAGGGCTAAGCGACGCTTTCTTTTCTCAAACGCCTGTGCGTATCTCGTAGTATTTAAATGACCCAAGTCAGTCTCGCTGGTTTCGTATATCGTGGAGAGAGAGAGTGTGTATGTGCTGAGAAGAGAGAGAGAAGAAGAAGAGTTGGAGAAAGAAAGGGAAGTTATGACGATGGTGGGGTAGAGGTGTAGGCACAAGGTGAGTAACAGTGGGGCTGCCGCCGGCTGTGACCTGGATGGAGGGCGCTGAAACGAGTGGTGGTGCCTGGGAGGGGAGAAATTTGGAAAGAACCCTGTCAAAAGGCTATAATTAATAAAGGATTTGTAGGAGGATATGAATCATTCGGCATTGTTGGTTGAGAGTATTGCTGTCAAGCTGCCTAAATGGGCAGAGAACAAGGATGTGTGATGCATCTTGTTTAACAGCTGGTAACCTAACCACCATGATGGATTAGGTAGTTGTTTGGCATATAACTACATGGTGCCATTCAAAGAAAACAAACCCGATTTTCCCATTGTTCGATAGACAGCTCTTTCTTTCTGCCAAGCAAACCCTCTGGGCGAACATGCTCAGCTTCGTAGACTATCGACAAGCCATTGACTAACACCCTTGTAAGCATCTAGCTCCCATGGCCTTCCACTTTGAGACGATGCCTCATGGTAGCCCGCCAGTCTGACTCATCATTTTTGCCTGCTGAACAAAGCCCTTGCAATTTTGCCATGGAAGCATCCATCACTGGCTGCCTTTGTAGCACTGTTCTTCCCCTCTGCTATGATTGTCCTGATTTGAGCATTCTATTCGCCGCCGTATTACCTGCAATAGCTACGGTCCTCTCCAAAAGGTGACGCTGACCACTCCAAACTCTTGTCAGCCTCTGGCACGCTTAAGCTCCCTAGTTGAGCACCAGACATCTTGGTCGGTGCTTTCGTTCGAATAAGATCGTGAGAGCAGCTTTGGGTAAAATATCGGTGGCCTGAGAGAGCCGGCTTCACGATTCTCTCGATGCTTGACTGTGTCGTGTTGAGGGGGGTCCTATGAGGGCTGCATTCGTAGAGGTGAAGTGACGAGATACTTTTTTTTCCCCTGGTGCCATTGCTACTGTGATGTAACCCAGATATTAAATCACTCTTGAATTCGGGGGTAGACTGCGCCTTATAAAGCATTCTCTGTACATTGCTTGGGCCTCCATATGATGGGCTCAACTCTGCTGTCGATTCCAGTTCCCCTTGTCCTGAGCTACTCCTAAGGAACAACAATTCAACATTATTGTCCGTTCTATGCTATTGTAATGTCAGAATGAACATGATACTTCAATCTAACCGCTTTTCAAGTACTGTGTCTGTACCAAACGGTGTGTTTCTTCAAACCAAGACATTCAACTTATATACCCACCCGCACCCCGGCCCCACACCCTCGGTGAATTCGGTCAAAGATCCTCTCTCTCCCCCACATTGGTGGTTCCCCTGCATCCCACCTTGACCTTGAACAAAAAAAAAAAGTTATCGAGCTCTTGCAACACCTTCAACACCAATCGCAAACCATCACTACCACGCTCCTACTCACAACCACACAATCTCTACACGAAAATCGTCGCATAAACGCACACAGTATAGAGTTTGAAAGAGCCATCGAAGCTCTAGCCTCTACAATGGCCGCACACGAATCTCAAATGCCCTTTATCCGCAACCTCGCCTCAAGCGGTCCGTCCTCCACCTTCACACTCTCTTCCACTGCGTTTAACTAACTCATTCTTCAGATCGCAAACTCCGAACCGCATCTCTCGAATCCCTAACAACCTTCCTCTCCTCTCGCCAAACCCTCTCCTCAACAGACGCCCAAAAGCTCTGGAAAGGTCTCTTCTACGCGCTCTGGATGACAGACCGACCCGTCCCTCAGCAACGTCTAGCAACCGATCTCGCCAACCTCGTCTTCACTCTTCAACCCGCCTGCGCAATCCCCTGGCTGCGAGGATTCTGGGTCGTTGTAGGCGCCGGGTGGACCGATATCGACGTGTTGAGGCTGGAAAAGTTCTTGTTGCTAGTTCGAAGGGTTTTTGCCGCGCATGTTAAACTTGCGAGGGAGAGAGGATGGAAGGATGGTGACGTCGAAGCTATTGTTGGTGTCTTGGCCGAGTACCCTTTTGATGTTGAGGGTGATTTGAGAAAGTCTCCCGTGGGGATTAGACTTCACGCGCTTGATATCTGGGTTGATGAGTTGGAGCGTGAAGAAGCTCTCAAGGATGAAGCTGCGATGGGATTCGTCAAGGCTGTTGGGGAGTTGGTGCAGGCTTTGAAGAGGTGTCCTGTTAAGCCTGTGAGGGAGCGTGCGGGTGATAGTTATGAGGATGAGAGGCTTCCTTGGGCTGAGGCTGAGGCTGATGGTAGTGATCGTGATGATGAGGAATGGGGTGGTTTCGATGATTAGATTGGGATAAGAGATACAAAATTCGGGAGTAAATGGCGTTGGGATGGAAAAAATGTATTGGCTTTTTCACATGGGCTTAGAGGTTGATACCAACTGGAAGAGATGTCACCATGATCAAATCAGAGCAAAACTACTAGGATGTGTTGTGTACCAAGTTCAAACGCTCTCTGCTTGAGGATATATCCATTTCATAAGCAAACGTAGACTTGCTTCCATGACAAGGACAACATTATATCAGCAACTGTGCCAAAGTGACAACTACCAAACTCTTTCATCTCCGCCAACAGCTTCATCATCATCACCTCCAATGTCATACCCCATCTCTCTGGCTTCCTCCTGTCGCTGTTTTTGCACCCTTGCTTGGTGCCAGGTATCAAACTTGGCTTGTTGATCTGGAGAGTTTACGCGACGGTGAACGAGGCCCTTCTTTCGTAGGCGTCGACGGTGTTGGCGCTTCTGCTCAAACGAGAACCCGTTAATGTCGACCTTGGTGATATCTCGGTCGTTCAGCGCGTCCATTGCGTCAGCGATCCAGTCCTGTACCTCTTCACCTAGGTGCTCAGCTAGAGCGCGGCCGCGACCACCAGTAACCCACTGATCCAGCTTGACGGGGATCGCGGTGCCAAAAGTCGGGTCGTGGATGGACCAGACGCAAGGCTTGGTGCCACAGCGAGTTGGGCGACAGAACATGGCGCACATGGCCGATTCAGCAGCATACCAAAGCGAAAGCACAAGGACCAAAAGTCCAAGCAAAGATAGACGGAAAGGCTTGCGGCGATAGAGGCGTGGGATGGGAACCTGGATGTAGGGGGCGGTGTCGGTGCTGGGATGCATCGTGTAGACAGCGGGGGCGCCGTGTTTGTCGTGGAGGGGATCCATGTTTTCAACTTTTTCGGGCTTCTCAAGCTTCACAGGTTTCTTGAGTTCCTCCTTCTTCAAAGATTCGAGCTTGATCGTGTCGTCATCAGAAACCTTGACTTCGACAGGCTTGTTCTCAATCGTCTTTTCCTCGCTGGCCCTCTTCTCATTCACCCTGTTCTTGTTGACCTGATCAGAGAGGCGCTCTATTCCCCTAGCCGCCGTGTGAATTCCGTAGAGGCTGCTCTTGAGAGTATTGTTCATGCGCGTCAGACGAACAAGGTCAGAGTTGTCGTTTTGCGGGTCGATCTGGTTCGTCCTCGTGTTGAGTTTTGTGTCAAGCTCCAAGTCAAAGTCGAAATCGTCATCGAGGGAAGGATCCTGGGGTAGGTTGTCGAGGAGAGCTTCAAGGTCTTGTGATGGGGCTTTGCGGCCTAAAAGAACCTCCTCGAGGTCATCCAAAGTGGAGTCGTCAATGTGATGCACACGCTGAAGCTCTTTGAGGTCGTCTTTGACTGATGGTAGCCTTGCAGAGTTTTTCAGTGGTGCTCTGCGCCGTGACAGTGAACGAGGGCGCCGTCTTCTCATGCCCGTCGACGAAGTTCTGGTTCGGGGTTTCTCATCCGTCCCAGGATCAGATGCAGTGTCCCTGTCACTACCACTCGTCGACACAAGCTCCGTTCTCTTATTCCGGAGCGATGTTGATCTTGGTCGCAGCGGTCGTTCTTCTCGTTTCGGTGGCTTCTCTTTCTCTTGTGGCCTCTCCCTTTCCTTTTCCTTTTCCTTTTCCCTCCCCTCCTTCTCCTTATCCTCCTTGATCTCGATCTTCTCCACCTTGACCGTCGCTGGTGTTTCCACGTATGCGCCCGTGACTCTTGGTGTCGGCATCGTCAGGGGATCTGGCTTGGGAGCCCGAGGCGTCGCTTCGGCCTCCTTCTCATCTTCCGACTCTGGCACTGGCGAAGGAGCCCTCATAGAGCCCTTCTCCGACTGATTGTCTGCAGGCGCAAAAAGGTTGGCCTCGGCCGTGATCCGGTCTGTAGGATCTGCCTCCGAATTCATGGATTTCTTGCTCTTGACAGAATCCGTGGAACGATTTCGGCTTAGACCAGCAAATCCAACCGTGGGTTTGCTATCAGGATCGCGATTTGGTCGATGGAAACGATGCCGCAGTCCATTGTTAGCGGAGGGTAACGGAATCGCCGATGCAGTGTCAGGTTTGGGGTCAGGTTTGGGTTCCAACGGTTGAGATATTGGCTTGTCACTGTCGGCCAGCCGTCGAGGCTCCGCCTCCGGAGCAGGACTTAAGCTTGTAGCCCTAGCCAGCTGCCGTAGCAGGTCTCTTGAATCTGTGCGTCTGTGTGACAAGCTGGGTCGTACAACGTCTTTAACGTCGTTTGATTCATTCCCGTCCTTCTCGTAGGTTTCTATGTTGGCTCTCCGTGACTTGTAGACTGTCACAGGCGTATCAGGTATTTGCTCGCCTGCAATCTCAAATGCAGACTTTGGTCGAGGCAGTTCCCTCTTCTCAGGTTCAGGCGATGGTTTCTTCTCTGGCACTGTCCCACCGCTCGTCTGTGGTCGATTTTCTTCTGGTGACAGTGAACGTATCATGGAATTTTGCTCCCGGATCTCTCCTAACCTCATGGAAGCAAATGACCTCCTGGGAATCCCATTGATTTCACGCTGTCGTATGTCGTCTAGCTTGGTGTTCTTCGGTCTCGCCGCGTGGCGATCCGGTATAGGTATTTGGTGCTCGACTCTTTCCTCACGGTCTCTAATCTCATCCAGCTTGGTATTCTGTGGCCGCGGTGGTTCAAGGGGAATATCGCTTCCTGTCTTGACCTCTCTCGTCCGGATCTCGTCCAGCTTTGTATTGCGCGATCCAGGCGGCGCCACTCTCGTCCGTGAGTTGATGTCAACTTCACTTCCCTCATCGAAATGAATCCGATTCGCGAATGGCCGGGCACCCATTCGAATCCTCGGGCTGTCGGAAACTTGTAAATCCCCAGCCGTAAAGTCTTCGTCAACCTCCCATGCAAAACTCTTTGCAGGCGAGGGCTCCGGAGCTGGCTGTGGCTCTCCTCCACCCTCAATTGAAGGTAATGGATCCTCAATCCCAGGAACCAGCGCTGGAATTCGCCCCTGATTCGTAAGATCGTCTTTCGAAGGCATATGTCGTAGCCAGTTGGTAGGCGGGCGCAACCCACTAAGCGAACTCGCCGGCCGATCCTCCTTGACACCATCGCTCGTCGTAGTCGCAGTCTCTGGGTTCGGCGACCTAGGCCCAAGCCCTATCCTAGACGTTGCATATAAAGACCTCCGTCGCGGCGATTCGCTCTTTTCAGGCGACGGCTTCTTATCAAGTATCGTCGACGAGGCTAGCGATTGTCGCGAAAAAGGTCGGCTCGGCGCTTTCGTATCCAGGTGGTCTTGTCCCAATAGCTTCCTCATCCGATTCTCGTCCCCCTCCCGTCGTTCGCGCCAGACCCGCGGGGCAGGACTGGGCGACGCATCCATAACATGGTCCTGTGTATCATCATCCCTCTCTTGAGCAGCCAGGCTAAAAGCTTCGTTCATAGACAGACGCTTCCGAGCAGAACCGCTAAACCCAGGCTTCAGCATCCTCGTCTCGCGAGGGGACCCGAAGCTCCCTCTCCTCTCGGCCTCGGCGCTCGTCGATCGTGATAGCCCGTTGACGGAAACGCTCGAGCGCAATACCGGGATGTTTGTCCGCGCGCGATCATTCTCCTTGTTTCTGTCCTCTCCCCGCGAAGCAGGTGCCCCGAAGAGAGGTTTCCTCCCAGACTCCTTCACCACAAGCTGACTCGGTCTCCCGAATGACCGATCACCAAACGAGCTCCTGTCGCGATCCATGGACGAGTGTTCCAAGCGGTATTATTGGTGGCTAGAGTGTTGATCGATAGTACATGGTCGAGAGCGCGTTTCATAGCATCGCGACAGCAGTGTTGCGCCAAGTCGGAAAAAAAGATGCTGTCAATAGAAAAAAAGGTCGTACAGGTAATGTCGTGGACAGATTGGGGTATCAGGAAGGTCTCAATGCAACAAAGAGGGAAAAAATAAACAACAATAAACAAAGTCGCAAAAGTGTGACCAGGTATTTTTGTCTGGGTCGTGGCTTCAACGCGTTGAATGGACCTCGAAGTTTGGAGGCTGGAGACGGGAAGCGGCCACTTCGATGGGGCCGAGTCTTGGCGCCCGCGACTTGACTGCCTGTCAACTTCCATTTCCATTACCTGGCTGCTTCCATGGTGCCTTCCTCTCCGGTTGCGGTGGCATCGGCAAAACCAATCATCCGGCCCCGATTCGGCCACCAAAGTCTAGCTGCAGCAATTCAATCACTTATTTTGCATGCTATAAATGCAATTGTCAAGGGATCATTGATTTGCCAAGTCATAATCACTGTCTTGGTTATTTTGTCAGGTTTATTATATCATGTATCATCCACTTCTAGCGCTACTACTAGCCCTCTAGGTCCTATCACTTACACCGAGTCACTGACTCACATACATCCCAGACTTGCAGAACGACTATGCCTCCAAAGGAAAGCAGTGGATAGCCAAGTATTTAAAGACCAATTTTTCCAATGACTGTCAAATTCTCTTCTTTATTATACATACTTTAGCAATTGACTTCACCTTGTTCGTGTTGAAGGTATAAGTGAATTCAGCCAGCTGGCCTAGGCATCCAGACACCACCAAGGGTGCTCAAAGCACAGAAGACAATAGCTCAGCTTCACTCAGCAGCAAGGAGCCATCGAGTCACATCAGATTGAGCCAATTCAACTTCAATTGATTCACAATGACTGTCGACTCTCTCCCCAACGCTATTAGGCCTCTAGGTCCCATGTGTGTACAGCCTAGGTACTCAGTCAAGTACATCCGCTAACATCTTCTCAGCGAGATCTACTCATCCTCTCGCCATCCCCTAGGTCTATACCGCTGCGTAGCAGTAACCGGAAGATACACCCTACCCCAAAACTCCCCTCCTTCAAACACAGCCATCCTGAAAGCTCTTTCAAACATCATAACCACGCATCCCATGCTTAGAGTGGGCATTGCGGATGAAGACACCAACAACGCTCACTTCACCCACATCCTAGAGATTAACCTAAATGAGCACGTCGAGTTTCGAGAAATCCCCGATGAACAGGATTATGAAAAGACTCTTGAGGACGTTCAGGCCTGGTGTCATGATCAACTATGGAGCAAGGTTGAATCTCGTCCTCCCTGGCGTATCATCGTTCTCAGACCAGGTTCAAAGCCTTCTTTCGAAGATGTCATTTTCTCATTCCATCACTCTTTGATGGATGGAACTAGTTCAAAGCAGTTCCATGAGCATCTCCTGGTCGAACTCAATGCTCTCTCCCCTGAGTCATCCTCCGAGTTCGAATCCGTCCTCTCATTCCCCGAACCCCCTTCCTTGCCAGAGCCCCAAGACGCCATCCTTGCATACACGAGTAGCATGTCGTTCTGGGCTGCTACACTATGGAACGAACTCGGTCCCTCGTTCCTAAAGTCGGCTAAACCTGCTATCTGGGCTGGGAAACCCATCGACTTTGCCCACCCACACAAGGCCCGTGTTCATGGGGTCGACATCCCAGCTCCAGTAGTGGCGAGCCTTCTTGCCGGAGCCCGATCTCATGGCACATCCATCACAGGTCTACTACACGCTCTCATCCTCGCGTCTCTTGCAACCCGTATCCCAGATGCCCCAGCATTCGCATCTTCCACGCCCATTAACATGCGACCATACATGTCATCCACCGCAAATCCGGCCCTTAAAGACACCTACCGCGTTCTCATCACAACCATGACACACCAATTTGCTTCATCTGACGTCGCAGCTTTTCGCAGTCCCAAGGTAGATCTGGATGCTCTCATCTGGCACCACGCCCGTGAGCTCAAGACCCAAATCAAGGATAGAACGGCCACACTTCCCGCCGATGATGACTCTAGCCTGCTCCCATACATCTCGGACTGGGCATCGCACTGGCAAAAGAAGGACGGTAAGGAGCGGGACGATTCGTGGGAGCTTAGCAACATTGGGTGCTTGAGTATTCCTACCCCTGAGGAGGGCAAGAGAAGCATCTCGCGTGTTCTCTTCACCAACGGCATCATGGTTGCCGGTGGTCCAATGAGCATTAGTGTGGCTAGTGTTCCTGGGGGTGTCTTGACGCTGGGAATATCATGGAATGAGGATGTTGTGGAAGAGGAAGTCATGGCCGGTTTGGCCGAGGATCTCGAGGTGTTTGCGACGAGATTGCACGAGACGGGCAAGTTTACTGAGGATTGATTTCATTCTTAGGCTTATATATCTTTGCTATGATAAGAGAATTACAAGAATTAGGGGTCATGATATAAAAGAAAAATAGAGGATAGACTAGCTATTTCGCATATCACCTTCATGATAGAGATCCAGATAGATACAAGCTTACAGTTGACACATCTGCAAGCATGACCCATGGCCAAAAGCATCTGAACAGAATGATGTGCATTAAAAGCTGTATTTGCAAATATGGTCTGCTTCTCTTCTCGTACGTTTCCAAAGGTTTCACGAGTCGTCTCGCATTCAACACAATCCGCCTCTTTCACAGCAAACTGCAGATCCATCCATCCCAATCTATCCAAACGCCGCGCAAATTATCATGCAAAGAAAAGCCCTTTTCCGAGGCGGTTCTACCAGCCTTCTCCGGGGGTCCGCCTTGTCCGGCTACCGCCACGGAAGTAGTCGTACTGCGAAGGATCGCCCGCGTCCATCTCCTCGTTCTGCGCGAGGCCGCTGTAGCCGCGGGGTCCGCCGCCCAGGGCGCCTACTGAAGGGCCAGGGGAGACTGAGGGCGTCATACGACCTCCTGGTGTGAGACCGCTCACGGGAGGAGCCTGGGCGTTTTGGATTAGTCCAAGTCCAGAAGAGCTGCCATTGTTCTGCGAATACAAGGGGCTGCGGCCACGGCTGGGTACCTCTGAGCCCATAGTTGCTTGCTGAGTGAATCCACCATACGCCGGGGCAGCTGGTCGGTATCCCGTGTAACTCGTATCGCTGGTGCTGGACATGGACATCAAACGCTGCTGTCCAGGGTTAAAGGGAGAAGCAGAGCGGCCAGCCGGAGTGCCAGGTCGCGACGCCGTGTCGCTTCCATCCCATGATCCAGGAGTATCAGGGCGCATGATTTCTCCAGGGCGGCCGTAGATCTCGCCTCCGCCGTGGTCCTCTGCAAACTCGGCTCGGTTCTTGTAGTATTCAAAGTCCATCTGAGTATCCGAAACGTACTCGAAGCCAGGAATGCTGTTGGCGCTCTTGCCTGGCTTTCCACCTTGCATGGGGTCGAGAGCGTACATGTCCGAGTAGCCACTGACACTCATCATATCGCCCTGGTTCACCTCTCGGCCGTCTGTCAGTCGTCCCTTGTAGATTCCAGGCAAGAGGTTCTGCGCCTTGGCATGGACCATAGGGGTGATGAGAGGCTTGTACAGCGCAGGGTTGCCAAATCGGTTCGCCAATCGCTCGCTGCGTACACGGGATTCCTTGGGGTTCATTCCGTTCTCGGCATTCTTGGCCACATCTTGAGTGGTGTAGTAGCGAATCTTGTTATCGAATGCCCGGTTGCAGTAGATCTTGAAAAAGAGCATGAGGAACGGCAGCGGTACGATGCAGTAGAAATGGAGGTGATCTCCATCACCACGGGTCCAGCAAGTAAGCATGACAACCAAGTTCGAGAGCATGGTCGCGAAGATGAAGCGGTTGAAAATGACACGCCAGAACATGCCGCCAGACTCAGTCTTGGTAACGAAGCGGTATAGAAGCAGGTACTTCTTCAGCCAGGAGTCGATCACAAAGTACATGGCGGTAGCTGGGAGCACAAGAGGCTGAATACCGGCAAAGCACATGGTGACGGTGGCGTAGAAGAGGAAGTAGTTGTAGTAACTGGCGTACTCGAAAGGAGGAGGGGCCGTGAGGTCGATCAGCTCTCTTGGGGTCGGACTGCCCAACTTCTTGAGGAAAAATGCCTGAACCAAAGGCCACAGCTGAGCAAGATCGATAGCTGCACCAAGCTGACGCTGAAGCAAGTAAGTCACCCAGAAAGGGCTGTTGGTGCATAGAGCAGTGAAGAGCAAATTGCCAATATCGTTCTTGACAATGATCTGCCAAATATCCGTCGCTCCCGGGCTTGACGTATCTCGGATGACACCAGAAACAAAACTCCAGATGACGCTGAAGACGGAGAAGATGATGAGGTTGTTGAAGACAAAGAAGAAGTAAAGCTTGGCCAAGACGTGTCTCTCTCGGCCCGTCTTGGTCTGGTCACCGGCCTTGATGGAAAGTCGGCGAAAGATGATGGGGAGAACCAGGTAGGTGAGAGACATGAGAGCTGGCGAAGCAATACCCTGCACAATACCCCAGCTCTTGGGGTTCTCGGTCAGTGTTCGGTTGAAAGCTGGCCAAACAGATCCCAGGTTTTGCAGGTTGACCAAGAAGATGGCAATGCCAAGGTTGGGAATGATCCAGAAGAATGTCAGAAGAGTAATCCAGAAGTTGTTGATCCAGCGTCTTCGACTTCGTGTAGCACTATACAGCGGCATATTCTCCCAGATGATGTCGTTAGGTCGAGGCGCGAGTCTGACAGTGGCACCGACGGGCTTCTTCTTGCGGCAAGAATAGGCAATGCTATGGGCCTCTGCAATATCCGAGTAACTGGCAAAACCGTAGGGCATCGAGCCTCGCTTGTCCACACTGGCGCGGACCTCTTTGATCTGGACCTCGAGGTCTCGAATACGCTGGGTGTAGTACTCAATGGCATCTACCTTCTGGCCCTTGGGGTACGTTCCGTAGGATCGATCCTTCTTGGATGGTCGGCACATGGGGCGAGCGACGGGAACATTGTTGGGATCCTTCAGATATTTGGCCAGGATACTCTCGAGCTTGCGAACGGCGTGGTCGTGCTGGGAGATGAGAGTGGGAAGTTCCTTGACGTTTCGAGCAACAGCTGTTCGAGCAAAGGACGAATTGGGCGCAACCGTGTCAATGATTCTCGCGATACCTTCGTCAGAGCAGCCCTTTTTGGGGATATCGTAAACCTGAGCTAGTGTGAGTGAGAAATTCTATGAATAACCTCAATAGACCTTACCATCAGGGTACGAGAGTGAAGACTCTTCTGATACTCCTCGCTCTCAAAGTACTTTCTTCTCAGCTGGAGCACCTTTCTATAGTTAACCCAGAGGTAGATGGCGATAATGATGTTGAATGCCCAGGCGATGACAACCTGTGCCCAGATCGCCTTACCCCAGACGTGGAGGGGGGTGATCTTGGAGACCCAGGTGTTGCCGTTGTCATCACCAATCTTGGTCCAATGCGAAACATGGACGGGAAGAAGAATTCCAACGCCGGTGAGGCACAGGGTGAGAAACATGTTGCGGCACATGCGGACGAAGCGCAGGAAGATGGTGGCGTCCATGCCGATCAAGTACACAAGCTGCTCCTCCTTGGTATTCCACAGCGTTGTGATCCACGACCACGGGGCCTTGCCTATAGGCGGCGGTGCGTGCTTCTCGTCGGCGTGCTTCATCTTGGGGGCGTAGATGGCCTGGTGATATGGTCGGAGTAGGGAGAAGCAAAAGGCGATGAAGATGGTTACGGGGAGCGAAATCGCCAGGGCTGAGTACATCGAGGCTGCTTGAAGCTACGCAGGAGGCGTCAGTAGCCGGCACGCGTCCGGAACAGCCAGTAGAGACTTACCTGATCGTTGTATGGGTTCTTGAGCAGCTCGAGCAGCTCTTGGCCGGGATCCTTTCCATCTTGACGGCCAAACAGACGGACAACATTGCCTGCGTCCATCATGGGCGAGTACTTCGCCAACGGGCGAAGACGTCGAGGCTTGACTCAAAAGAAGTGTGGGCTTGCAGAAGCCTCTTCTCACGCAACCAAGTCTAGAGCTCTCTCAATTGTTGTCGGAGTCGTTGGCCACGTAAACAGATTATCGAATTGATTTGCGCAAACCGCCCGGGGGGGTTATTTCTCGTATTCGCTAGGTCGAAGGGGGTTCGGAGAAAGATGGGATCAATAAAGCCGAGGAAGCACGTTGTAGTCTATGAGCGAGAGGAAAAAGACGACGCGGGCCAGCAGTAGACGAGCAGGTCAGGAGGAATACGCCACACACAAAACCCGCTGGCTGACAATAAAGAGATTCGGTTCGTCTCCAGAAAAAACGAGAGTCGCTATGCTGTAAAGGAAGTTCGGGGGAGAGGGCCCGTGAGCGAAGGTCGATGCGCCGAAAGGGGGCAGCACCCAGGGATAACTTAAACGTTATGCGCGATGAGAGTATAAAGAAGGGATGGATGTGAAAGAAGGAAAGGGGAGGAAAACGAGAGGATCGAGATGGGATAGGTAAGGTAGGGAATGGAGGAGGGATGGATAGGAATAGGGTCCGATGATTACGGGGACGGGAGGGAAAAGGTAGGGCTGGGGAAGGTTCTCAGGAGCCATGACAGGATCCATCTAGGGATCCCATGGGTGGATGGATGGATCCCGTTATCATGGGGACATTTTGGGACATTTTTTTTTGGG
>NHTE02000062.1:269370-419341 GCA_002168265.2 Fusarium euwallaceae
GAGGGAGCTTAGAGGGAGGATTGGAGGGTTGGAGGGGAGGATGGGGGGTAGATGTTTAGTTTAGAGAGTTTTTCTCACGTCAACAAAAAAAAAGGGAGGAGTATGGAATAAAGAGTTAAAGGGGGATGGAACAAAAAGGGGATCAAGGGATATGGGGCGTATTGGGAGGCAACAAGTGAATGACAAACATAAAAAGAGTATAAAACATGAAAAAAAAAGTTAACTGAAGGAAAAGGACGTAGGTTAATGTTCGAAGGGGGGGCGTATGCTTGGAGGGAATATCGCGGTTGTTAGATCGCACAAAGGAGTCAATGGAAATATGGGGTAATTAACAAGGATGTGGTTATTCATTGTTGTGGGGGAAAAATCCATGTTTCTCTTCTTGCTATGGTTGAATGCTTATGTGTATGGGAGGTTTTCTCATTTGTCAGTTTATAGTAGGGAATCTCAACTCTTTTGCCACTCACTAGGTATTCAGGGGGTTGGCTTTGACTCTTTGGGTCTCACATGTGATGGATGATTGGGTGAGGAGTTTTTGTTAAAGATGGGACGTTTGCGTTGATGAGATTGCTGGGGTTTATAGGATTTGTGGTGCACGGGGTCTTTGTTGTGAAGGTTGTCTGTTGGACTTTGACTTGATGAATGAGTTCACAATCTGATGTAGGCAGCGTGGCATCAATGTGACCTCGAGATGTGAAAAGGCCACGGTGAGTGTATGTTTGTGAACTGTATGTACTCACCCGGCTTGCGCTTGTCATCGTGTCATTGAAGCCTGGGTATAATGAACTTCAGTTGTTTCACGACTGTTGTTTCTGTAGAGTTGCCGTGAAGCCCTGGACCCCTAGCCTCATGGAGCCTTTTGATCAAGCAGGTACTCGGATTACAAAAGTCTGTGTGGATTGCTAGATGCCTAGCGGATAGAAGGCAGATAGGTCAACAGGCAGCTGGTAGATGTGTTGAATTGCGGCATGATGAAGGGTAGATGAGATGAAAAGGTGAATTATGGACGAGAAAGTTCGGGTATATAAACTGACTTTTGGATCTTGATCAGAGTTTGAAACCATCGACAACTGTGCAGCTGAGACTGAGAGCCTGCCACTACTTCAGTGTCCATCTTGATAACGACAATATCATCGACTTGATACCGCACTGACAATCCCATCAACCATGGCTCCCCTTCAGCCTGACACGCAAGTCTTCTCTAGATCCCTCCTTGGCGACACTCAAGATGTTAACATCCTCTAGCCGCACCTTCACCCTAAACTCCGGCGACCAAATCCCCGCCGTCGGCCTCGGAACCTGGCGTTCCAACCCCCGCCAAGTCTCACTCGCCGTCGAAACAGCCCTCCGCGCAGGCTACCGCCACATCGACACAGCCCTAGCCTACGGCAACGAGCGAGAAATCGGCATCGGAATCCGCGCCTCGGGCGTTCCCCGAGAGGACATCTGGGTGACCTCTAAGCTGCGCAACAACTGGCACAAGCATGTGCGTGAGGGTCTGCAGACTAGTCTTGATAATCTTGGACTTGATTATGTCAACTTGTACTTGATTCATTGGCCTTGCTCGAGAGATGCGGATGATCCGGCTCATTTGTATCAGGATTGGGATTTTGTTGATACTTGGGCTGAGATGCAGAAGTTGTTGGATGAGGGAAAGGTTGCCAATATTGGTGTGTCCAACTTTGGTATTAGACACCTCGAGGAGTTGTTGAACAGCCCTTCCACCAAGGCAAGTATCCTTGACCAAGACGTTGAGAGTTCGAAGCTGACAGTGTAGGTCGTCCCCGCTGTCAACCAGATCGAGCTGCATCCGTGCAACCCCTCCCCCAAGCTCGTAGCCTACAACACCTCCAAGGGCATCCACACCGAAGGATACTCCTGTTTGGGTTCAGCCCACTTGGGTTTGTCCCGTAACAAGAACCTAGTCGACATCGCCAACGCAAAGGGCAAGACGCCGCAGCAGGTACTGCTACAGTGGGGATTGCAAAAGGGCTGGAGCGTCGTCCCCAAGAGCGTCACGCCTTCGCGGATCGAGTCCAACATTGATCTGGACGGGTGGGAGCTGACGGATGAAGAGATGGATATGTTAGATGGGATCGAGACCCGGTTCAAGGTTGTTGGTGATGGGTTCTTGCCTAAGAGAGTCTTCTTTGGAGATGATGAGTAAAAGGTTGATCAAGATGTGTGTGTACTGACAAGACTTACATGATATGGGTATTGGATAGATATATGAGAATGTAATAAAGAGACCCCAAAATGATACGCTGATCCGAGAAGTGACCAATGAGACAACAAGAAACTGCTTCTCAACCCGACCTCTATAGTTTGGCCTTTTGCTTCTCCTCCTCCTCCTCCTTCAAGACGGCGGCGACACTCTGCCTCAGCTCTTCAGCTAGCTGAGCCGCCTCATCATCATCCAGCTCCTCCCGCTTCCCCCGTCCAAACATGGTAAAACTCTCACTGAACCTCCCACTGGCGCGAATTTCCGGTCTGGGGATGATATGGAAGTGCATATGAGGAACAACCTGTGCTGCAGCGGCACCGTTATTCTGCACCACATTCCAATCCTCGACACCCGTAGCGCGAGCCGTCGCCTTGGATAAAACGCGTAGATAACGACCCAGCTCAGCGGACTCGGAGTCTGTCACGTCGGTGAGTTTAGGGCGATGAGGTCTTGGGCAGAGAAGTAGGTGACCGCGGCTGAGAGGTAGAATGTCCAGGAATGCGATGAGCGTCGGGGTTGAGAGCACGACGAAGGATGCGGGGGAGACGAGCTCGGGGTCTATGGATGGTGATGATTGGGGTGGAGGGTTGAGAGGATCATAGGGTTTGAAGATGGTGCAGATTGTGCAGAAGGGGCAGCAAGCTGTTGGAGGAGTAGATGGATCGAACATGGTAGTGAGGTGTGAGTTTGAATAGTTGATTAAGTAAGAAGAGAAGAGATTAAGGCGCCCAGAGAAGCGCGAGGTTGAAATAAAAGACAACACACGTCAAGTCACGATGAGTAGGGAAATTGAAAAGGTTCAAAGATCATGAGTGTGGAGAGGAAACCGAGGTACTCCCTCCCCCCCGAGATTTGGGATCTGGGAGCTTGCGCCGACAGGGGTTTAGTGGAGTTTGGCAGCGTGGGGTGCTTGAACTGTCTGTGTCTCTTGCTACCTACCTAACCAGAGGAGTATTAGTGGTTCATTGGTTGGAGAACTTTTCGAGATAGGAAAGTGAGCGCGAGGTTTTTTTATTATTTGGAGATGAACGGAAGAAGAGGTTGTAGAGTTGGTCATGTTGGGATGGGTGTTTATCTGGTAAATTATATCATGGATCTTTTTTTCTCACGTTGTTATTCTTGCCTCAGTTGCGCAATTACACCTGGAAAGGGAGCCGAGTCACACCACGGGAAGAGCTGTCACAGGGACATTTGCTACAGTGGATGGGAAGCAATGGTGACTCGGGTGCTCGACTGTGACGGACTGAGCCAAGAGATGAAATGGATTGATTGATGTAGCAGTCATTTGAAAAGGAGCTCAATGATTTGAATGTGATGCGGGATGGATTCTTGCGTGGCGAGTAGCTGAATTGAACCAAGAGACGACTTGCTAGTAAAATATTAATTGAGAACGAGTAAACATGGATCCATCATGGGAACAAGTTAATACTGCAGCTATGAGCCGGGTATGTTCTCTTGAAATGTCGGCACAGCTCATGAATGGTTGCCTTGTCGCATCCATCCATCCTTGACCGCACGCTCCCTCCCATGCTGATCAAGGTACGTCCCTACCTACCCCCAAATCTTTTCTCCTCACCGCCTAAATTCTGCCGTACAAATTCCTTCACCGTCCACCATGACCAAGCAACTCTCGCGCATTTCTTTTCCCACCCCACCGACCACACTCATCGCATAACGTCGCAAAGCTCTATCCAACATCAAACAAAACAACATGCCTCGCGAAGAGTACCAGGTTCCTACCTCCGGCTCCGCCCCTCGCGGCGGCACCCGCGAGACCCACGAGACACGCTCCGTCATGACATATCTCTGCGGTGACTGCGGTGGAAGCGTCACGCTTGGCAAGGACGCTCTCGTCGCGTGCCCGCACTGCGCTGGTCGTGTTCTCTACAAGGAGCGCACCAAGCGGTAAGCCTTTTTACTCTTGCCCCCTGTTTGTCGACGCTGTTACTAACTTCTGGTAGAATGGTCCAGTTCGAGGCTCGATGAGCAGACGGCGTCGTCGAAAGAAAACAAAGGGTGTTGTGGCATTTTGAACTTTGGAGATTGGGGAGTTTAAGGGGTCTGGGAACTTTTTGGTTGAAACGAAGCCGATAGACAAATACGACTTGTTTGCAACAAGACAACTGCATCTTGATTATTCCATCTTTTGCTTCAAAGTTGCCTTTGGTATCTTAACTTTGCAAAGAAATCCCCCATATCATCAAACCAGCTCCCATTTCGTCAGTCCATTTTTTTGGTAAAAGAAATCCTTATGCCTAACCCCCTTAAACGCCGCCTATGTATGCTGCCTTCTTCTACTTCATTGCCTCTGTGTGTGGAGGTACTTTGCGAAACTCGCGTCCGCCATGACGGAATCTTCGTTGTCACCCATGGCGGCTTGGTATCTCTCCTGGAGACTCTCCTTCTTGACCTCATCGTCAGAGTCTGTGTCATCATCGTCGCTCGCAACGTCCACGTCGTCGTCGTCGTCCTTCTTGGGTGCTGGTTGTCCGCCAACCGTCATTCCCTGCATCATCTTGTCCAACTCCTTCTCTCGGGCTGCCTTCTTTTGCTCGTCGCGCTCTGCTCTTCTCCTCTCCAGCTCAGGGAGGTAGTCGCGTAGAAACTCTTGCTTCTTCTCCTCGACGGCCTCGAAGAACTCGTCCACTCCGGTACCCAGTCGCGAACTCACTCCAACCACACTCAAGTGTGCGTAAAACTCTTCCAGCATCAGACTCATCGAGTTGAGCAGGCTGCCCATATATCCACTTCCTCCGTGACCACCACCCTCCACTCCGCCGAGCGCATCCGAGTCTTCGTCTCGTCGCAGAGCCTCCTGGAAGGCTTCAAAGTCGGTCATCCACTCCTTGGCGAACTCGGCATCCTTGACATCAGTCTTGTTGAAGACGAGAATCATGGGCAGCTTGGTTTTGTAGAGAATAGAGCAGGCGTAGAGCATGTTGGACATGAATGTCGAGGTGGACGCAGTTCGCGGGGTATCGATAACGTAGGCGATGACTGTAGGGAAAGAAGACGCAAGAGACTCGAGAAGAATGGTTCCAGAGGCTGACCAGACAAACACCTCGATCTGACCAGGCGTGTCGACCAAAATCCTGTCAATGGGCTTGCGCTCGGGCTTCTCGGGATCGGGCTGGGCGCGCTTCTCGAGCAGGTTGACAATCTGATCAACCTTTGTGGCAAAGAGGTTCAGCGACGTGAGGATTCCGCCGTTAGGACCGAGGTTGTACTGCTTCATGACCTCCTCGTAGTTGACCGAGTCGCGGATGTCGATGTTGGATTCGAAGGGGACGGAGAGGACGGCGGGGTCGAGGTTGATGACATAGGGAGGGGTATCCTTCTGGTGGAGGTGAGCATTAATGCGGCGCATAAAGGTGGTCTTTCCAGATCCTGAGTGACATGTTAGATGTGAAGGTACACAGATGTCTGGTGAGGATATAGCTTGCCTGCCATTCCAACACAGACGATGGCGACGGGCGGCGAAGACGCCGCAGGAGCGTCAGCTGTGGAAGAGGAAGCCATCGCGTCGTGTATGTCGCTTGGCTGAAATTTGATATGACAGCGGACAAGCTGTAGGTCAAGCTGGCTACTGAATCAACGGTTGTGGATTGTGTAAGGAAAAAAGATAAAGTGACGAAATGGAGACCAAAAATTTGGGCGTGGTTGAATGCTGCTATGGTGGATGCCCCGCGCGGGGTCATCCGCTGCGAGTTAGCGGTCGACAGCCACTTACAGAGGTTGGGTGCTGAGTAAGCGCATTTGCTCAACTTGACTTCAACATGGAGAGATGGAAGTTTCATGGTAAGGATTTGAGTGATTCCTCTTTGCTATTAGAGAATCATTGTTATTTAGGTAGTTCGTCGATAACTTCAAAAGTAGTGGGTCTTATATTCTAGGTTCAAGTGTCATAAATCGCAGTGCATACATCCTCGTCCAAAATTCTCGCTTACCTACCGCTGAGTTTATGAACAGCATCATCTCGACTAATTCCACTATCCAGAAACAAAGCTACTAAAACCTACTGAATCCTCCGCCTCCTACGAAGACTCGCAAAGTAATCTTCCAACCTCCAATCTGGAATATATCCCGGCTTCCCCGACAATCCTATCGGCCGTGGCCTACTCCAGGGCCATCTTTCGAAACCGAAGCTCACACCAACTGCCTCCATCATCGGGCCTACAGTCTCTTTCCCAAACTTGGGCCGTAACTCGGCGAGTCTGATGCTTTTGAGATTGGGGAACCGCTCTGGGTGACGCTGCTTGAGGCTGGCTAGACCGATTAGTCCTGCTTCGACGGAGGACATGTCTCGTTGAGAACCGGGACAGACGAGGCAGAGAGTCTCGATAGCTTCGGGGAGAATGTTTGTGAGAAGTGTTGACTTTTCTTCGCTGTTCTCATTATGCTGCCATCCGAATATTATATTGGTGCTCAGCAGGACATGGCGTAGTGCTGTAAAGTCTCGCATGTTGATCTGTTCGCTCCCCCCAGCGCCGTAATAACCAACCCGCATATCCAAGTGCAGAGTCTGCAGAGTTTCAATGTGTCCCGTTTCCAGATGCCCTATGATGTCTTTGGGTTCGGGTTTGGCGGGTTCATCCGCTTTCCCTGGTCCCAGCGTCTCGTACACGAAAGTGTGAAGACTGCCCGTGCAGCAAGACATTAACGTGTCGAGGTAGTCTTTGTTGATTTCAACGTAGGCAACACGGAGTATCTTGAGAGCTGGCATCTTGGGGCAGCCGTAGAACTGCTGGCAGTGGCGGATGTTGAGCTCTTCGATGTTAGTCGCCAACATTGGGACCATGCGGCGAGGGATTTCGGTATCGAGGACCTTGAGTGGTAGGTTGGTTACACCCAAGGCTTGAAAGGCTGGGTTGGGAAAGCCTAGTTGGGGCCAATGGGTGCCATCTTCAAGTAGACTGAGGTGCTCGAGGTTTGGGAGGAGGGCTATGAGCATGGCCACCATCTCGGCTGCCAACACCCGGTGTCCTTGGTCTTTCTGGCTCGACTCCAAGGCCTCCCTGAGACGTCGTCGATTCTTACTATTGGGGTTCAAAAAGGCCGAGAGAAAGTCCTCGCAAGGAAACACCAATCTGAGTTGATCTTCAGTCCAGCGTGGTTTCCAGACGGCAGCCAGGTCAACGTTGAGAGCTGCAGCGGACCTCTTCAGTGCCATGCGCGCTTCGCCAATTGCAGGAGCCCTCATAAGACGAGGGGACTTTTTGGCGTCCCTTGGCTTGTCGAAAGGTTCTAGGAGGAGCGGGTGGATAGAGACTCTTTGAACGCGAGCTGCGAGATCACGACGACGACTCATGGTCCGCATAAAGGAAGTCAACCGCCGGTCCCAGCTGTACTTTTTCGACTTCCACGAGTCTCCATATCCGAGGATAAACTCGTGATATAGAATCTCTTGGGCAACGGCGTAAAGTCCTCGACAGGTTAAGCTGAGGGCAAAGAGGGCGTGCCGATCTAGTGAATACCAAGATGGAGCATCTGGGTCTTGGGACCCTCGTTGTTGCCTCTGTCGATATTCATGTTGTTGCAAAGTGCCAAAGGTCAAAGGCCGATCACTATCACCGCTGCAGTGAACGCAAAAACACTTGCAAATCTCAAGCAGAATCTCCGTTCCAAGGCTTGCGAATGTCGCCATTGCGTGGGTCGTGATGATGCTGACGAGAGATTCCACAATAGACAAATACACGCTTACAGGGGAGTAAGATGGAGATGGCCAAGACTGGACTGGACTCGGTTACTACAATGAGATAACATTTTGCATCAGCTGGATCGCCCGCCGGGAACAGGGGTATCATTGAACTGAAACTTTTGAACCCTTGCTTCGAGGCTTCTTAATAACAATTACCTATCGCTGCCCCTGCGAAACTTGCGACTAATATATCCATCCTACAAATATCTATCCATTTCCCATGCCTACAATCCCGCTCTCGCTCCCGAGTTCTACAAAAACCCTTCACTTCAAACCGAAGCCCCGAACTAACCGTCAGTTCCGCTGCTTCGGAACGTCGCGCACAGCGCGGCGTAGTGGTGTGTCAGGTCCAGCACGTTCTGGGGCAGGCTGGTCGCCTGGATGATGCTTCGGACTTTGACTGCTCCCTCGTCCTCGATCAAGGTTCGTATCGTGTGTAGCAGCTCAGGGCTGAACTCGCTATACCACCGGTACTGCCATGTCACGAGTCGGATCACGGATGCAACCGTTTCCCTCGTGCTCTTGGTCTTCTCAAAGACTCGTAGAATACCCGATAGGGCCTTGGGGCTGAATCGGATCGACAAGCAAGCTCGGTAGGCCTCGACGGCCTCATCGACGTGCTGGAGACGCTCAGCAAGGGAACCCAGAATCTCCCACTCCTCCGCCGACTTCTTGTACTGCATCTGCTGAGCGCGGTACTGGGCCATCTGGGTACGCCAGATTGTGTAGACACGCAGGTCTTCGTAGAGGACCATGAAGAGACTGTCCAGCCAGCGCTCACAAAGGCGCTTGGTGTTTAACTTGGACAGATGGTCGTCATTCTTGGCCGCCTGTGTCAATCATTAGTCTGATACAAGAAGGGTTCTCGTCAACTACTCACATCGCTGTCTGCCTTGGCCTCGCCAGGGTCAATAGTGTTGGAAGGCTTCTCAATGCCATTCCCTTCGCCGTTGGTGGCCGGGGCATTCGCTCCCTCAGTGCCAGCTTCAGCGCTGACCTCAGCAGACTTCTTTGGGGTTTCGCTCTCCGACTCCTCGCCTCCGTTGGTGGTTTGATCAGGTGTACCACGCAGACCATCCATGCTAGGGGTGCGTTTTGATGTGGCGGGCTGAGTAGCTTCTTGCTTTTCTGTGCGATACTCATCCTCCATGACAAACACGTTGCTGCGGATCTTCAACAGCTGATCCCAGCCAATCTTGGCCGTCATCTCGGTCAAGATGTCGTATGCCTGCTTAAAGGTGCCTCGGTACGACGCCGCTCGCAGGTTGAGAAGGCTGGGATCGACTTGCTCCGAGTACCTGGACTCGGGCTCACTGTCAATCTCGTCGAGTCTTGTCTCGGGGAGGGTCGGTAGATGGACCTCCTTTGGCTCTGGCATCAAAGGAGTGTCCTTGTCTTGGTAGGTAAACATGGGGCAGGAGTTGAGGATGGTGAGAGCGTTATCCCAGTCCTCCATGGCCACGTAAACCTGAGCGAGTCTCGCCCAAGTGCTGAACTCGGTTGGAGCAGCAACTGTAGCCCGATCCGCACATCCTAGAGCCATCTTCAATCTCTCTTCCCTGAGCTCAGGAGTAGGAGCGCTGTTGGCCTTGTGCATGAGGAATTCGGCCTGAGTGTCGAGCATGACATAGTCCATTGGGGTTTCTTGCAGGGACTGGTGAAGAGTCCTGACACCCGAAACCTCCTCATGTCCCATGAACATGACCTTTGACAGCAAAGACGAGACCTCGACACTCTGCGTTCGGAGCTTCTCAAAGAGGTTGATGCCAGAAGCGTATCGGCCGGTCGTTTCGAGGTACTTGAGGAGGCCAGTGGTCAAATGGTTGGACACATTGGTAGGCACCTGAACCACCGAGTCAGAGCCCAATTGCCATCCTAAAGAGTCAGCTTGAATTATACGCCTGGCGACCAAGTAACATACCCCTAAAGAAGAGCTGTTCGGCAGCATGGAGGAAACGGTGTTCGGTCTCGGTGTTGGTCACAGGGTTGAATCTTCGTACGCCCATAATCTTTCGGATCGTGTCGCCGCTACCATCGTCGGCGTATGAGTACGCTCGCAGGACGCTGCACAGGTATGTCTCCAACCACAGGTCCTCCGAAGCCTTCCTTTTCTCGCCCCGTTCGTCGACGCAGTAGCTCTCCACGGTTCCGGGGATGGAAACATGCACGCGCATGTCTAGACGGGAAAAGGCATTGTAGCAGCTAGAAGGGTTAGTATATGGCTACGGAAGCTTGGGAAGCCATGCGACATACCAGAACAAGCCCTCAACAATCTTATTGGTCGCATTAGGTCCTGACTCTTTGTAGGTCAAGGTGTTGATGTATGCGGCGAGACTGGCCGAGGAGGACGCATCGACACCGGTAACATGGTGATAGACACCGGTCTTGGGGAGTCAGCACTTGGGTTCCCATGCGCCGCCTTTGACTGCATACCTGTTTCGCTGGGTTTCGGACGGCGTGCTTCAGTAGATGGACGAGATCAGGAGGACCGAGCTCTCGAAGACCGGCGAGCGATTCGGTTCGGGCGTCAATCGACTCGTGGAGAATCTCCTCTGTGATTCTATATCGGCGTAAGCTTTCGCATTGTAAGTAGAGTATCGAATGGTGGGTGCGCTCACTCTGGCACAGCTGGCGCAACCATGGCGGCGACCTCGTTGGAATCGCTGACAGGGAGGCAACGGCTAGTGGAGAAGTCGATTCGCCCGAAGCTCCTGAGTGTTGATAGATACGAGACTGTCGAGGGATGTCGGTCGCAACTCGGTCGAAAGGTTGGTGGAGCTGAAGTGAGATGTTGAAGCCTACCGTTGCTGTGCCCCTAAGATCTGGCTTGATAGCTGGAGCTACAAGGATGGGCCACGTCTGGGAACGTGCAGCCTTACGCCTGCGCCACATCCACGTGCTCATAACCAGCTCTTGATCTGGCGCTTGTGGCTTGGCGGGGCTGTGGGACCGCGTCTAGAACGCGGTACGGAGCTCGAGTTAATGATTGCCAAGAAAGATGAGTTGTGTTTAAACTCACAACTTTCAATGTCGGGTTTGGCTAGAATCATTTCTTAGCAGCAGATACGAATGTCGGCCACGGCTGCAGGACCATTGCGACCGCTAATATGGTGAGATTTTTGACCTGATACTGATTTCTGTGCTAATTCGAAGCAGCCGGCATTCCAAGCTATCAACCTCGAGCCCGAGGAGAACATTGACGAGCAAATCGACACCACCAAGGAGCTTCATGTAGGCCGCATACTCGAGATTCACGATCACATTTGAAGACTGACTTGCCCCCAGGTCGACGAAGCCCTAAAACGTTTCCAAAATGCCCTGAAGCTTCATGCGCAGGGAGCCCGATCGCGCGAAGCTGCAGCTGCCGCATACGACGAGCTTTTTGAATCCGAGATATTCAAGTACCGCGAAGCGAGAACCGACTACGAAAAAGCCGAGCGACATGCGGAGGGCCAGCCAGAAGTGTCCAATGTGGACACCGTTGAAACAGATGGCGGGCTCGACGTAGATGCTGGAGGAGCAGATGGTGTCGCAGCAAGCCTTGCCCAAGCGCTCTATCTTTCCTACAAGAATTATGGCGAGTTCTTTGTAGACAAGTACAAGGATGAGCTGGCCTCGGACCCGACCTGGAAGGAAAAGACCCGATTGAAATACTACGATGACGATGCACGCAAAGTCTTGGACAGCTGGACTACTGCCCTGGACCAAGACCCCTCGGATCCAGAGCTTTGGAGGCGAGCTGCTCGATTTGCCGCCGCTATGAATAGTCACCGTATCAAGCGGTACTGTTTGGAGGCTGCGATCGAGTTGGATGATGACCCGGCTGTGATGGAGGTTGATCCTCCTTCTTTGGCAGAGGGCTTGGCCGGTGAACAGTTGAAGGACCAATTGCAACTTCTCGGCGACGACATGGCGTTGTCACATCCTGTGATGGCTCCATGGCTCAAGAAGAAGATGCCTGCCTTGCTCAAGCGCCATCTGGACCCTATCCCCTTTCTCCCCGACCCCACCAAATCGTTAACACCTCCCCCTGAACCTCTTGTTGTCGAAGAGCAAGAGCAAGAGCAAGAGCAAGCGCCAGAAGAAGCTCAGAGAAACAAGTCACAGACACCAGGCCGAAAAGGCGCCAGCAAGCCTGTGTTATCATGGGCTGACCTTGGAGCGGAACTCATGACTTGTCTGGAGAATGCAACAGAAGCGTTTGACACCTGCGATGACATTGTTCAGAGCTCACTTGAAGATGTTGTTATGGCAACACCACCCCCAGAGGTTCAAAGCGAAAGCCCTGAAACTCAGGCTGAGAGCGACAAATCGGCTGAGCCACAACAAACTACCGAGAAGGATACGGCCGAGGAGGAACCCAAAGAGAAGAATGCGAAGCCTGATGGTCAACAAGATGGCTCGCAAGGTAGCACAGAGGAAGACCAGAAGGCAACCGACCAGGTACAAAAGGATCGCAACGGAGCATCGACAAGAAAAAGATCACAGTCTACAGCAGGCCTTCCAGACCCTGCGGATGAGGAGAACACGGCAGAAAAGCGCAGCAAGCGTGTCCGAAGAAGGGAGACCCTTCAAGCCGAGGAGGCGACTGACCCAAGCACACTCATCGCGAATCAACTACAGCCATATCAAGGTGCCGATCAGAACCTTTTCAAAATGACCAAGAGTGTCTTGGAGAACTTGGGCGTGGACGACAAATCGACATTGGACTTCGTCACTGAACTCATTGACTCGTGTGCTACCGAGGATCGACCCAGTAAGATCACCAACCTCGCAGCCAAGGATCTGAGCAGTGTCATTGTCAACTTTCGTGAAGAGGTTGCCAGAGCCCTTCTCAACAAAAATGAGCAAGCGAGTCTCGGACTGTCCTCTTTCTTGGAACACGCCAAGACGGGTTCTCAAGATCAGACATCATCGCCACCATTCGACGAGGCACAGGGCCTCAAATCCTTTGCCAGGAAAATGGGGGGTTGCAGATCGTGGATGACAGGCGAGGACATTGCGTTCGAATGGGTTCGGGCTGTCAGCCAGAGCTACGCAGCAGCGAAATGGTCTGACAAGATGAAGCTATCTGTGGTTAAAATGCTCAACTGTATGGACTCGGCTCTATATCAGAGGGTCACGGACGAAATGGAGCTAGCCGTCGGCTCCCCTGAAAAGCTGGCCGAGCTTGAGACCATTGTGCCGATGATTTTCGAGCTTCACATCGACATCTACGAACGAATCACCAACCCTAGCAGTGTTGTCGATTACGCGACTAGGATGGAGACCAAGTACCGGCTTGGGAGATGGCTTGATGTCGCTTCGACATACGTTCAGTTGCTAGACCGCCCTTCGAACGATGCACTCTCAGCTCGTTTCTTGTGGGCTTCTGTCTTTGTCTCGTCTCTCTCTGACAACCCAGTTCGAGAACACATTCTCCTGATGTGGACGTCACTTCGAGATCACTTAGCAGACGAGAAGGTTCCGGTCATTTCGTTGCCAAACAACGTGGTCATGCCTACCATATCACCAGCTGCTGCTGATCGAGAAATCTCCAAGTTGACGACAATGGACTTTTTCCTCGGACTCTTTCAGGATGACATGGAAAACCCCGTTCATGTTATCGAGACATTGGAACCAGTTCTCAACCCATCTTCTGTCTGTGCCCCGTCTTCAGAAGCAAACTCAGAGTCTGGAGACAAAGACGACGCAAACTCGAGTGAAAAGCATCAGAAGTCGATTTCCGATTGCGCAAGCCAGGGGCTGCAAGATTTGTGGAAATTCCTTCATAACAGCAGCACAGAGCTTAGGTTGTTCCTGTGGTCTCGGCTGGGCGATGCCTATGATGCTATCAAGTACTCCACCAAGAAGTTTTCCTGCTGTCTCAAGAGCATTGAACTGATCGTCTCGGATCTTGAAGGCGTGACATATGCCAAGACCTCCCCAGAGTCTCGGAAGTTGCTGTTCATGCGGACTCTGAAGTCACTCGATGAACTTCTGATTCAAGCACTCTTTTCTGCCCTGAACGAAAGCACAGCATTCGAAATCATCGATGACGAGCACATCAAATCTACCTCAGCGGCTCTCGCCAAGGTCAACTGTTTGCTCCACGTCGCTTCCCTGTGTGAAGACGAATTCCGGATCGGGATCAAGCCAGAGCCAACAGGAAATGCAGCCACCAAGTCCGCTTTCCAGTCGCTGAAGAACAAGCTCAAAGAGATGCAAGTCCGAGCTTGGTGTTTGCAATACACCATGTTCAAAGCCGGGATCACCCAAGAAAACTGCATTATTGGACCCGAGAATGACTTGGCCGATTACCTGGCTGCTATCCACCAAGTCATTGGTATTCGCAAGTTTTGCAAGGCATCAAACAAGATCTTCCTCAAGGTTATGCGAGTGGAACTTCTCAAGCTCAAGAACATTGAGAACTGGGAAGACTACTTGGGTCAAGTACTCTACGATTTGCACGGCTTGAAGCTTGGTGCTGGTGTGTGGGATGTCCAAGATCACGCTTGCCCACCCGAGAAGCTGGAGAAGCGACAGACCATGCAACTGGTTGAAAGAGTCACTATTCTCGCCAACCGAATGCCAATGAAGGATCTTCTCAAGTCGGACCTCAAGACGACGATTGACCACATGCAGCAAACTATTGGTCAGACCAAGTCAACGCCTCAGATGTACCACAACCTGCGCAACTTTACCGAATACCTTAAGAAGCCAATCCACCCTCTGCGTTTGTACCAGGCTCTCCTGGGAGACGTCTCTGTGGATTCTGTGTCTGTCAATACCCCAGAGACGGCCCTCGCAAGACATGGCTGGTTCTTCTTGCTTGGAATGATGGCTTTGACCAAATTCAAGGGAGTTGACCTGAACCGCCGTCAGACGCCTGGTGCAACCGACGATTTGCGAATTGGCGCGACCTTTTTGAGGCTTCAGTTGCAGTTCACTGCGGATAGATGGGATGCTTGGTTCCGTTTGGCTGAATGCTTCGACTATGAACTGGATGAAGCTGTCCTATGGACTGCGGACAAGATGAACAAGGATCGCCCTGAACTGGTCAAGTTTCAGCGCAACGCCATTCATTGCTACACTCTCGCTCTCTCACATTCACGGAATGTGGACGTGGAGACGCATGATGGCGACCCTCTTCACGACTTGTACCACAAGTTTGCAATGCGACTTTATGCGTCAAGTCGCCAGCCTTTTGCCATGGAGCCATTCCAGCATTCCGATCAGGAACGATTCTTTATTGAAAGCATGGGCGCAGGTACCTTCAAGAGAATCCTTCATGATCAGATGAAGGAGTACAAGGTTTGGAAGTTTGCCGCCAAGTTGTTCAAGATGGCCATGAAGCGGAAGCCTAATGACTGGAAGTAAGTTTGTCGGCCTACACTTGTTATCTAAGAGACTAATGAACAATTAGGAACCCCTATATGCTCGCCAAATGCTACTGGAAAATGTACCAGACTCCTGACGACCAACTAGACGTCAAGGATATGCGTTCAAAGATCAGCCTTGAGCTTCTCGTGGACACTCTCAAGAAGGCAGTCCAGGTTGCGCACAACGCTCGGAGATCCAGAAGCAGCGACCCCATCCTTGAACCGCATTACAAGATTGTGTCTATTCTTCACAAGCTGGTGATGCGAGGTGACATGCCGTCAGCGGATGCCGCAATTGTCCTGTCCGAGCAACCGTTCGGCTTGGAGGTCCACCCTGACGATCATTTCGCGTCCTTCTCGGAGCCTGAGGATTGGGAAGAGTACATCATCCGCAATTTGACCAAGCTCAGAGACAAGGACAAGTCTAACTGGCACCACCGAATTATCATGAGGCACGCAAAGATCTTGTTTGATGAGGATAACCGGATGGAGGGAAGCGATAGTACCGTCGAAGCAAGGGCGGCATTTGGCATCTTGCGGGAGAGCATGGTCACAAAGACGATGGTGATGAACGTCTGGAAATGTGATGCCGAGAGACCAGGACGACATCATGTCTACACGGAACAATACGTACGATTCATGACGAAACTTCTGATCATCATGGCCGACCGCAGCAACCTGGAGCAACTCCTGAGGCGACTGCGCAAGAAGGGCGCGGACTTTTACCACTTTACGGACCTGTGGCAATCGTGTTGCATGGCCTATCTCAGACTACTCCGGGAGGGCTACCACGTGTCTCCAGTCACAGACGATGCCTTCAAGTCATTGTCGAGCGAGGAGTTTGAGGTGGTTGGTGAGAAGATTACAGACTGGGCTGCCAACGATGGTGCCGAAGTGCCAGTGTTCAACTGCATGAAGGAGGCGATTGAGCTGAAGAAGCTCAATGCCAATCTAATGAAGGTGGCACCGATTGATGATCTTCTCAACGACTGCTACTCTAAGATCTACTCCGAGATCGTCAAGTCCCTGCCAGGTTTCGAGCCAAGCAAGGTTGTGGAGGAACGACACCATGCAAAGGAGGTGGCAGCCCAGCTTGAGGCAGCACAGGCAGAAGCCAAAGCCAGCAGCTCGCTCACTAGTATACTGAACCCGCCCAACGGGATGGAGAGCATCACAGGCACCGCGACACCACTCGAAGCAGAGAAGCAAGAAGCTGCACCACGAGCTAGAAGAGCTGGCGTGAGAAGGCCCGACGTGCTCCGAAAGGCCGAGCAAGCAGTGATCCACGCAATGGAAGCACCAAAGTCGAGTAAGAGCCGAGTTGGCAGTGTGTCGAGCGGCAAGCGTGGTAGCCACACACCTAATCCACCGGCGAGCGAAGGTGGTAGCGATGATGAGGAGGGACCTGATGCTCAAGTTCTACGCGAAGCCGAAGAAAATGTCGACGGCGACGTCAGCATGAAGGACGTTGAGGACCATGAGGAGGTCGCTGATGAGACAGCTGTTGAGGAGGAAATCGCTGAGGAAGAGGTTGCTGACGAAGAGATTGCCGATGAAGACCTTGGCGAAGAGGCTGACGAAGTGGACGACAAGGCAGCCAAGGAAGATGCTGAAAGTGAGCCTGGCAGCATCCACGACTCGGCAGATGACGAAAGCGACCTCAGTGACGTACCCGAGGGCTACGACGAGGAGATCCCACCAGGATTGATGTTCCCTAACCTGGGACGGCACTCAGATGAGTCCAGCGGAGAGGATGCAGACAGCGAAAGTGAGGGCGAGGACGAAGCCGAAGAAAGCGACGGCGAAGAAGAAGCCGAGGAAGCTGAAGAAGCCGAAGAGGCCGAGGAAGAAGAAGAGGAAGAAGAGGAACATGATGAAGCTGAGGAGACTCAGGATGAGGAAGACGATACGGAGATGGCGGATGTTACAGAAGACACTGTCCATGCGGCGTCAGTGCCAGTTATAGCGCGACGCGATTCTGAGCGATAGGTCGCTGGGCAATCGCTGCGGCTACGGAAACCTGAGGATCGTCCTGGCGTTGGGTATTGCAATATTTGGTAAGGGGGGGCAGGCAGGGTAGCTGTGGGGAGATGGGAGTTAGGGTACTTTAGACACTGGTATAGCGGTATTGCTAATTGAGAGACTCTGAAGACTTTTTATCTTTTTCGTTTATTACTTTTTATGATTCTAGCTCTATGTGTATTTCCAACACCTACCTCTCTTAGCGGCTTTCGAGAACCATATCAATGCTTGATGCCTGAGTTCAACGCGGATGGAACTCTGCGGCCGCGATGAAGGCCGGCCGGAGAACGTTGGCCCGATATAGTTAGATGTTTTGGCAGTCATCTTTGCTGGACAACCCGGGCCCGGATTATAGAACACCCCAATCGGAACCATTGCTTGTGTCGTGTGGTAGATAGGTGTCTGGCATAACTCGATGAAAGTAAGTCATAACTGCGTAGTGAAACGCCAATTGGTGGTTCTCGATGAGTTTGTCACTGATTATCTCTGGGAGGAAGACACCATTGGACTCGTGTGAGTGGTGGCTGCTTGTGTCCAACCGAGGAATCGTCCGCCTAGAAGAAACAGGCGCGAGGAAACCTGAAGGACCGTTCTCTACACTCTAAAGTCGCTGGTGCAGGTTTCGAATCTCTCTCGTCATACCTCTCGGGCTGGAGCTCGAGCAGGCTGTCCCGAGCTTGGTTGTTTCTTGAAGCAGTGACATTGTCCTCCAACTGACTCCGAAGGATGAGTTCAAGATAAAGTACCGCGCGTCCGCAAGGCTCTTCTCAAAATCGGCGTTTGTGTCCATTCGGGTAATGATGTTTGTGAAGAAAACTCGTCGAATTCAGGACTTTGACCCTGCGGTGCAGTGGTTCATCTCGGTTGTCACTTTTGCTGTGCTCGCAACCGTTTCGTAACAGAGAAATATTTTACAGCATACTAGATAGAGCATTCGACTCGTAAGATCTCTCATCTTGGTACATGTTGATGACTCGCCTAGCCAGGCCAAGACGGGTAGTACAGTCAGTGGCACGAGGACCAAAGATGTCGATAGATACCAGACCCAGGGCCACGGCCAAAGAGGTGCACTGGTTCCTCGATAACCGATTCTCTATATTTTCATGTGTGGAAAATCGTTTGAGGACTCTCGAAGCCTCCTATTCGTGGTAGAACCCCCTTTTCATGTCTTCCTATTTCAACCTGCCCTCTCGATATACACGTCGGTATGGCGCCACGGACATTAGAGCATGCCGTAGAGAAAGCTGACTGGGGGTCGGTGGTTCTCCTAGAGCGAGTGGGAAATAAATCTGCAGCCAGGGTTTGCTTGAAGGATCAATGGTAGGTATCATGACACCAGTAACCATTTGGCGGTGGTAGTTGACGAGATCTTTGTGAGAAGGATCATCCAAAGTCATTCCGTCTCTTATTATATGCTCTGCCGAAGTATCTCGGGCCGTTTCAATCCTGTTGTCGGTTGATATTTCGCGTCCCCTGAATGTGACATGTTCAGAGGAGAGTGTTGAAACTGTGCAGCTTTCGGTTCGACGGCTCTTGGTGGCTGGTTGTGAGACATCGTGGCTATCTCCTCCAATCAAGCTGCGCGAGTTCTCGATGGAACCTCGACAGATATGAAGTCTCGATCGTTGGCAGTTGTGGCAAATAGGGCGGCGTTCATCATACTGGGTAGTCTGTTAGTATTAACCATAGTTGAGGGCTAAAGTGGAAGTTCTCACTTGCCTTGATTTTCCGTTCACGACAAGTTACGCATCCCTTTTTATGTCAGTACTAGCGCAAGAAGAGAAAAGCTTTCGAAATCAAGCCCGTGATACCATACCGTGCAAGTCCTTCCTCGTGGTCGTTTTGTTCCTCGATTTGCGTGTGAGCCACTGATGCTTTCGATTAGTCCAAGTAGAGTGAAGAGGGGTATCAAAGGCAGGAAATTGCCAGGCCACGGGCAGATCATTAGTAGTGAAATCTGGAAGAAACAAACCTGGTTCGCCTTCGAGCTCTCCGGGGTTTGGAAAATCCATTCTTGGCCGAGATCGGAGAGCCGAGACAGTTGAAGATGATCGAGATACGCGAGGAATGTACAAAGAGCTCGGAAATAGGACGGGCCGTCATTCAGCAACTAGGTACCTATCTTCCTCCAATGCCTCCATACACCTTTTTGAATTCCTATGATTCAATCATAGCTCAATAATCAGAGTACAACAAGAATCGTTTGACGATTCAGACAGTATGTCAAGCCACAATGTACCTCTGCTCATCTGCCTCCCAGGGTACCAACATCCACCCTTCCTTCATCCAACGTGCTTCTAGACAACTCATCGATGCAAATGTCCTCCCTACAGATGTCGGTCAGGGAAATCGCAGTTAGGTCGTGGCTCGATCAAGTTCTCGTCAGCATTCAGGAAGCAATCAAGGCAGAGGCCCATCTCCATCTCTCCTTCTTCGATCTGGAGCTGTTGAATAGCCACTGTTCTTGGTCAGCCCCTTTCTTTAGCTCATATGATTTCTGTGTGACTTACTACCAAGGCGAAGGCCAAGAACCTTGTCAGGCGTCTCGTTGGCATACTTGAACAGCATGTGATCTCTTGCTCTGGCAAGCTCCTTGCTCATTTCAAAGAAAGAGCAGCGGAGTCGAAGCCAGAATGCCGCAGTCATCAAGTGCCAGCATTCTTCATTGTCACCAGGGATAGATCGCATCCAGAAGGTTCCGATGAACTGGAAGCGAGGAGCCATTCTGTACTTGTCCACCAAGACAGCCACCTCCTGTATCTCCTTGGTCGTGAGCTGGCCCATGACTGGGTCGGCGCCGTACAGGATCTTGAGAGCGTGCAAAAGGGCGAGCGCGTTGTCATCAGGCAACTCCATCGTGCCTTGAACTCCGTCTGGGGTCTTGACAAGGCCAGCGCTTATCATGTCGTCAAAGACAGGAGAAGAGGTGCGAAGGAGATCCACGGAAACTTGGATGCACCGCTGTTCAGGGCCGACGACGAGGACAAGGTCCCCGCCGGAGATGACGACATACATGGTGCAGTTCGAGTCCTTGATAGTGAATTAGTATCAAAGAAGCTTGTGCGTAGTGAACTGCGTACCTTGATCTTCTCCTTGTGTTCGGGTTGGGCAGTGGTGAAAGGTGAGTGTTGAGATTGTAGGTGACAGAGGAGTAAACAAAGGCAAAGGTCCGAAGGTTCCAGAATGCGTTTTATTTGCTAATTCTGATGCAGTTTACGGTGGCCAGCTGGCGGCAGCTGGCAAACAATCAACCATTCGCCTCTGCTTTTCTATTCCCCTAAACTCTCCGCTAGGCTGTGGACTGCAGCAGATCCATTCAGGGGCCTTGACCCCGAACCATCGAAGCACGAAGGAATCAATGCTTACTAAAACCCAGTGAGGTTAACAAAAATAGGATACGACGAAATATGTATATGCGTTTGGCTACAGGATAATTCCAGGTTGGTGTTCTATCCCTCGGTAGCATCTAGGCCAATGTTGGATATCAAATAATCCTGCAAACTGTGGCGAGCTGGAAATCTTAAAACATAGCCATATTAGGCCCTTTGCCATTCCTCAAGGCAGTTTTACTGTCCAACTGAGCACCATGAGTTGAGTCAATCTCGAATATGAGACGCGGTGTTTTCAGCCGGCTTCGGACTTCGACCTATCCCTAGCTTTCACACAGGACCATAATATCTTGGCCACCTCAGATATGAACCAGGGGCCATGGTCTCTGTTAAGCTTCCTATAGCGTCCAACGATCTCCTCAGGTCAGATACGGGTTTTCAGTCTTTGGGGCCCTCTACCTGCGAGCCTCGAGACCTATGCTAGTCCAATCATTAATCCTGGCCAGGTTGACAACAGCCAATTTCCTAGCCAAACCGATGGATGTTGTGGCATATCAGCCAAGACCGAGATGCCGTGGGCAGCTTCTCTCTAGCAATGTGATTCAAGCCACGCAGTGTGGTTTTACGTGTGCAGTTTGCATTCTCAACCAGCCCAAGGTCAAGAAAGTCGCAGGTGCTCTAAAACCTCAGCTTCACATGAAAATGCTCGTGTGACCTAGATCTTTGAAGGAGAACCAAGAAAGTTCCCTCTTCGTCTATATAAGGTCACTAAGTCGCCAACAAACAGACAGAACAACAACTTCATGTCAAACTTCGATCGGCTTTGAACTTACACAAACTCCAATTCATTTCTGCCTCTACTCTCTATCCCTGCCACCACGATGTCAGACAAATCGCTCTCCGCCAATGAGACCATCGACATGATGAATAACATCAGCACCAAGCTCAGAGAGGTCATCATCAAGTCCATGCCCTGTGCTTTCGAGCAGTACCTCACCATCTCGATTCCGGGCCAGGTGATTGACACCACCGATGGGGGGAGGTAAAAACGTCTACCTACCTTTTCTACCGCACCAGTAATTAACCAGTTCTGTGTCAGTTTCGTCTCTGAGGCTTCGAAGAAGATGACCGTTGATCGTCTCGAGGAGGTTCGTGTTAATGAGTCCAGGCTTGTTGACGCGATGGTGCCTCTGGACAAGGTCATGGTTAGTCCCCTTGTCGTACACGTGCTGAATAGCTTCTGATTAACCTATCTCCCAGCTTGGTCCAACTAGCAAAAGCGTCTCCCGCAGCTATTACACCGCCCTTGATACACTGGTTCCTCGAAAGACAGACATCGGGTCTACAGACATTGATCTAGATGGTGCGAGAGTATTTGCATGCGTACGAGAGTCAACACTAACCCCCTCAAGCGAAACCGAACAAGGATACCCGCTACGGACAAGCACTCGATTTTCTCCATTCCAGTGTGGAAATCTCCCAGAACGGGATTCCCGAGAAGAAAGTCAAGGGTGCAAGGAAGAAGGTGGTGCAAATGGGTGGGACTGAAAGCTTGGTTGACGTTTAAGCCTGGGCACAAGTGCGTGCCAAACTTGATGAGGCAAAAGCCCGAGCTGAAGGTATTACCTCCCTCTTCTCTACTCTGGTTCAAACACTGCGTGCTAATTGGAGAAACAGGAAGTGACTCGCGATGCCATTATCCTTGCCATTGACGGTACAGATTAGGCATCAGTCACGCTCAAACCCAAGAACTAGTGAGTCTCGATAGTATTCTGGGAATACCCTTGCTTCGTTTTACCGATGACGCCGTCTGAAAGGGCATATATCTGTCAAGCAAAGGCAAAGGAGTTCAAGAGTCGCAATCAGGTTGGCCCGGAGGTCCTTTTGCGCATGAAGCTCGAGAATTTAAGGCGTATGAAGCACGCATTCTCGACCTACGAGACAGTTAGCACGCCCTTCGCATACTTTTGGCAAACATTTGATGTTAATATGAATCACAGAGCTTCAAGGATGGTGAACAAGACGGACTTGCTCGCCTTCAGAAGGATGCTACCCATTGGGAGGCAGAGGTTGCTCGCCTCAGCTCAGAGCTTGATCAAGCACCACGGCGGACACAGGAGAATACGCCGGAGAAGCTACTGCAAGAGGAACCTAGGAAAGTTGGTGGATCATCAAATAGTGGTGAGGGTGCGAGCGGTGCGACGAAAGAGTCAGTTCAGACGACAGGCTCAGCTGGTAAAGGAGCTACCGGCACGGACAAGAGTGCTGAAGCGGACGAAAAGAAGTTGGCTGAGGCCGAAGGAAAGCTCGAAACTGCCAAAGAGGGGCTACAAAAGAAGGAGAGAGAGTTTAAGTTGAAGGAGGAGACTGCCGACAAGACGCTTCATGAGGCTACGAAAGAGCTCTACGCGCTTGAGAACAAAGTCTCGGAGGCACGAAAGAAACTCGACAATGATGATGCCGCCGACAAATCCAAGTTCAAGAAAGACCTGGAGACGGCAGTGGCAGAGCTGGAGAAGGGCAAGGGCAAGTGGATTGAGGCGAGGAGGTTGTTGCAAGCGGCTCAAAGCCGCAGGGCCATGGCAGAAATGGAGATGAGCGGGAGGGAAAACATGACAAACTCGGTCAAGGATCATCTCTCTCGGCCGGATGAACAAATTGCGGACATCGAGGCCCAGCTCAGAGATGACTCTGTCCATGCTCGGGGCCTACCGTCGGCCATTATCGACATTGACGGGAACCGCAACATCATCCATGCTGATGAATCCGACATGCGGCATCAACAAGCACCACAGGCTGCGAGTGAGGGTAGTGTCCCCGGGTCCGACGCCTGGTCCAAGATAGCCTTCACCGTCGAAGCCAAGATCGAGAGCACCAGCACCAAAGAGCGAGCCACAAGTGCCAGCATCGACTTCAAAGCCTACGGCTGGTTCGCTTCAGTCCATGCCGACAGCAGTGTGAGCAGTGCCAGCAAGAAAGTCCAAAAAGACTTGTCCGAATGCACCGTGGACGGATCCTTCTCCGCCATCCTAGTCACCATCCGACGTCCCTGGCTTCACGCCGAACTCTTCCAAGACTTTGACATTGACACTCCCGACGACGCCAAACTGAGCCCCGGAGCCGCCAAGATCAAGACTTGGATCGAAAGAGGTGATGGCGGCTCGTTGTCCGAGAAGCTGGCTGACTACGGCAAGTTCCCAGCGTACCCGACCAGCTTCATCGTGGCGGCCGACACGGTCCTCGAGTTCAAGAGCAACGAGTCCAAGAGTGAGGAGCTCATGTCTCACCTCTCGACCGACAGTTCCATCAAGGCCAACTACGGACCGTGGGGTCTGAGTGGAGGAGCTTCGCTCAAGACGGACAACAAAGAGTCGTCGATGAAGATGGAGGTTCGTGGTGGTGCGTTGCGCATCTCGTTCCAGGCACCGCAGATCATTGGATGGGTTTCGGAGATTCTGCCGCAGCTTCCACGGCAGAAGGGGAAGATTGGTGGTCTTTCTGGGCCGCCTAACAGGTTGTTTCGTTTGTAGTGTTAGTCGTTTGTGGTGTTGAAGTGATTGAGTCCAGCCACGAGGTCCCGTCCTCTTTAGGGTAATTAGCTTGGATAATATATGTGTTTTGTCCCAGTTTGTGTTATTGCCATGAGGCGGTGTCGATAGGTGTCGATGTGCCAAAACCCTGTATTTAATTAGATTTTCTTGTTTTCTTCCCCCTTTTCCCTCTCTGACTTGTTTTTTGTTCTGTTTACCTTCCAACATCCCCATGGTACGGCGGATGGATTCTTCATCATCACACATCATCTCACTTACACGGCTCAACCTCGCCTCGCTCAAAGCAAACCCAGACACGGAATAGCTCCTCTATCTACCTTCTCTCTCTTCCTCCGGCTCTTCCTTCTTACGCTTTAGCCGTTGCATACGCAACACCATGAAAGACAAGAGGGGCAGAAAGCGGTCGGCTGATGAGGCCTTCGCCGACGATCCCCAATTCGACAAGATCGCTCCAGACGGAGTTGTCACCTTCATTCTCGACGAGGGTAAAATGACAGTCCGAGTCCACTCTGCAATCATGAAGAACGCGTCGCCCGTGTTCGCAGCCATGCTAGGCCCCCATTTCAAGGAAGGTCATGCCCTCCGCGAGGGTGGTTGTGAGATTCCATTGCCCGAGGACGATGGGGTCGCGTTCGCGTGGATTTGTCGTGTATTGCATTGCCAGAACGATACATACTCCTGGCAGCCAGAGCCAAAGGAGATTGTTCAGGTCTTGGACGTGGCCGAAAAGTACGACCTCTTCAACCAAATTCTGCTTTCGGTCAGAGTCTGGGTTGGCCATCAACTAGAGAATAGTGATACCTCTGATCTCTGGTCCTTGTTACTTGCCTGTCATAGAGCCCAGGACGGAGACTCGTTCGAATCCATCTCTCGCAAACTCCTTCTCAGTTGCGCCGAGTCGTTTGTTCAACTCGCCGCAGACACGAAGGATGCAGGGCGCACCGCCTACAGACTTGCTGGTGAGATCTTATATTACCCCTAACTCTAATTCCTCCACGGGTGTTGCATACTAACACATACTCTCTGTCCAGCGACTCTCGAAGTCTCACGTAACGAAGTGCTTTCCAAAGTCTTCAGGATCCTTCACGTGGACCTCCAAGAGGCCATACGAGACCACCCCTGTTACCAGTCCGAGGACCCAGATTCCGACTGCACCGAGGATCCCGAAGCCGAAAGCAAACTCCACCTGCATCATAACGACACTAACCGCAGCATTAATCAGGCCGTCGAGCTCATATTGGACGCGTTATCCAAGCTGTGCAAGATTAGCTGCTGCGATCGCTGCATCAAATATCGAGGTTTCATGTGCAAGAGTATCCACTATACCTGCCTGAGCCTCGAAGATCAGGTGAAAGGACTCTGTCTTGCTTGTTTTGATCGAACATCGACAGGAAAGTGCACAAACAAGCATGGGCAGTCCTTAGCAGGTTGAAGAGCTGTAGGACGCACCTAACTACCTCCAGCTCGAGAGGGAAGACGTCGCGTGCCAAAGTTGCCTAGTTCAGCATCATTCTTTTGTTTTGTAATTATATTAAATTTAGAAGTTGGGATCTTTTTCTCATTATCTACTTTTCATCATGCTATAGGAAATCGTAATAATAAATATTTTGTTCCTCAGGTATCTAATTAGTTAGTGACCGTGGACACTGTTGTTGTCCTCCAGGCTCTCTCAGGTACCAAGAGGGAGAAAAAAATGAGCATAATAGATCCCGGATACTACAAGATTGCCAATATTTTATTGCAAGATTCTTAAAGGTATCTACAAAGCTCTTTCTATACTACTGAGTCTGATCATTTATGGAGTTCTGGATTACGACCGGTTTGTCCATTGTTAACAAATAAATTATGTGTACCAGATGCACCTCTTTCATTTGGTGGCAGAGATTGTGTAACGGAATAATCTCAGCTCGAAATTCTGGCAAGTAAGCAGCCAGCGTGTTGACAAAGCTGTGTCACCTGTCTTCATCCCGTTGCCCAACGTGAATGCCTTAACATTCCCCCGCTTCAACCAACACCACCTGTTCATACATCCCCTCTACATCACCCAGCTTCACAACCATTTGTTACACATGAGCGCGTCTAATCCTGCCCCAAAGCGCAAGCGAGGCGAAGATTCGCCGTCCGAGAGAAGTCTCAACAAAGAGGAAGGGACCTTAGAGCGCGTCGCTCCCGATGGAGATATCATCTTCGTCCTCAGTGGAGGAGCCGACAAGATCCAAGTTCAATCGAGCGTCATGAAGAGTGCCTCTCCCGTCTTCTCCGCCATGCTAGCAGGTCACTTTAGAGAAGGGCAGATGCTTCAGGATGCTATGGCCAGCGGGCAGCCAGTCGAGATTTCTCTTCCTGGTGATGATTTCGAGCCCTTCAAGCTCATCTGCATTGCCATCCATCGCCAAGCCAACGCCACGCAGTACTGCCCATCCGAAGAACTTCTCATGCGAGTCCTCCAGATCACCGACAAGTACAATCTTTTTGACGCAGTTTTCCTTTCCATGGAATTTTGGGCTAGAAAATATCTCCCCAATCTCTCTCTCAACCATTTTCTTCTCATGGTCATATGCCACCAGATCAACTCCCAAGACCTCTTTCAACTCTTCAGTCGATCTCTCGTCCTCAATCATAAGGGGTCATTCATGTCCCTCGCTGCCGAGAACGAACAACATGTCTGCGACTCAGTTCCTCGTGGACTTGTCTACAAGCTAGCATGTCAGTTTTTGCGCTCCTCTACCCCATCCTGTGCTAACCCGTGCCATCTGTCCAGGCGCCCTTGAAGAAATGCGAGCAACCATGATGCTGAGGATCATAAAGTTCATCAATGCCGAGATGATGAGCCGGTTTAACAATAGCCTTTTCGATAAGGAAATACCCTCGGATATTATACCATACTATCGACTGCTTAAAGGGGTGTTGGATTCCTACTCCAGGAACCCTGGCCTACACAGCGTCGGCAACGACTACTCGATCGGCGACCTGATTTCACAGATCATGAAGATTGAAGTCAGTTTTCCGACGGAGCACCCCTACGCGCCCAATAATCCAAGTGCCTTTCCGGTTTACATGGCGCTATTGAGGCGGTTGCGAGGCTTGAACGACAACTTTGTAGGGTTGTGTCTTGACTGTCTTGAGGTTGACAAGGTGGACTTTGACTGTAAGGGAATCCACAAGTAGCGTCGCCGAGAGCAAGGCAAGACTGGGATGATGCATGACTTATTAGGGATAAATGAATGTTCAAACTTGATGTTTTATATAAGTTTCTTGCGAGATTTAATTCTTGAATTTATTGCCGATATTTCCTCTTTACTAACTAGGTAACGTCCTTTGTGCGAGAGTGTCATGAGAAGTTGGGCGGTGTTTACACCAAAGCAAGGCCCCACTAAACCTTCTTCAGCGCAACTCAACTTTGACAACACAAGCTCCTCCTCGCACCTCACAATGAGAACCCGCAGATCCAATCGCACCAAACGGTACACTGTTGAAAAGTATGACTTTGAAGGCAGTTCCGATGAGGAAATCCTCAAACGCGCCGCGAATGGAGAGGACGATGAGAACTTTGACGTGACCGCAGCCGCTGAGGAAAGCGCTGAAGAGGAAGAGCTTGCGCTTGAGGAAGAGGCTCTTGAGTCTGAAGGCTTCGTGAGTGAACCCGATGGTATCCCCGATAGGTTCGCGCGCCAGCGGATAAAGCCCATTCGACCGTTCAATGTTCGCGCTGCTGGCCTGACGGGTTATCTTGATGTCGAGCCTGTGGCGGATGGTCGCATCGTTAGATCGTACTGGGGACCTTATGATCGCGGCGTCAAGGGACGTCCACTTATCGAAGCATGGTACGGGCGGCACGAAGATGGCATCAAGATGGTGCAGGGTATGCTGGACCGGTGGATGGACTGGACAGCGCTGCCTCCAAAGGTGAAGGGCGAGGACGGTCAGAAGAACAGGGGCGTCTGGTCACCCAACTTCTTTGAGCGAGAAGCTTACAACGCCGAACATTGGTATGAACGGGTCAGAGAGAGTTTGCCAGACGCCGACTCGCGAGTGCGACTACCCCCAGAGGAAGCTCAGCTGTATCAGTTTCGACGAGAGGCGATGCCTGTGTTGATGGGACCGGTCACATCTCAGCAAGAGGTCAAATTCGAACCCGGAGACGCATACCCGATCACACAAGATGGACTACCCATATCAGAGGAAGACGAATCCGGCGCGGCTACAGGATGGATGTTTGATACAGGCGGCATCGTCACCAGTATGGACTGGGCACCTCTCCACAGCGCCAACGCACCACAACTTCTTGCGCTCTGCGTCATCCCGCACTCTGACCAGGAGCACTACGATTACGAGCAAGAATCTATGAAGCCTGACTTTCAGAAGTATGGTACCGTTCAGCTTTGGGAGTTTGTTGGCGAAAGGCAAGAAGATGGGTTTGCTCGACCTTCTTCGCGGAAACCGACTTTGCGCAAGACGATATGCTTAGAGTATGGGCGGGCGCGGAGGGTCAAATGGAGTCCGGCTTGTGGATTCTTGGCTGTGCTCTGTGATGATGGGAATGTTTACGTGGTCGATGCTGGTGACGATGGGGAGGGAGATTATGGCAAGTCTATTGCTTCCTTAACCGTGGCTCTGCTAACTGGCTTCCAGAGAAAGTCCAAGAGCCTGTGGCATGTTTTGGGTTCCCCGATGAAGACATAAAAGCGACGGCTCTGACATGGATCAACTTCAACCGAGTCGTAGTTGGCTACACAGATGGTTCTATATCTATCTGGTCCATTCGTCCCAACCGCCTACTCTCTCGACATCCCGTTCACCACAACATCGTCGTCGACCTTGTGTCTGGTTACCCGGCCATGCCCTACCTCATCGCCTCCACGCCTGTTGGAGGAACCGTCAGACTGCTTGACCTCCGAGCTCCGAGTCACGAATCCACCGAGGTCCAGAGTCTTACAGTTGGCACGCAGCCGAACTTGCTTAGGTACAGCGACCACATGTTGGGCTTTTACTCCATGTATCCATCCGCCGGTGTTCTAAACACACACATTGGCTTCATGCACCACTCTCAATTCCCGGTTGCCCGTCGTGTATTCACGGGAGAAAGTTTCCCTTCATGTCTCGCTGTTGGACGGACACATCCATACCTTCTCGTGGGTTCCCTGGACGGTTCTCTCTGGTCGATTAATCCCCAAGTCGAGCTCTTTACCACAAGACGCGAGCCCACAGATCGCATCAGGGTCTTCCATCACGAACACCGGCCCGCCAAATTATTCCCAGCTGGCTCGCCTGCTGCGGCACGAGGAGTCGCGAGGATAGCACAAGGTTTCATCCTGGAGCGAAACCTCAACAAGCAGTCGAATTACAAGCCTCCTATAAAGAAAGGAAAGAAGCCAAAGAAGAAGGAGAGCGATGTCGCTGCAGCCGAGGATGACGACGCAGGCGCAGCCACGGATCCAACGAGGGCCATTATTTATGAGCCGTTGACGAGGGTGACAGTGGCCGAGTGGAATCCAAACGAAGAATACGGATGCTGGGCTGCGGCGGCCATGGCATCAGGGCTGGTGAGGGTCATGGATCTCGGGCTGGCAGAACCGGAGGAGTAGGTGAATCATTCCTCGAAGCACTGAGATCCCAGGACGGTGTGGTGGTAGTCGAATGCCTTAGCCATGCCATAGAAGTGAGTGGCAGCCGCGAGGATGACAAAGAAATGGAAGATCTGATGTGAGCTTCCCCAGATGTCGAACATGCCAGGAGCGGTTCTCTCGGGCCAGCGAGTCTAATCACAGTTAGTCAACAGCATACTCAACAGGACAAGAAGGCATACCGCATAGAGGAAGGCACCAAATATGTACATAGCACCATGAAGGGCGGTCCAGCTAAGGCTCATGCGGTCTTCAAGGCCCTGGATGCCGTAGATGAAAGCGCCTTGGATGATGGGGACGACACCTGAGAGACCGAGGCCAACAAACATCATGGTTCGATAGGGTCTCCATCGAGGAGTGCGGAAACGCTCAACCCACGATACAATAGCACAGCCAAGTCCAAGAATACAAATCTAACATCATCAGTAATGTTGTTCTACTGGTCCTGTAATATCCACTTACCAAAGAGAGATATGCCCTCGTCAGATAGGGATGACAGAAGAATCCATAGTAGAGCGCAGGAACATAACTCCCAACAATCAAAGCCACGATTCCCGTATAGTCCAGCTTATTCCCCCATTTCGCCACAGTCTCACTATGATTCGACAATGTATGAAAGGTAGCGCTCATACCCAGACACACCACAGCTCCTCCAAAGAAGCACGCAAACACGGCCACATCGGTGACGTTGGCAGTCGCATACCGCGGACGGACCACTCGGTCCACGTACGCCGCGCCTACAAGTGCCACCGCGGCGCCGAGGAGGTGCGACCAGATGTTTACGGACTCGTTGTGGAGGTAGAAGAGGGATCGCAGAGAGTGCGTGTAGGAACCTCGGGATTGCCGGTAGCCTGAGAGGATGAAGGCGTTGTCGCGACGCCAGGCTGGGAGATCGTCCCAGAGGATGAGGAGCGAGTGCTCTAGCTTGGATTCGAAACTCTTGGCGGCGGATAGGAGGGAGTCTGCTGAAGATGGACGCCGGTTGCGGACGCCGGAGGGGTCGGTGTTGTCCGTCATGATGAAGCTATACAGACTTTTCGATGCAAGATACCGCAGGAACCCGTAGGCTATAAAATAGATTGTCCAAATACTAATGAGTTTAAAAGACGCAGCTCTTTACTTATATACGACGAATTGAACCAAGTTCCACCTTGTTCGCCTCAAGATGGAGCCGCCTTTCTTGTTGTGTTTGTTGACCAGGGGTTGGATTTGTTGGGACGAGCACATGGGAAAAGAAAACGTGCTTCCGAGGCTAGTGACGTGTGGAAGAAGGCGTCTAGAATCTGTCGTAGAAAGGCCCACTCTCGTCATTCAAAGACCCTGATTTTTGTCAAGACGCAAGTTATGATGGCATGTTTAAAGAACATTGAAGGTTTAAGAGGTGTATGTTGGCTGGAACATTTGAGTGAGTGGTTTGAAGCACTAATACAGGGGTCCTGAAGCAGGAGACTCTTGACCGCAGCAATCAAACTATACGAACATAGACATCACAGAAACAGTCAAACTGCAGGTCAGTTTTATATATGTTGTCAGCATAGAATTCATTTCTCTCGTTAGCCATCGCGCATGGTGTATCGTTCAGCACGCAAGCGCCAAATGTTCTAAAACGCCAAAACAAAAAGCCGGCTGGTTTGAATGCTCTCTTTCTCTCACGCCATCTGAAGTATACCCAAACGGCGCTCGATCTCGTTGTGCCCAGTTTTTTCACGAGGGAAATGCGCTTATTTCTTGCCGCTCTTCTTGATGCCCTGGCCGCCGGTGTTGAGGGGTCCCTTCTTGCCGCCAGCCTTGGCCGCAAGCTCCTTGCGGGCCTTCTCGTCTGTTGTTGATCTTTGTCAGTGGATGATCTTCTTACAGCGCATTCGTGGATTTCGGAGGAGGGGGGCTTCGTACCAGCCTTCTTCTTCTCGAGGAAAGCCTTGTCGTCGTCGTCAAGATCCTTCTGAGCCTTCTTGGCCTGCTTCAAGGGCTTTTGCTTGCCGCCTGTAATGATTCGGAGGGGTCAGTTCTGCCGCTCTTGGAGGGGAATCTGGAGGAGATTTACTGACCTTCTCGGTTAGCGCCACCCATTTTTGATGTATTTAGAAGAAGATGCGAAAACTTGTGGGAATAAAGACGAGAAAAGTTGAGTTGCGGTGGTAGAGTTCAAGTTGAATGTCGCGAGACGGGAGAGAGAAAAGTTGCCTCCCGCTTACTCGCTCAGCCAGCGCCTGGACCAGGCCCAGCCCAGGCCTTCATCCCTTAGGCCTCCAGCGGTGAGCCCACTGACCGCGGGGGCCCGGGGATAAGCACCGGGCTATCTAGCCTGGACCCTCGATAAGAGCCTCTCGGGGCTTACCTAATATCGGCATCTGCTTGGCTGTTGCACGCATTTTCCTCCACATTTTTTAGCCTTCAAACGTGCAGTCACAGACAACTACGTAGTTACGTCAAAGTCTGGAGATGTTGAGCAACATATCCCAGACCTAGTAACGACACGATACAATCCAGGCTTCGCATCCAATCACCTGATCCGATCGATATCCCTCATCAGAAGAGGAGCTTTATATCACCAGAATCTATATACTCGCTTCTCGTCTGGATCGCGCTCCGGCTCCATTTCCCCCCTCTCAAGCCACCCCCAACGACATTGAGCCTGTACGAGTCACTACCTACTGATCCGGTTGGGCTCTTTCTCCCATTGCACTTTGCTCTTCCCAGTCCTCTTCGCTGACACTGTTCTGCCTCTGCTCGTCCTTGGTTTTCAACAGCCTAAAAACTCAGCATCATGGCATCGAGTTCGGACGAAGGCGAGATTATCGAGAATGGCGCTGAAGATTTGAAGGCAACTTCACTGCAGCACACTGGACGAAGCAGTGTTGACCGTCAAGACAGACAAAAAAGTAGACTATCGACTCCGGACCACGACTCGGCTTCCAGGCATAGCAACACCTCGCGACGAAGCAACTCGCCCCGTGGTTCCAAGCGACCCTACGACGACCGGGAAAGGGAGAGGGACCGAGACCACTACGGTTCGAGGCATGATTCGGGACACTATCGCTCTCACTACGAGGATTCTCGACGCGACGATAACCGGAGGCCTCGCGGCCTGTACGACGACCTCGACCGACCTGCATCACGCACATCCAATTACAGCTACGATGCCCGCGACCGGAGTCGGGAACGAGATCACTATCGCGACAAGGATCGGGACTGGTATGCGAACAAGCGCCCGCGAAACAGGAGCCGATCTCCCCATCGATCCCGCCGCGCCGACAGGGGCAGGTTCGACCGCTTCGTGAGAGAAGGCCAGTACGATCGTCGAGACGACGCATCCGGAGAGCTCAAGTATGATGACGACCGTGGTTCGCGGAATGGCGGTTCTGTGTCCAAGAGGACCACTGTAGGAGAGGCTTCACGCGCCCAGCGACACGATGCTAAACCAGACAAAGGCCTTTCAAATGGAAATGGCCCCTCCCGGAGTTCCCAGAGGTGCGTTGAGGTACTGTCCGAGTCTCAGCACGTTGCCAACCTTGCGAATAGGCAACCCCGCGCTCAGCCGGAACCCGAACGGAAGGCCCAACCGGAGCCTGAGCCTGACTACGAGGAACCTGAGCCCATCGACGAAGAAGCCGAGATCGAGCGACGACGCAAGCGGCGAGAGGAGATTCTGGCCAAGTCCAGCTCGGCTACTCCCCTCCTCCTACATGCCGTGGGTGCTGCGGCGAACAAGGCCCGCGCATCATCTCCCGCATCCACTCTGCCCGATACGCCCATGAGAACGCTGTCAGAGATTGCCAGTCCTCGCACTCCCCGATCGAGTATGTCAACATGTTTCAGTGAGGGGGCTCAACTGACCAAGAGTACAGACTTAGCGTCACCACGCTCGCCTGGATCTCACGATGAACCGTCACCCGGTGGCATCAACCTCCTCGACGACAAGGAGTTGATGAACACTCACGGAAAGACTCTAGTAGACGATGAGGATGGTCCCTCTGCTGCCGATTATGACCCAACTGGGGACATGCAAGAGGATGAACGACGAGGTGAACTTCGACATGGACATGTCGTACTTCATGGTGAGCATCATCTTATTGCAACCGAACAACCACAGGAAGAGGTTCAGGAAAAGCCGTCTGAAAAGACTGGCGATGAAGATGACGATGGCGACTTTGATATGTTTGCCGAAGACTTTGACGAGGAGAAGTACGCGACAAAGCCTGTGGAACCTCTGGCACCCGCACAGGGCGACGGTGCTGCACCTGATGTTCAAGCCGTGGTCAAGGGAGGTATTCTCGAAGGTGACGACAAGGATGGATATTACAAGATTCGTATCGGTGAGGTCCTGAATGGTCGATATCAGATTCAGTCGGCTCTAGGAAGGGGGATGTTCTCGGGCGTGGCCCGAGCTGTCGACATTACCACGAAGCAGCTTGTCGCCATCAAGATGATGCGAAACAACGATGCCCTCCGAAAGGGAGGCTACACCGAGATTGCCATCCTTGAGAAGCTCAACGACGCCGACCCTGAGAATCGAAAGCACATCATCAAGTTTGAGCGCCAGTTCGACTACAAGGGCCATCTGTGCATGGTGTTTGAGAACTTGAGTATGAACCTGCGAGAAGTGCTGCGCAAGTTTGGAAACAACGTGGGCATCAACCTCGGGGCGACGCGAGCGTATGCGTACCAGATCTTTGTTGCTCTGGCACATATGCGAAAGTGCAGCATCATTCATGCTGATCTCAAGCCCGACAACATTCTGGTAAGTTATCTTGACTGATTTCAGTAGACACAATGCTGACTTGAGTAGGTGAACGAGAGCCGTAACATGCTCAAGATCTGTGACTTGGGAACAGCTATCGACAAGTCTGATGCAGCAACGGCGCATATGGACATTACACCATACCTTGTCAGTAGATTCTATCGCGCGCCGGAGATTATTTTGGGAATTCCTTACGACTACTCGGTCGACATGTGGTCCATCGGTTGCACCCTGTATGAGTTGTACACAGGCAAGATCCTCTTCACTGGAGACAGCAACAACCAGATGCTCAAGGCCATTATGGAGATCCGAGGCAGGTTGACGCCGAAGCTGTTCAAGCGAGGTCAACTGTCTGGTGTTCATTTCGACGACAAGGGACAATTCGTCAGCGTCGAGCGTGACAAGGTTCTTGGAAAGGTATGTTTTGATTCCATTCACTCCCTCATGCATGTATGCACACGCATGTTGTTGTTTGCCATTCCTACCCCTTGCCTCCATTCCCAAGCGCCACTAGGCCATGCTTGAAGCGGCCATGTCTTTCCACACAACAATGTCTTTCTTCTATTTTTGCAACCAACCATCCATCCCATACTTGGGGGCTGTTTGGTTTTGTTATGGGGTTCTGTGGGCGTAAGCGCTTGGCTCCCCTTGCAGTTCGGAAGCGCCCAGTCCGTGTGGGGAAGCGTCACAGTGAGTCTTGGTCAGCCATCCATCCAACGGTCGATGGATCGAGAGACATTGGAGGCTGTTGAATCTTGGATCTAGAACTCCTTGCTGGCTATTATTACTGTCAGGGATGGATGGGACGAGATGAGATGGCTGGCTGTGTTGACAAGACGCATCGTGATCCTCTCGACGGTCTCTGATCCGGCCGCATGCATCGTCAGCCTCTTGTCTCGGCACATCGGACTCCCTCTCAGCATCAGCCACGATGAGTATTCCATCCCTTGCATGATGGTTTCAACGGCTGTCAAGGTTCAGTCCAAGCGCTCACCCCATTGTTCCCCATTTCCCACCCGCATAGTTCCTGTCACTTTTTTCTCGATTTAGAAAGCTTGTTGTTGTTTGTTGTTTTGCTAGGATTTGTCACTGATATGTCGCGCTTACAGACTACCGTTCGGACCATGGCTGTGGTGAAACCCACACGCGACCTACGAACAAGGCTCATGGCCGCCTCGGGAGGTATGAACGACGCCGAGACTAGGGATCTGAATCACTTCATCGACCTCCTTGAGCACTGTCTCACACTCAACCCGGACAAGAGGATCAAACCTGCTGATGCCCTCCGTCATCCCTTCTTTACCTCGAAAGCGGGGCATGTACGTCGGTGAAAAAGCAGGATGGGAGGGGAAGGGTAATAATCGTGAACTGACCAAAGACGGGGTGTTTGTTTTGGAGAAAGAAGTCAATTGTAAAACAATGTGGATCGTAGGAAAAAACAAAGAATGGGCGGGTAGACTTTGGCTAGAATATTAGACGAACAAAGGGAGGCTCTTTGATTCACAAAGTGAATGGTCAGTGCCTCTTTGAAAGGTGTCACCGCCGGTTTATGTCATGCCTCATTGTGTCTCACATATTTCACTTTCATGTTTTGCAGTTGAACCGAAGGGAGGTTCTAGACTTGGAAGCAGGCTAGAAGAGTGCAAGAGTTTTGTCCACATGATTGATGCTCCAGCCGATCTGTGTGTGGTGGTTCACGGCAAGGGACGGCCTTTTTTGCTTCTCCCATATTTTGTCTCGGTGTTGAATCGGCGATTGAATATCAAACCCCGTTTGTCAACCTCGACATACACGCCCGGCACGTCCGAACGCCCGACTTCGACGGAGGAACCCGTTTTTTCCATGTTCTCTTGGCTGGGAAAAAGGACTTCCAGGTGGCGCGGTTGCCTTGGCCTCCTTTCCTCGTGAGCATGGGGAATAGGCAGACAAGGCAGACAAGCGTTGGTCTACGCCGAGACAAACTTGTCAGCAAAGCCGGGCGGCATTACTCCGTATGTTGCCTCGACATGTGGGCATGTGAAGGGAGAGTCAGAAGTGCCTCGAGCCGCGCGCCTGGTGATGATGGGGACGTTGGTTGAATGAGTGGATTCAAGGAAACCGGGGAGGGGCGTAACGTGGCGATGATCAAGGGAGGAACTTTGTGAATGTTTGAACGCGTTTGCCACACAGAGGAGTCACTGTTGCACGAGACGAGATCTTTGAGCACGCCGTGTAAGCTTGTATTCCTCAGGATCCGCCGTTGGACGGCAGCTTAGGTAGTGTAGCCCTGTTGTCTCGGAGAGGACGCGGCGAACTTTGTGTCACGGTAGACAAAGCGACGAGAACCGGGACACGTATGTCGTCGGTGAATTGCAAGGCAAGACCAGGTTTCCCATCTATCAAGAAGAGATTGACGGGTGTGACTTGAGAGGATCCAGGTTATGAATTTGCCCATCACTGTGTGATGCACATGTCAAGGATCATTTTGTCGATGATGAGGTCAAACCCTCCCCAACGTGGAAGGCGGAAGATCTCGTCCTGCGCAACACGAGAGAGCGTCGACGATCAATCCCTTAATATCGAATGAACAGGAAAATTCACGTCACTGTAAAACTGCAAATCGCCAGGGCCGAGAACTTGGCTCTGTTCATTTTGCAGTGATCTTCAGGTCCTGCCGCGGCGATATTACCCTCACGGGTTGGACGATCCACCTTGAATGTGCTGTGCTGGCAAAGCAGTCGTACCAACCAGAATGTGAAGCCGGAAAGTGTGGGGGTTTCTCTTTTTTGCTTGAGGTGATGATGTGCAGAAAGACGAAACGATTTGTGTGTGCCCTTTCTCATCCAGAGCGCCCGCTGTTGCTGTTGGTAAGCAGGTGGTAATGAGCAACATCGTGTCTCATACACACCTGTAACAATCCTGCAACTTGCGGCAACCCCCGTCAGATTGAAATTGCGAACCTTGGGTTCTCCCGCCCCAGGGCGGACGATCACATCACAGCGAGCGCCCAGGGCTTGCCTTGCCTTGCCTTGCTTTGCTCCATGGATCATCCCCCAGCACGAGCAACTTCTGTGCCGTCCGTGTCATCCTGGCCCCCAGCAGAAGTCAACGGGGTGGAGTTCGAACGAGGGAAAAAGCAAAGAATGGGGTCGGTCGGTCGCTTAGTTTAGTCTCAGCCTCACTTGTTGGGCTGCTATTCCAAGGGGATCCTCAATTGGGCGCAGCAGAGAACGGTGAGTGAGATGGAAGCCCTGGGGGAATTGTTCGAGGGAGCAGGGGGCGGGAGACGAAGGGGCCTGTGGGCGAGACGTGCGAGGCAGGGCAAGACACTGATGACGGGCGTGGCAAAGGGAAGCGATCGGATGATATGAACGACTTGACTGGGGAGAGTCCTCTGTGTGTCGTCAGGATCTGCGTCACTGAGGGTATTGGTTCGCTGGGGTGCCTGCTCGTTCAGTGAGGCCTGAACCCTTTCCAGGAACCAGGTTCATCATGACTTGGTTTGGCGATCATGCCGTCTGTCGTGTGCGCCCTCCTCGTCTTTGGTGGTTTCGTCTTGTCTCGGGCGTGCTATGCCATGACGACCTTTGGGTCCTTGGTGTTTGACATTGAGTTTATCCGTAGTCGCTCACTGGTGGATGAAGTATGGCAGTTTCGTCTCTGGTTGGTTCCGATGACTGATCGTACTGGGTCAGTCCCGGGATCGTGATGTTTTTCACGACTTTGTTGAGTGTCTCACCAGCCTGAAGAGCCGATCAAAGAAATCCAAGGCAAGTTGATCCACCAAAGGACCAAAAGTCGTCACTCCAACCGTGATCCCAAGTTCAACGGTGGTAGGACTCCGGCTCCTGAGCCTAACCAGCGAGTAAAGGCCAATTCATCATCACCAAGTTGTCCATACAGGGTAGCCGTCACCGGGCCTCCGTGTCGTGCCCGGCCCCGCTCCGTGACGGCATCTCCACTTGCAGCAGCAACACCGGGTGACGGATCAGGAGACGGCCGAATCTGTCTGCCGTCCTCGTGCCCGGACAAATTCTGCGCTCTCGTGGAAACACATGACACTCCCTCCATGCCCCCCGGGCGCAGGCTATTGTCGGTACTTGCACTTGGTCCCCCCCGGATCAATCCCTGAGGCTGAGACGGTGGTTTGACATCCAGGAAGGGCAAACGAGAATCGAAGTGACGTTGGGTCTGCCCGGATCGTCCCACGAATCTGATGCTGTAGACGTCTCCAACCAACCACCTCTTCCAAGAATGAACCAAGAGATCTCCGGCTGAAGAAAGCTCTCGATGCAAATCATCCATCCACCATCACATCACACACACAGACACACTGTCCCGCCCGTTAGTTGGAGCCCTCGAGGCGCCGCGGATGTCATCCCGCCAGTTCTACACCACCCAATCCAATCCTCGCCGCCCCTACCACACTGGCCTGGCCGCTGCTTAGTCCTCAACCTAGGCAGCCCGATTCGCCTCCCCCACCGTTGAGGGGTCTGGACTCTGCGCCTGCCTGGCTGATTTAGACTTCGGCCACGGCGAGTGCGTTTTCTTGCCTTCTGCGTAGGGGACCACAACGCCCAGTGTCAGCGTCCATGTCCATGCGACGAACATGTGGTCCACGGTCAAGCGAGCCATGGCTGATCGCCGTCCGCCCGCCATGACATGCCGTCAAGTGGCGAAACGCCAACTGAGATTGATAGCGGGCGAGCGAGATCTGCGCTGAGCCAGACAACGGTTTGACTCTGGCTGGCAGCGGGGTTCCGCATGCCGCCGTGGCTCCATTGTCCCGTGATGGCGTAGTATCATGTCCCTGGCTCTCCAATCGCAGTTGCATTGTCCTCCCTTGCGTCGAACCGCTACGTAACGAAGGCCCCAGACAATCCTGCCTTTGGCGGTGAATCTGCTCTGCCATCGACCTCGATCGGCCCATCTCGAAACGTGCCGGGACATCCCAGCTGTTGCGTTCGACGTTTAAGACGGTGGGCGAATTGAATGCGAGAAGTTCTACCCTCTCGATCCAGGTGCATAAAGTGCCCGAGACAGAACAAGACGGTGAGCCTGTTGCTGCCGAGTCTGGATTCCTGTCTGCTCCCCTCGGACCACTGACAAGTCCAAGCTCAGTGACTACGGGTTGTTTCCTCTGCAAGATCCCCAGCCGAGACGCAAGGATCGCTTGATCTGGTTAGAAACACCTAATGGTCGGGGGGAAGCAGGCGATTCTGTGTTCAAAGCAGGTGTCATACTAACAACCTCTGCTCCCTATTGGAGCCCTGCCATGGTGATAACTCAACAACCGCAGCCATGGCTCCGGGGAGGTGGCCCTGGCGGGGACGTGATGGTGCGCACTGCGACGCCGTCCATCGCCGTGCCTGTTTTCTCTGACCATCTCCCGATCGAGCTTTTGAGGCTTGGGTCTTGTGCCGTGCGGACGGTGTTTCCCCAGTGCCGGCTGACGTCTTTTGCTGCTCAACCTGCGGGCATTGACGCACCATCATGACTCGGAGCTGTCGATGGTTGTGCGTCTTGTAAGTGAGTGCGTGACGGCAAGGTTGAGGATATTCCTATTGGACCGATATGCCACCAGCTCGAGAGCTTGCATCTGCACCTCTTTCCTGGATCATCAACGACTATCCCGAGTTGTCATGTTCTTGATGCAAGTCACAACCAATAGTAGCACGTCGACAAGTCTAGCTCCGGCCCCCGATGGATCGGCCAAGCATAACGGGCGGTCCAGTCGAATCAGAACGGCTTGGTGCGCTTCCCGTGCAGGAGAAAGGTGAGAGCCGTGACGGTCACCGCCGGTCAAGTCACAGAGAGCAGGTTTCGGTCAGAGCCAGTTGCTCAGAATCAGCTCACGCATGAACTGGATGAATCTGTCCCGTGTTTGGCGGGCTGCTTGGACCTCGTCGATTTGCTTAGCGGGTGCGTTAAGTGTCGGGAGTACTTTGTAGAGTAGTATCGCATCGTCAAAGGCGGGAAGTGTGAAATGGATCCTCCTGACAGTCCTGAGCAATGTCTGGAGCGAGCGCCGTGCCTCAGCTAGAGTGTATGATCGACGCCCCAGACTGGCCGCTTGGGGGAGATTCGAGACGGGTTTCTTAGTGAGGCACTCTGGCATCAGAGGAATCAGTGCTCGCTCATCTGCCTCGACGCCCTGGAAAGGCGTTGGCAAGGGCGGCGAGAATGGGTCGATTCCAGGGGACATCCCTGCTGGACGGCAGCGCTATGGGGGGCGCCATCGCATGGCACCCAAGGCAAGACCTGGCCTGGCTTCTGCATTCGTAGGGATCAAGCGACTTGCCGTCAACCGTTCTCCATTCTGTATCGATGCTCGTCAGGTGGAGGTTCATGTTGAAACTATTGTTTATTCGCTGGTCTGTGTCGTTGCGAACACGAAGCTCAAGCAAGACAGTTGGAAGGAAGGGAGAACGAGATCTTGACGCTAGTCCCAACGCGGTCTAGACCCACCCGTGATTTGGCATGCCATCCTTGATGCATGGGCATCTTGAGAACATCACGGTCAAGTTAAACAACAGCAGCAGCGAGACAAGCCAGACCGCCCTTTTCTCCAGGCGCGAAACATGCCAGGCTATCGCTGAGACCAGGGACCTCTGTCTCCCATCGCAGCCCAGCCCAGCGACATGCATTTCTCGCATCATGACCCGTTCCCCAGCGTCTGTCTGGCATCTGCCAGTAATGGGACATTGTCTCGCCCCCGTTTTTAGCGACAGTTCAGTGGGTGAGATGGGGTATTCCGGGGGGATCTCGCTGTTGACAGCGGCTTTTGACATGGAATAGGGTAGCGGCAAGAGTGAGACAAGGCTCGAGAAGGACGGCAATGAGAGTTTCGCCCAACATGTCCTTTGCCAGCACGTCTCTTCAAGGTCATGACATCTATCACGCGGCGGAATACGTGGCTGAGGCCGACGGATGAAGCAGAGACAATAAGCAGAATCACTTGCTCATGAGGACAGAACGAATGTCAATAACAACAGACACGCTCCAACTGGCATGCCCTGTGAGTTCAACTCGACTGTCAAGTTTCGGGTCTAGGACTCTGGCCGTCATGGAATGCGCGTGGAGGCGAGGCATCTCCCGGCAAAGGGCAGATGAATGAACCAACAACAGGCAACACATCACATTGATTCATCCTCGCCCTCAAACTCAGCATCAGAATTAGCAACAGGATCATGTCCATGCCTTCAACGGGCGACCAGATTGCAGCGTGACAGCAAAGTGGACGACAACGGGCGCATTCCCACTGTCCAGGACGGCCCGTGATTGGACGCCTCCTCTGCAACCCGTTTCTTGTTGACAGCCTCACTTCGTCCCACCCGGCCCGCCGTGGCCTGTTGTGGCCTGTCCAAGGGGCACGTCGACTGTCCACGCTCACACGCAGCTCTCGCAAACAGGGGGCACAGACACACACACACACACGGCCTCACCCTCACCCTCGCGGTGAGATGCATCGTCGACAAGAGTTCTGGGACCGCTGGGGTTGTACTGGATGCTGTCGTGGCAGGGTTGTCGGCATGTTGGACCCCGGGATGCTCACCCCAATCAGAACAACACCAGTTCTGCACCCGTCTGCATCTAGCAATACCATGGTCTAGGGTCTGCGTCGCCCATGCCGGCATGCGTCCAGTAGCCGTCCGGGTCGGTCTGCCCTGCCACCGTTTCCCTTCAGCAATGACTTGACACCACGTTTGAGGCCTTCTGAGGAAACGCCGTCAGAAGGATACGTGCAGAGACAGGCCAGATGGATACCAGATGGATGGCTGGCCTCGCTCCAGTGTTAGACAAGGGCTACATATCGTTCTTTTTTCACAGGCGTCTGTTTTGATCGATGAGATCTCTGTGCTGGGTCTTGGACAGCCTCACGTTGACGGCCTACAGCGCAGAGCACACATAACACACAAACACGACTTCGCTTACGAGTGAAACGTACAGTTGCTTCACAGAGGCGCAAATCCTTCCTTGTCAGCCTTGACAAAGGCGAAATGATACATATCGCAGTTAGATATCATCTCCGGCGAGCACCAATCACAGCTCAAAGCTGGCCAGCACTGGTTGAACCAACTCAACCTCACAAAACGAACTGGGTGCGGGATCCAGCCACTCAGATGTTTGGTTGACATGTCGATCTGTCCTGGCTGTGCCCTGCACAACTTGCACCTGAACGAGGCCAGAGTAAGACAAGAGCGAGCACCCATTTGACACCCAGAGTTGGCCAGCGCCTATCCGTCCAAGTGGTCAAGAAAAACAAGACACCACTACGAAGGCATCACTTTTTGCCCGTCTCAAACGAGCCCTACGGATACGACAAAAAATTAAAAATAATTCCTAGAGCATGTACAGAAGACTAATTCCTTTAGGAATAGCTTTTCTTAATTCTTTTCATATTTTAGGTGGGATCTTTTGTCGCAAAACAAGAGTATTTCCGAAGAGTTAGAGGTACTATGCCCTTCCGGTGTCTCATTTTTTCTTGAACTGCGTGCCGCCTACAACACACGCTCTAGCCCCAGAACAGATATGCATGCTGCCGACCCGTCGTCTTCTCGTTGGTGCTCGCTGGATGGGCGGCCCATTTGCCGTAGTGATCGGCAGCTGCAGCAGTGGTGCCAGTTCACCTTCAGCCCCCCCTTGCGGGCGACTCGACGAGGCACTTTGTGCAGCAGCAGGAGAGGCTGGTTGGATCGAGAAGCTGCTCGATAATATCCTGAGGCACGGATGCTTATTGCTGCACGCAGAAAGATGCAGAAGGGTCTCAGCATGGTCCCCCAACTCCATGACTTCATGCATTCCTTTCCGCAAACACGTCGGCGAAGCGCCACAGACGCCTGCCTGTGATTGCCACGAGCCAATCGCTCGCTCGCTGCACGGCCGGTTTCCTTCTGTTCGATCGAGGATTCCAGCCAAGGTTTGCAGCTCCGTTCCAGCTGCTCTGGCAAAACCAGTGGTCGGGCAAAAAGCATGTGTACGAAAGCACCGCCGGACTTGACTCCACCCAAACTCTGTGTGCGGCCATCCAAAGACAAAGAACGTGTGTGTCTCGTCTCGTCCAACGCCGGCCTCCGAGGCGGCAGAGGAGGGAGAGAGCCTCCTTCGCCTCGTTGTCTCGCAGCGCAGCGCCGCGCCGGCCGGGGCGGGACAGGTCACAGACGGAGGCAAAGTCTGTAGCTGGGCGCGGGTGCGGGCTGCTGAGCCAAACTGTGATCCGTCACGGGGCTGTCGATTATGACGATTCGCCCGACGGTGGAGAGGGAAGAGGGGAACAGGGGGGAGGAGACAGTGAAAGGACACGCAACACAGGACAGGACAGGACACTGAAAACAGTACAGTGAGGGTGAAGGGGTGTCAGCAGAGCACACAGCGCAGAGCACACAACACAGAGGGTACCGACGGATGGGCGCCCACAGAGCGAGCGAGCTCCAGTGCACACAAACATGCACACGCACCCGACCACTCCGCCCAGGCCTAGGCAGGTCGCCAGCCAGCGAGAGATCTGCCAGGCTTGCCAGCAGAAGCAGCCCCATCGGTGCCTCTGACTGGATGAGGATGGGTGGCCTGGTAGTGGGCCGATGGATGGCGTTAGTGCTGAGAGCCTGAGAGAGGAGACTGGACTGGACGGGAGTGGAGGGTGGGCATGAGGGAGACCTGCGAGAGGAGGCCTTGGGGGAGGCAGTGACACAGCGGACCACACAAGCGGACCACTTTATTTCGTTGTGTCAGAGCTAACGATCCTTGCCTCTTCGTATATTGCTCAGCGTCACCAAGGCGCCATCCCTGTCAAGCTAGTCGACGCCCCAGCACGCCGCATCCAAGGCGAACCTTGGAGCAGTCACAGACAGACAGTACGTACTGTACGGGCTGTAGGTACATGGCGCCCCCCTCCGGCTCCACGACAAGAATAGACGGAGCAGAAGCATTAACGCACAACGAGGCCAAGACAGGCCCCCATGTCATTAATCTCTCCAAGCCTACCAGGGTCTGATGAAGCTGGTGGACCCCCCTTGGTGTGTGGGTGATCCACGCAACGCAATCCCAAAGCCTGAGGCTTGCGGCTAGGTACGTACTCTGCCTTTTGGTGTGTGTGCAGGTGGTCGCTCGTCCGCCTCGTTCATCCTGCGAGAGATGTTATCTACTGGCCTCTGCCCGTCTCGGCCGTCAGATGGATCTAGCTTGAGGGACCTCCATCACCACTTTCACGACATTCCTTCCGACTTCCTTCTTCCATCACCGGCCCTGCTCTCTTGCAGACGTGACCACTAGGTCCTCTTGTCGCCCTCCTCGGTCCCGTCAAACTCGCCTTCTTGCCATCCTCCCCTACGACAACCTACCGACTTTCCTTGGAAGGCGACAGGCCAAAGACTCAACACCTCTTTCGCCTCCTTGCCTATTTCTCGACCCGTTGATTCGGCCGTCGGGACAACCCACGACAACAACTACCACACAACAACAACAACTCAACATCTACCCGCAGGAGCTTAACTCAACCCGTTGGACTTTGGATCAGGATCCTTTTCTGGCCGTTGGAAAATCCTCTTTTATGCTTTTTCCTTTTCTCTCTGTGTCTCTCCCGTTTGGATATATCTCTGGACCCAGGACCACCACTCCCACCCAGTTCTAGGACTTGTTAGATATCAACAGATATAACAATGCAGCACCATGCCCCCTTCGGTTACCAAACCCCTCCGGCGTCGCCTGGTTTCGACAATCCCAAGTGCACCATCCAACAACCCTTTGCCGTACCGCGACACTACCCGACACGGCCTCTTGCGCCGGAGGAGAGGTTAGGCCGGGTGCTCGAGGGCACTCTGCAACTGACTGAGATCCTGGGAACTGGCGCGTATGGCGTTGTCTACCTCGCTGTCGACCTCAAGACTGGAGGTAAATACGCCGTCAAGTGCCTCAGCAAGTTCAACGCCGATGGAACCCAATTGGAGCCCCGCCAGGTCGCCTACCAACAACGAGAGATCCGTCTTCACTGGAAGGCATCCAACCACGCCAACGTGGTACAGATGCTCAAGATTGTGAATGATCCTGACTGCATCTACGTTATTCTCGAGTATTGCCCTGAGGGTGATCTCTTCCTGAATATTACTGAATGTGGTCGATATGTTGGTAAGGATGAACTGTCCAGGAACATTTTCCTCCAGATCCTGGATGCCGTGGAGCACTGCCACAACCTGGGAATCTACCATCGGGACCTCAAGCCGGAGAACATCTTGGTAACAGACCGTGGAGACACTGTCAAGCTGGCCGACTTTGGCCTTGCCACATCAGATGATCGATCCGAGGATTACGGATGCGGTTCAACATTCTACATGAGTCCAGGTACATATCATTCCTCCCCTTTGAACTGATTAACCCCATCCCCTTTGCTTCCCTTCCCCTCAACACCTTTCAGACAACTAACATTCCTCCCCTCTCCTTCAGAATGCCTGGACCCCTCTGCTAGGAAGCCCTTCTACATGTGCGCCCCCAATGATGTCTGGAGCCTTGGAGTTATCCTCGTCAACCTCACCTGTGGACGCAACCCATGGAAACAAGCTTCCTTCCAGGACTCCACCTACCGGGCCTATTCCGGATCCAAGGACTTCCTGAAGACGATCCTCCCACTCTCGGATGAACTGAACGAAATTCTGGGACGGATCTTCGAATCCAACCCTGAGCAGCGGATCACTCTTAACGAGCTCCGAACCAAGATTATGGCCTGCTCTAGGTTTACCATGCCGACCGTCATCTCTCCCCCGACACCACCGGCCTCACCAGACCACACCAACCAATACGTTTCTTCTACCGAGGATGCCATCATCGACGACTACGACTACGATTCGCCTCTGTCGCCGGCTTCCTCTGACGATGAGGGCTCGCTCACATCGAGCGGCTCCACTATCGACGACCTGGACGATGACTTTAACCAGGAACGCCAGATGCCGCAAACTCCTCCGGAGTATGCACCCCACGCTTTCGACCCCGAGGAGCCTAAGGAACACCAGCTCATCTACCACAGCCAGGAGTTCGTGCCCCAGAAGTACTCTGGGCCGGTCCCCGTGCAGGTGCCAGTGGCCATTCCCCCTCAGCCCATGCTCTGCCAACCTGTTCCTGTACCTATCCAGGCTCCCATTCCTATCCAGGCTCCTTGCCAACAACACAAATCCTACTTCCCTATCTGGGATATGGTAAAATACGTTCAACATGTGCCCATCCTGCAGCACCACATACCCTTCCACCAGCAGGTCCCCTTTATGCCTACGTTCCAAGGCTGCTACTAGATCTCGTCAACAAGACAATAGTTTTTTGTCCGACTGAGCATCAAAGCAGCCGCCCCTTACACACACAAACTGGATGAGATACCCCCGAGGCCCAACATCAACAAAGCCCCGGACCCCCCTTGTTTGATTCTTCAGGATCCCTTGGACATTACTCGACATTTAATATCGACCCTTTTGGCAACAACATGGACCACCCCCAGGGACTACCTTTACATACTTGGATGCACCAAAAACAACACCCCCAAAAGCCGTGCAAAGGATTACGCCAACCTAAAAAAAACAACGTTTAACGACCCAACGAAATGAGAGTCCGGGAACTGGTTCTTTTCGGCCCTGTATCTTTTGGACACCAGATCTTGTTTGGTTTTTACACTTTTTTCTATGTCTATTTTATTACCTTTTGGAAAAACCCTTTTATTGAAAAAGCGAGGAGTTTTTGTATTTTCTTGAGGAAATTCTTTATGAGGAAGGGCAAGAGATATCACTTCTTGTAGAAGCATGAAAGTCTGGCGCAGCGAAACTTATTTGTTGTTGTATAGGAGGCACTCTATGTTCTTTTGCAAAGAGATTTTCTGGAGATGGAGTTGTTGATTCCCCCCCTCTTCTATCCTCTGTTTGTCTTGTACCTGACGATTTTTATACTCCTCTTCTGCCTTGGGAAGGACCTTTTTTTATTCTGGAAAAAAATACTTTCCTCCTGGGACGCAACGAACGCCTGATAACGGAAACGACTATGTCTTTCTAATTTCTTCTCACTACTTTTTTCATCATATGGAGGCGCCCTCTTTCGAATAGAGACGGAAGAATGGCCGAGACATTCACTTGGTCTGGATCAAAGATACCTTTTCTTTTTTTACATTCACTTTTCTTTTGATGACGAGATGGCGGGGGAGAAGAAACATGGGGATGGAACAATATGTTTTTGCTTTTTCGTTTCCGCGACGGGAAGAAAGAAAAATGCGCAAGGGTTCGATCGAGATTAGAGAAGAGGAACATGGCTCAATAGCCAAACACCACAACACATTTCTTTGCCCAAAAGATGGCGCAAAGCAAAGCAAATACGTTACGTTAACTGAGTTGAGCTGAGGGAAAGACGGCACCTCACACTGCAGAGAATAGTGTGCATCTGCCGATCAACTAAATGAAATGACAAACAATGAACCTTTGAGATACCTCACTTTTAATTGCTGGCCTTGCACTTGCTGAAACTTGACTCGTGAATAGGAACAGATACATGAGATACACGAGATACATGCAGACGATGTACATGGCGGTGATGTCGAGGCCTCAATGTTAGCGTCACAGATTCAAACAAGTCTGCAGTACATAGCCCGGGGAGTGAAACACCAAGACGCGGAATCACCGGCGGGCGGGAACTGGCAGTCACCACCACACTTTCTTCCTCCTCAGTGAGCGCCTCGAATGTGTGTGGGATGCGCCTAGTGATGCACGACTCCTGAACTCATTGTCTAGGATCACGGCATCTTTGGACGGTGTGTGTGTGTGTGTGTGTGGTTGCATCACGCTACGGCATCTGCAGCATTGGCCCCCGTCACAAAAGAAAAAAAGCAAAGGCGATAATAACGCGGGAAAAAAAAGAATGAAGGAAGCTACTGCAGATGCTAGTCCTTCCTTGGCTGGGTCATTAAGAGAAAAACAAGGCGGAAACGTGGCGGCCAATGGGGTTAGGGGGTGGAGTAGGGCGAACGGCATTGTGTGTGTGTGTGTGTCTGGAATGATGGAGGAGTGGGGAATTACTTCTAGAGAACAAATCAGTAGAGCCGGAGGACGGGGGAAAAAAAAGGTGAGGCGGGCTTGAGGAGGGTAGCGTGATGAGAGGAAGACGATCATTGGGGCGATGAGACATGGCACGGGAAAGTTGTATGACGGGTTTGGTGACGGGGGGAGGGGGAAAGAAGATGGTGTTGACAAGGTGTGTGTGATATTGAATGATAAGTCTTTAAGAAGAAAAGAAGCTATTCTCAGCAAAGCAAGGTCAAGTCTTTTTTTTCTGCAGGTGACCAGTCGAAATAATAATACAGAGGAGGATAGGATCGTCGACCGTTGATGTTGCTATTGTCGTTGTAGTTGTTGTCTCTCTCCAAGATAGATACGTTTAGTATGAAGAAGGCTTGTGAGACAGAGAGAAACATGGAACGATTTTCTCTGCCGGAGAACAAAGCTAGTGAATTTCTCCACGATGGGACCTCTACAACGAAGATAGAAGAAAGAAAAAAAAATGAATAGCCTAACTGCCAGACTTGGCTCACCGCTGAACGCGTTTCGTCCATGGCTGAAACTGCCTCGCTTGTTTCTATGAAATGATCTGATTTCCGAGAAGCAATTGGAATGCTTCACCAAATGCTGTTTGTCAACGGGATGGGGGCCAAGAACATTCCTGAACCCTCCATTCAAAGAAATGCGACTTTTATTGAAATCCGCATGTCCGGGGCTGTCAATATCGATCATCCATCCCGCACGGGGTGCCACGAGGCACCTTCTTGCTTAGCGAGGAGAAAAGAAACTCTGAGTCTAATCTCGCCAAAATGTGGACGCCATTCTGGCCTTGCCTGGTCTGGGCTTCAAAGAGAGTGCCGATCACAGTTCGGGGCGAGGCGGCCGGGCGTTGTTGCATGTGGGTGAGCGGCACAGTCTCTCTCTCTCCCGTGGTCTGACGGAGAAGTTTGGGTTGGGGGAGATATTCTCTCTTGTTTTGCCAAGAGGGGATTTTTGGTCTTGTCCATCTGCGGCTGAACTTTGAGATGGATGTTTTGCCATGTCGCAGATTTTCTTTGTTTAGCATGAGAGTGTCACCAACACACACACACACACACACACCCCTGAGTTTCTTCTTCTTCTCTCAAACTTTCCCAGTTCCGTAACACTACGGAAAGCAAAGGGGACCTTTTACCATGGACTCGGACCGAGTTGTGACAAGACTAACTTAAGCCCAATAAATCATCGTATGGCGCCGGGAATCATGATGCCACAGAGGCTTGTCTGTCAAGTAACTAAATTTTTTCGCGAAATGTACGATAACGTCAAGGACATTCATTTTTTTGAGGCCTGCCTTTAAAAACGGCAAAGAAGCAAAAACAGGAATATCACCGAATAAACACCAACATTCCGTGGAATTGCTTGTTCTCTCTTGAACCACACCATCTTGACGTAGGTGGGTAATGAACCCCCATAGATCTTGTTCTCGGCCCTGCGCGTGGCAGCCCCGTCGCATGGGGCGGCTTTTTTTTTTTTTTTACTAGGAGAGTATCGCGGCACGGCTGCCGTAGTGTTGCGCGAGTCAAGACGGGAAAGATTGGTCATGACGTTTGAAGTATTGGGAGCGTCATTACAGCATCAAGCTTGAACCTCTAGCTAGTCATGTCCTTCTTTTCTTTGTTTTCATGGATGATTATTTCCGAGAGTGTTCAAAATTACAAAGCTGAAGGCTTGGTGGTGACTGGACTAGACATTTGAGGGTGTTGCTTGCTTCCCAGGACCGAGATACCGGGTCAGCATTTCCGAGCTGATGGCAATGCGACGTAGCATATGTTTGAGAGATGAAGGTTATGGTTAGAGATGGAGACGTTGTAACCTTGGTGAACTGCCGTGATGGATGCCATGTGTTTGGCTTTCAGCTGAGGTTTAACTCTCGTGGAGTAAAGGGACCTTTGGGAAGTTTGATCGAAGGTGTTTCTGAACTTAGAAGACTTGTGTTTGTTGGATTGATCGGGAGTCTCCGTGTTGTTGTTGCTTCGTGTGTTATGAATGTTGTGCTCAGGGGACATGCTACGTAGTATCCTCTTGAGGATGGTGTTCAAGGGGCATCTTCTATCTGAGATCTCACGAACTCTCTATGCTAGGGGAAACTCCTGGCCAAGGATAGTGACCATGGGGAATCTTCTGACCAAGATCTCACTAAAAAACTGAAGCCTAGAGGCACGAGATTGAAGATGCCCCTTTGTTCATCGGAGAGGGGGAAACCCTCTATGAGTTTTTGCTTTGTTGATGACAACCGACCTCGACAAGCGGGTAGAGTTTGGCAAGTTGAACCAAGCCGAGGCACCTCTACGGTTTAGAAAAAGGGGGTTTCTCAAATGAATGGGTGCCTAGTTCTCATGTGACTGCAGTATTTGACAACCATCTGGTGTCGTTTGACGTGAGTGTTCAGTTGTTGTATTTGATGATAGTGTTGGCTGCCAAAGGGAATCTCAATGTCAAGATGCCTTCGTCTCACGACGTGAAGAAGTTGATTGGCTCTTCACCGAAACACTTTGACTCTTTAGAGCCCTTCTTGAGACTATGATACCTGGTTTCTATGTGTTCCGTAGAGTCCTTGACCGCCGGCCGAGTAACATGGTTCACGCAGTGTGAGAATTGCCATAACAACCTATGACTGTAGTCGTAGTATTGTAGTATGATTCGGGCTGTATAATGAATGGAGCATATGAACTGTCCCTGAATCATAAGTTTGGATGAATTCTGACCTGGCAGTAGAGGGGTAGGGAGGGACGAATGCTCCTGGGCGTTGGTGTGTACGTTATGAGGCTTTGTCCGGGTTGACACTGTCAACTTGGACATAGGATGATCACAAGTTGGGTCATGGTGACTTTGCCCTTGACCACAAGTTGGGCTAAGATGATCCTGCTTTTGACTGAATTTGCCAAGTTGGGCTGGAGAGGGGCTAGATTGATCATGGCTTGGCCAAGTTGACCATGAGTTGAGCCGAAGTGATGCTATTTTTCGTCTCAAAGAGAGTGTTATTAAATAGAACATCAGGACCTTGGGGTGCTTTGATATGGGAAACATAGGCGTAGTCCTTGTTCTTCTCTGCTCGGTCTACTTGAGGTAATCGCATGCCCCCGGCAGAGAGCCTTGGAAGACAAACACCTTCATAACCCAAAAAGAGCCAATATCGAGTACCTATGTTCCTGAACTCTCTTGGAATAGCTTCTATGCCTAGTATGGATAATTTAGGGACAGAGTCGCATGCCGTATTGTAGCCTCTGTCCGCCACTCTCCCGACAATCAGGTCAGGACGAGCAAAGAGTGTGTGGGACATATATGAAGAGGAAACATATTGATTGCATTTGATCGTCTATAAGTAACAAAGAGAGTAACGGGGACATCGACATGGCCCTTGATACTTTGAGCTCACATCCCTTCTGCATGTCCAAGGGGTGACTCTGTTTGGCCAAGGAGGCTTCTCGAGGGCTACCCGTCCCTCTTAGCTGCTGTAGAATTCTTGAATGAGTTGAGTGAACTTTATGCTTGTCGCTTCAACTAAGACAGCTGAATGACGGACCTACTGGTGGTTGGAATTGAGATGATGGAGGCGCTGCTGCATCCTACCCGGGCTGTACGAAGGGGGCTGGTACTGAGACGTGATTTGAACTTCTAATTCATTGTAACAGTCCTCCACTCTATGAATGACATCCTGTAACCGGGTCTATACCTCTGCGGCCCTATCCTGTTCCGACTTTTTAATCGCATCTTGAAGCGGTATCTCGGATAATGACACAATCTTTGTCTTCTTGACAAACTTCCAGATGAGGTATGCAGCTATGACGAGCGGGATATCTCTGTCAGGTTGTTAGCAACGGGGTTCTCAAGATAAGGTGTCATGTGGTACTCACAAGTAGGATGATACAAAGCCAACAGGATCCCAGTTGCCCCTTGTAAAGACTGAGAAACCGCCGGTGAATAGGATGATCAAGCACATGCAGAGACCAATAATGGAGGAATAGACTGCTGATGTTAGAGCCAAGGCTTTGAGTATCTGGATAGCAAGAACTTACGAGTCCACGAGTTGTGCCAAGGGAGACTGGTAATCGGGATACCTTGCTTCTTCATGGCGAGTCTGAGTCGAATATGGTTCAGGAGGATAGCCGACCAGGAGACAAGAACTCCAGCAGCAGTCAAGTCGACAAGCCACCAAAAGACAGTCATGGCTCCGTTCGAGAGGCTCATGAAACTGAGGAACATGAATGCAGTGAAGAACAGCACACACACGTAGGGAGTGCCCCAGGAAGTCGTCCGGAGAAAGATTTGAGGTGCCTGACGCTTCAAGGCGAGACCGTACAAGACACGAGTACCGGCGAGAAGACTCTGATTCGATGCTGACCAGGCCGAGGTGATGACGACGGCGTTGACGACGGATGGGATGGCGGGGATTCCAGCTGCAGAAGCGGCGATAACGAAGGGACTTTGAGCCGCAGATCCAGAAGAGTCGTTGAGACGTTCATCGTTGCTTGGAACCAGCATACCGACGATGAGAATGGCCAGGATGTAAAAGATGATGATGCGGATAAAGACATTCTTGCAAGCCTTGGGAATAGCCTTTGCAGGATTCCTCGTCTCAGCAGCAGCCATGGCGATAGACTCAACACCCGCAAACGAAAAGACAGCACTCGTCATAACAGACCAGTAACCAAGAAACTTGCCCCAATTCCCCGTAGCAATGTGCTCAACAAACGGACCCGGATCCTTCCAGTACCTGAAGCCGATTCGAGGTGTTCCGGGAACTCCTCCGAGGTTGATGACCAGACCCAAGATGATGAGAAAGACGACGAGAAGAATCTTGAGAAGGGCGAACCAGAATTCTACTTCTCCAAAGACACGGATAAAGGCGAGACCGACTGCTGCTGTCAAGACGATGAAGATGATGATAAAGACGGAAGGGTTGATATCAGTCCAGAACTCGAACAAAACACAAATAGCCGTAATCTCAGAAGGAACAGATAAAACATTTCCATAAACGAGATTCCAACCGATAGCGAATCCCCAAGCTGGATCAACCAGAAACTCTGCATGTCGAACAAACGCACCCGTCACGGGGAGTAGAGCAGCAACTTCTCCGAGGGCGAATTGAACGGCGCAAACGACTAGGCCGACGGTCGCGTAGCCGAGGAGGGCACCGAGGGGACCGCCCGTTTGCACCGATCCGCCAAGACCGAGGAATAGGCCCGTCCCGATTGCGCCGGCGATGCCAAGCATTGAAAGATGCCGCTCCGCGAGACCGCGATGCAGACTGCGTTCCTCTGTCGCTGTGACAAGATCTGCGTTCGCATCGTTGAGTACTGGCTCCGGAGAGACTTCTGTCTCTGAACTCGGTTTGAAAAAGGCAGTCATGGTTCCGTATCGCTGTCGTCTTCGTCGTCCCTGCAGAGACAAACTCAAGAGCAGAGGCCGCGTTGATATATTCTCGGGGCTCGTATTCATATTATCATCGCAATTGCCAGAGGCTATGGTGCAATTGCGTATTCTTCCAGGGTCTATCGGTCCGTTAGAGATGGAGTAACGCGATGGTAGCGGACATGGTTGCTGTTTTTGATCATGGCGTGGTGGAGTTTTTTTTCAGTGTCTGTTGGGTTGGTAAAAGTTTAAACGTTCTAGAAGTACTAAAGGATGGGGAAAATTGTAATGAGACACGGATAAAGAAGCCGTGAGGATCCCCTGAAGGGGAGTATCTAGATTGGGCAGGTCAAAGGTATAGAGGCGCGCAAGGGCCATATATCTATTGATCGTCAACTCCGATATGCAACTCAGACCCTCAAGATTTGACATGTCACAGCTTCAATGGTTGGGACCCTTGGACATACACACAAGCAAGCTATTCCCGTGAATTAGACCCTTGATTCTCCCTTGTCTCTTCGGTTGATCCCGTCGCGAATCAACTTTCCTTCCTCCAATGGCAACAATCATCTCGTGCAGTCGTGGCTGAAGGAATAGTTCCTGTCTAGCGTAGAAGCTCACGCGACTCCTTCGATCCTCAAAACAGTTTTCGCCACTGTCTATCAACGGGAAGCCCCGAGGAACAAAAGCCGTTGCTCCGACGGTTCACGGAGATATCAGAATGAGGGACAAGGGTTTTGTTAAATTGATTGTATGGGAATAGCCTCATCGGACCTAAATGCATACGCACGCTCTAATACAAGAAAAGATAAAATACACAAGAAAATAAATAAAATACCTTGGTTTTTGCTCCGGGTATCCCCAAACCTCCCTTATTTTCCAATAAAACCATTCTACCCATTACTCCTGCAGTCGATCTTATATAGATTAGGGAGCCTCGTAGATGTGTGCCTGTTGCTGCTGTTGTTGTTGAGGATGGTAATGACCAACCAACTCGGTCGGTTGCTGAGGTTTGTTGGGGTCTGTCGGTGGGACATTGTATTGTTGATACTGCTGATACTGCTGCGGTTGTTGATACTGAGGTTCAGGTCTCCTCATTCTCCTCCAGAAGAAGAATCCTATTCCAGCGAGAGCCAAAACACCAAGCGTCGCACCGACAGCGATACCCGCGCCAGCACCGGCGGAGAGGCCGTCGTCGTCGTCAGCTTCGGAGCTCGTCTTGGCGGGTCCGTCGGCGATGGTCGAGGCTGCGGTGCCTTTTGTCGTGGTGGAGGATGATTCGGCGGCGTCTGAGAGGGAGATGTTGAAGTCTTGCGACTTGATGATCTTTACGGCGTCGTCTGAGGGGTTGTACAGCGCAAAGTAGAGGACTGGCATTTCGCCCTTGGGGACGGTACGGTTGAACGAGTCCTCGCCGAGGCTGACTTTCCAGAAAGTACTCTTGCTCGTTACATTTTCTACACTTTGTGAGTACTTGTGTTACTGTTTGCTGATTGCTGTAATATCCTACCTCGGACGTATTCTCCTAGCTGCGTCGTCCCGTCAAAGTCGCTTGGGTTACGCTGGAAGACGTAGACGGTGATCTGCTTTAGGTCGGTAACCCAATTGATAATGATGGTATCGCCCTCTTCGTAGACGGGATTGTTGGCTGGCTCGTCGCCTTCATCGTAGGTGCCCGGATGAGTAAACAATGTGTCGACGCCTAGGACCTTGACAGCTGACGCGGCCAGCAGCAGCAAGCCAGAAAGTAATATCGAACGCATCGTTGACCCTGAACCTTCGAGGGTTATTCGAAGCTTGACGTTTCGTGCGTATACTCAATACTCGCTTTTTATCGTTTCTCTCTCCCCGACCGTAAGACTCGACAAAAAGGTATGTATTCCTGACGTGAGGGGAGAAGGCTGACACGGGCAGTAGGCGGTCTTCCTCCCTTTTGATTTCTCGGGTAGTAAGCAAAGCCTAAAAGGCGCGTCTTAGCCCTGTCAGGCCATTGAGAACCCTGGTCTTACATTATTTTTGGGGGCCGCAATGGGCTCGCTCTCACTTTGTTTATAGATGATGCATTAGGGGAGGGATACGGGGTCGAGGTGAGAATTACGAGGCGTAGCGAGGGGTACGCGAGAGTGACACTGGAATAATACGAGACGGACAAGTTTCCTCTGTTAGAAACACTACGGCGGGAATCAAAACCCTGCCACTCATGGTCTCCCCCGTGATGGGACTCTCTTCATCTCGTCGATTGGCCCGCACTGGCGCGTAAAATCAGCCTCCTTTAGCGTAACCTGTATCTAGTACATTTCTCCAAGAGTGCTCGTCATATCCGAGACAGGTACCCGTCACCGGGACGCAGATCGTACCCTCGATTTAACCTTAGAAAGCTGTACAGCCTCCTTTGCTCAGCCCTGATCCCGCGGGGAGGGGGGAGGAGAAGCTACAGGGGTTTGTTGTTATCACGCCAGAGACAAGAAGACAAATTCTGAGACGGAGAGTGAGCATTCCGGTCGTTGCCCTGAGTTGTAAATGTCAGCAATCCTTTGGAATCAAGACAAAACGTGGTGAGAACCCCTATCTCAGCTGAACATATCCTCCCTCCGGTATTCTTTCGCCTCTCGGAGAACGGATGAATCCTTTCCAACCGTCCGTTAAGTCCATCGATCACCAACACGCACGCACAGTTTACCAAGCACATAAGTTACGTACGTACCCAAGAAAAGAAAATAATCCCATGTCCCCGCAGATGGTGCAACGGTCTTTGACGAACCAACGTTGACGAACCAACTTAAAAGCGCCACTTTTTTCTCACTTGGCTTCTATTCTTGAAACATGAGGGAAAGCCCCTGTCATCTCTTGGTTCGAAAAATAATGCCTCGCGCGTCCGCCAAGAGATTCCATCGGCCGCCTGCCCAGCCACACGAGTTTTAGTTTCCTGTTGGTGGCATGCAGTCTGATGAGTTGGCTCTCGAAAGTTGCTTCTCACGTGGGTTCATACTTGATTAAATTCTTTAATACAATCAAACGCCTGATGACCATCTTTGACCCTCTAAGGAATACCAGAATACCAAGTTGACGCCTCCCCCCTGTGAATCTCCGTGTATTACCCAAGTCGGCATGCTCTCCGACACTCTCGGTCCCCTGCATTGTCCTCTGCACGACCATAGCTCCTTGCAAATTAGAGCCATTCAAGAGGGGGTCATGATTAAATAGTTATCCAACCTCATTCCGTACCCAGAGGATTGGATAAAGAATGAGGTTAGAGAACTCTCCCTCTGTAGAGTCTTGCTCAAGCTGCCGTGCTCTCGCTCTTCTCAGCACTTCGATCAAACCTCTCAGCAACAACCCACGAAAGCAACCGCAGAGCACCACCCGACGGATGAGCTCTACTAAGCGCCTCCATCTTCTCCCGCAGAGACGTCAAGTCCTGAAGAAGCTCACGGAGTCGGCTGTTGATGCTCTCAAGCGCTGGAGCGAGCAACGTAACTCGGCAACGTAGCAAGAACTTGGTCATTGTCTCGCTTCCCTTGTTGGGTTGTTGCTGTCGCACAAGTGTCAGCTGCTGGACTCGAACAGGTTTAGGTGATACTCACATCTTCCTCTTCGCCCGTTACGCAAGTGTTTAGCTTCTCGGCGAAGCTGTTCAGGGCAGTAGCGATGTCATCCACCAAGATCTTGCAAGACTTGTAGCTGCCCCCAAGTCCCCTCCGCATCCGTGCCTCGTACACCTCACACTCCTTCCACTCCTTGCAACCCTGGTCCGTCTTCATCCGCTGTATAGTCCTATCTGAGAAGGCGAACCGTAGCAGCTGGTAAAACTCAAGCTGAAACATGGTGTAGTTTCGATCCAGACTCTTGGCCATACGGTCAAGGGCCTCGGAGTGGTTGTTGAACACCTTGAGACGCGAGTCAAGCTGTCGATACGTTGCAATGGCGGCCCCGATGACGGGGATGACGCCGACGGTTCCGAGTACGATATCAGCCATTGTGGATGTGGAGGATTTGATGAAGAAGCACAAGCACAAGGGTTTAGAGATGTGGCGATTCTTGAGTCTTTCTAAAGGACGATGTCTTTCTCTGTGTTGATGGCACAGCCACAGCTTGATTGAGAGAGACCTCTTCTCATCATGAGGTTTGTCTCGGAAACGTGCAGAGGCCATGGCTAGCTGGGGTTTAGTCTCCTGCTGAAAGCCGTGAGATCATTGTCTGCTGCGCCAGCTTAGGGACAGAGCAAACATTCGGTTGTTCTTGAGTGTTGACGATGCGGAGTTGGTGTATCCTTGGCTGACAGCCGATACTTGATAAGCGGCTTTGTACCAGTTTGGAGTTGCACGTCCATATCACGAGTGTAACAAGAAGAGCGAGGCTTAGACTAGAACAGTATATCTTATTATGGGGAGATCTTGAAATCCCTACTGGGATAGATATGTCTGAGGCTTGGGGAAGGCTGGGGATCTTGGCAGGGCAGTTGTTCAACAACGATCCAGCCCTACCGGCTTGATCTGATAACATTCTGGGGCTGAGCATTGACTCCGGATGAGATTGAGCTCTTTTGTAACGTGGGATTCCCAAATGGTCGTTGCTCCCACGGTTCACAGAGGTAATCGACTGTCTCGAATTTAGCTGGGAAGCGATAGTAGCGAATATCGGTGATGAAGACAATAGCATGATGTTCCCGAATAAAGTCTTAGGAGCACTTTGATAAAGGTCTTTACACCTGTTATGCATGTTCAAGTTGCCCTTCATCCCGCAACCATGCAATTCACGCATAGTTGAGAAAATAATACAAGGTTCACGCTTCCATCCAGACGCACATCTCAAACATACGCCAAGACGAATCACAGCCAGTTCTAGAACATCAAAATGCGGAGCTAATTACGGAACAGCCAAACAGAGATGTATTAGCCATTGATTGGATACCTCGTATTCTTGCATGTCGCTTGCTGGGGGTAAAAAGGCACGGATCTCGTCGACTCCGCCGCTTTTGTGGCACGTATAAGAAGAGGCGATGCCTCGACAAAAGAACTCTTTTGTTCTTGTCTGTTTTCTCTGGTGAGATTGACGGCTTCTTGCAGTTGAAGTCGGTATGCCGCATTGGTCAAGGTGAGATGAAGAATACTGCATCAGCTTAGTACGTCCCATCCGTCGCAAAGCTGCAGCTCTTTGCGGGCATGTCCGTGAAAGACTAGGCAGAATCAGGGCAATCTGATTTCAACAAATCATCAAGTTGTTTGCGTTGGATGCTGTTTTCAGGTCAGGAAACCAGCAAGGCATATGGCCGTGGATTCACCTGAATCTCTGAACACGGCGAACTGGAACTCGGTGATTACTCCTCAACAAACAGCGAAAGGGCCAAGTGCTTGGGTCCATGAGGTTTTCTACGACAAAGAGAATCTCTATGTAAGAGAGAGAAACGATTTGGCAAAAGGGGGGATGAGCGATCGAGTTGAACGGAGTCACCGACATTTAAAGCCGACACGTATAGATTCTAGATTCGGCTATGAAACGAAGCGAAAACTCTACGAATATACAGGGGGCCAGAGTTTCGGGGAATCTGGACAAAAGTAATGAGAAGCATCCTTTCTGGCTGGGTCCTGGTGGAATGGCAGACGTGAAAAGAAGGCCAACAACGCTGATGACAACTCCCATGAGTTCTCTGACCCTGGGCGTGGATTCCTTTATACGCAGGGGAAGCGAAACATAATTACTGGAAGTAGGGTTTAAATATATCGTAGCCCATGTTTGGGGGTTGTTGAGCTTCAACGGACACACTTCCAAATCTACGCAAACCAAGGCCTGACCAGAACACCATAGTCTCAAGTAAGAGCGCATGAACGCCAGCCAAAAGAACGCCAAGCCGGCCATATAGCTGCCTATCCCCTTCGACTCCGTCGCCCTCAAACCCCTACACTTGCGTCACTCGTCCTCAAATGACGTGACGGGGCTGATCCATTTCAGGCAGCAGAATATCCTACCAAGCCCGAGATCGTGTCCACGAAGCTTGTCTTGGCCTCTGGGGTAGGTTCGTAGGGCTGATTGAGTGTGCCAGGGAGGGGGGGGGGCGTGTAGATACGGTGTTGTGGGATTGGCTGGGGATGCTTTGAGGTTATTCGGACGGCAGAGGACTTGGGCTGCCATGTCCTTGACAACGGTTTCAGACATTAGGTCAACCTCTACTATTTTCTCTAGTGTATGGGGAGCAATTTAGAACCTTGAAATATTCTCTGTTCTTGCGGCCTTTGACCCATTAACATTCACGACGCAGCCTCACTGACATGTCCCGTGCCTTGGAAGCTTGGCCCATCAGCCGCTTGACGAGAAGCCATATTTCTCTCCTACATTTCGAGTGACTGGAGCATCACAATACGACACATTAAGGTTTGTTTGGCTCTCTGATATGAAGAAAGTACTGAATCGTATTTGGAAACCTATCTATAAACATACGCCCGAAACTCCAATCCATTAGGAGAAAACAAGAAATGGAAACCCTTCTATCACTCTTCCTCCAAGCCCTGCTTTTTTTGGCCAGCACCCAACCAGGTTAGAAGACGAATTAAACCTGACTGTGAGCCTCAACACTAGACTCAGCGCGCAGCACCTCATCTTGGTAACTTGCGTCACCTCTTTGCTCTAGCAGCAAACTGGATGGCACCACTTCTAGTGGCGTCTGGCCATCATACAATGCCTCCGAGAGATCCCCACCAACGGACCCTTTTGCTCTTGGACTCTATCCTCGGTTGGTTCATCGTACACGCTCCATCGCGGCCCTCGTTAAAGCACCGACGACGCTCGCACCTCGACCGATTAGATCATGGACAGCATGTGCGCAACAGCATAGATCATCATGACAGCCAGAGTAGTCGTGCAGACATATCGCAGAGCAACATTGTACATCTGATGACGGTTCCTGCGGCGCGAGCGAGAAACAAAGTCCGAGTTATCGTTGACGCGGGGAAACTCGCATCCCTTGGGCACAGGCTCACCAAGGAACTCGCAAAGAGGCTCCCACCCATCGGTAATCTTGTACTCGAGAAGATTCTCCTTGGGAACGAGGCTTCGAACCTCTGCGTAGTGTCGACGGAAAACGTCCTTGCCGCGGTTGGGAAAGTCTCCCTCGAAAAAGGTATCAAAGAACTTGCGGAGCATGGGATAGTACATGGAAGCAGCCCAGTCAAAGTGTGAAAGCCATCGAAGCTCGTGATCGGTGACACGCCAATAGACGGTCCTCATGGTGGAGGCGTGCCAAGAGTCGACGTCGCGGTTTGTGAGGACGACCTTTGCCTCGGGGTAGGCTTCGATGAGCTCCTTTGCGAAGGCGATGGCGGGCCAGTCGCAGACGGCTTGGGCGCCGCCGAGGAGTTGGTCCCAGTCCTTTCGGGTGAAGGGTTCGCCTTGCTTGTCGTACTTTGCGCAGAGGGCGTCCATCCACATGAGTGCGTCGGGGGGGTTTTCGATGGAGCAGTTCATCATGTGGTATGTGTCGACGTAGCCGAGTTGCTTCATAGCGGCGCGCATGGCTGGGAGTGTTAGCTATAGCTAGAAAAGTCGAGAGATAAAAACGTACAAGCTGTGCCGGTGCGTCCAACACCGAGGATGAGAACCTTCATGGGCACCGATCGGGTGCAGGTTCGACGGTTGATGCAGGTGTCACTTGTAAAGATGTCGGTGACAGGACGAGGGGTGAACTTGGAAGAGTATGCCATTGTGACGGTTGAGAAAAAGGGTATCAATAGGGATAACGGAGATGCTAAACAGGAAGGATTGTAGGTGAAGCGATCGAGAGAGGTGATTCTGCCAAGAGGATGATGATGGAAACAAGATGAGTATAAAAGAACAAGACGAAACAAAGAGGACAATGGTCTTTTACAGCTTTCATCCTAGTGACCATGTAATGCCACCAGATACACAAATGAACTCCCACATCCCTCCTAAGTCGTGCGTGTACAATGAGCAACGGGGTCCCCATAATTCAGAGACCCCGACCCAACCTCTCTCTGGGCCCTTGCCTCGTCGTCGTCGTCGTCGTCTTCTCTTTGTTGATCGATCCCATCATGGATGATTTTCTTCAGGAGAAGGAACCAGACGGAGACGGACCGTGGGGAACCGTTGTAAGTGAGTCGTCTACTAACGCCACGCCCTCCTGAGGCTCCTGCTCTTGTGGGGCTGTAGCGAGGGACCCATGTAGAGGGGTGAGACATTGTGAGGGCAAGAGCCTCTGGTCTTGAAGTCGATAACTTCAGTCTGGAGGTAGATGATGAGTCTCGAGATGAATGGAATTACGCTGCATTCAAGGCTTCCTGTATCCTCAAGCCAGCAACATCTTGCCCTCGTTGGTATACCTGCAGTAAACCATCTTCTCTGCAAAAGACCGTGACTCCTCACACCCTGCAGCCAAGGCATCCAAATTGTCCGACTCAACTCACCATCTTCCCTGTCCCATGAAAGAACCGTACCTTGCATTTCCTCTCAGGGGAAAAAAGCGCGGATTCTTTCCCTTTCAGCCTCCTTACCCGAGTAACACACACACAATGTCCATCTCTTCCGATTGATAGCACGGCCAAAGCTTGTGCTCGCATTAGAAGACTTCTAATGTGGATCAAATATGCTTCTGTTCTCCACATTCACTTAAATAAGAAGCTTACGCGGCCCAGACATTCATCCAACTCCATTCAAACGTCTGTCGAGTGTTTTTCAGCTAGAGAAGAGGTAAAGTCTGAGCTCACGCCACATATCAGCCGCTTAGGTTGTGTTTGATCTTGCATGCCGGGCATCATCTGGCTAGAAGTCCCAGATGGTCACTGCAAGACCAACCACCATCTTGTGTCAAGCAGTACATAATCTTGTTTTCATAGAACAAGTTTATAGCTTAACCATCCAGAACGCTCTGATCAGGGACACGCACACAGACAAAAGCAACATGGCACAAACAGGTCCTGGCGGCAGATAGTTGGGCCACTGGCACCGATATCCAAACAGTGCCGGATGTCGGAGGCCCGGACCATCGGCCCCTCTAATCCACATCCCGAACTTTCCATCAACATCAACCAACAATTCTCCCTGCGACTTTGAGAACCGCGGATAAGTGGGAGGATTACGCGCGTCTAGGGCAGGGGAATGTAAATGTACCAGCTATGCATCGTCACAGCATCTCATGTAACCGCCCAAGTTACAACCGGAGGGATCCTATCCTTGAGGTGCAGCAAGCCACAGCTGTCCCTGGAACACACAAAAACCAGATCGGTATTTAGATGGTTCCTAAATAAGTTGTACATTTAGAACACTGTTTGCCTTGCACAGTCCACGTATCCGCCTCCGGATAAATGTCAACAGCGTGGTGGTGTCTCGACCTAGATCTGAGACACTCCGACGGAAATATTTGTTGAGCGTTACATTGGTTGTTACTATCTAGACGGGATGACGTGCACGGGGTGAAACACTTTGCAATCCGTCTCGTCTTTTTCTCACCAAGGATGAATCGTTGATCGACGACGCTAATCATGGCAGAAACCCAATCTATTGATTATAACTACGCGGCCGAGATTTCCCTTCTGCCGCGCGTAGAAATGCGTGTGCCGACTCAGCCTTGGCGGGTTGTGGGAGTCAGCTTTTGTACGCCACAAACATCAAAGCTCGATATTCGTGGCTAGAAGAAGAAAAGAGTCAAGATTAGTTTGGTAAATGGTTCGTGCGTCCCTAGTAATTAAAGGGATTCTCTCACCTTAACCTTGAGCCTGTATATGGTGATCAACTTGAGACCCGTCTCAGGACAAGGGGGGGAATTCGCTCCGATCCCCGACCAGCCGAGCGAGCGACAAGCCGGGACAAATTGCTCTTGGCATAAGCGATGTTCCGCTTGATGTAGCGGGTATAGCGTGCTTGAAGACGTTCAATGGTGGGATGAATATCCACGGAGAGATGCTCTCCTTGTGTGTTTTGAAGAAGGGGTTTGAAGATCTTTGCGCAGGATGCTACTTTTTTTGGTGGTTTCTCCTGTCAGCACTGATCCGATCCAAGCTCTTGATTCAATAATAGCACAAGGTATTTTTATCACTACATCTGCAATCCCCATTGGTACCATATCAGCTTCTGTCTGCTCGAGACCAACAGTCTGATGGAGCTGGATGGCGTGGCTGCCGTGGTGCACGCACACCCCACCCCCTGTAAGGACAGGCGCCCAGCACCCGGGATACAGTGGAGGGCGCTAATTTAGCGGCCAAGGGGTCCCGTCCATCACTCACTCGACTGGGGCATCTCGGGGCCCGGGATTGACGCGTGGGCAGATGAAGCTATATCCATTCCATTCCATCAAAACACCGGTATATCCGTTTCCTAATAGCGTCTGGTTTGTATTAGAACAAGTCGAACGAGATGATAAAAGTGAGTGTGTTTGAGAAACACGTCTCATCTCATACTAGTGGAGCGACGTGAAATCGAGGCTCCCTCTCCCCGATTAGAAACAAATCCATGGCCCCAGGAGCTTTGAGCTGTTATGTGTCTTCCCCTGTCAGTCTTGAAAAGTGGTTCCTGGATTGCGTGGAGTGAGGCGAGTTTTTTTCTCACCAAAGCACAAGCCATTAGAGATTCATTTGTCGTGCGTTGTATTGTTCCTTCTCTTGCTGAGCTGAGCGTCGTCGTCGTCGTCCACCTTGAAACTAAACATCAATGTCCTACCGAGTAAAACAATCATATCCTCGACCGCGTAACCTCGGCACTTTTCTTTTCTCTTTTCTGTCGCTCCCTTAAAGACAAATTCGTTCACCCTCTCTAGCCACGCGGCCTGGCTGGCTGCTTCACACACCCCTCATCACCTAAAAGCTGTCCACCTTTCTGCATGTTCTCCTTCTTATCCCGCTTAATACTCCCCTAGCTAGAACTTTTTCCTCATTCTGTTTCTCTATCCCTGTTTCTTTTGTTTATCGTGTCTGGTTTCAATACCGGTTCTTTTCTCGTCTGCTGGTTCAGCCGCACTGCTATTCGTGTCCTCTTGGACTACCTTTACGCTCATCACCTGTTCTTTCAAACAGAACCTATACATCTCCTTTTTCTTTTTTTATACATGTTTATACCCCGAAGCTTAGCTATTATGCCTCCTGGTATATTAAGCAATGAACCCGGCATCGGTCAGCCTAGAGGCCACCACAGATGGCGCTCTCGCCATGAGCGCCGGAATTCGGACATCCCCAGTATCCAAGTCAACGGCATCGACAATGAAGATATTGAACAGAGGATCCCCATGACAGAAAAACCTGTCCAAAAAGGTCCAGTGTCATGGATGTCACTCCCCAGAAAAGACCAACTCCTAGTCCTCTTCATAGGCCGCCTAGCAGACTTTCTCCAAATAGCCTCCCTCCAAGCCTACGTCTTCTACCAGCTAAAGTCCATGGACGGATCCCTCACCGACTCTCGAATCTCCGAGCGCGCGGGGATTCTTCAAGGCTGCTTCACCGGTGCTCAAGTCTGCACCGCTATCCTATGGGGAAAGATTGCAGACGCGAGCTGGTGTGGGAGAAAGTGGGCTTTGGTGGTTGGACTTGGTGGTACGGCTCTTTCTTGTGTTGGGTATGGGTTTTCTACTACTTTCTTTTGGGCGGCTTTTTGGAGGGTTTTTGGGGGCGCTATTAATGGCACTGTTGGGATTATGTGAGTTTGAGCTTTTTGAAGCTGATGTTGGAGTATACTGATTATGTACAGACGTACCATGATATCAGAAATCACCATTGAGAAAAAGTATCAGTCTCGAGCATTTCTACTTTTACCTCTAAGCTTCAATGCTGCTAGCATGCTTGGCCCAGGTTTGTCTCCTTGTACTCTTCTCATCTATAATCGCTGACATCAATACAGTTCTGGGTGGCATTCTGGCAGATCCTTCCAAGACACTCCCGAATTACTTTGGCGAGGGAGCCATGTTTGACTATCAGTGGATTCGAGATTATCCCTTCGCCCTGCCTAGCATGCTAAATGCCTTCTTCCTCGCCGTTTCCACCATCATCACCGTCCTATTCCTAGAAGAGGTGAGCTAGCCCCCAATAATGTGATCAAAGCGTACTGACGCAAATAGACATCGAAAGAGAGGCGAAACCTATATGACCCAGGTCTTCACCTAGCCTCCTCGATAAAACACTGGTTCACAGGCGGAAAGTCCAACGCAGGCTACATCCACATCCCCACTGAAACCGACGAAAAGACCATCGCGGAAAAGCCAACACCGACTAAGCGCAAGGTCCTGGCGCATCTACCCTTCCACCGCATCTGGACCCGCAACGTCTGCTTCACACTCATCAACAGCGCTTTTTACGACTTTCAACTTGGATCCTTTACGAATATCTGGTCTTTGTACTTGTCTACGCCGAGATATGGGACTCCCAAGTCAACGACTGAGAGCGCGGGGAGTTATGCTCGGTCGTTGCCGTTGCTTTTTACGGGGGGGTTGGGTATGCCTGCTTCCACAGTAGGCGTCGCGACTTCGTTCCTTGGTTTGCTTGGCATACTCTTGCAGATCTTCCTCTATCCCAAGGTTCAAGGTCGTCTAGGTACGATGCGCTCGTTCAGATGGTTCCTTATTCTCTTTCCCGTGGCCTACTTCGTAGGTCCATACCTATCTATCCTACCATCGACGACAGAACCACCCGAACCAGCATCAGGCCCTTTCATCTGGGGAGGTATAATCCTCGTGTTACTCCTTCAAGTCATGGCCCGTACATTCACATTACCAGCCACCATCATCCTTCTCAACAACTGCAGTCCACATCCCAGCGTACTGGGAACCATTCATGGGCTAGGCCAGAGCGTTTCAGCAGGTTTCCGTACCGTCGGACCTGTTGTTGGCGGGTGGTGGTATGGGTATGGTCTTGACATTGGGATGGTGGCTTGGGGTTGGTGGGGGACTGCGGGAGTTGCGGTGTTGGGATGCTTTACGGCTATGGCGATGCATGAAGGGTCGGGTCATGAGATTTTCTTGGAGGGAGAGGAGGACATGGATAGAGAGTCGTAAGATGATACTCAGTAGTTTGCACCGATAGTTGTGCTCAATGATACATTTCAAGTCTAAAGCGTCCAGCAGTCACTCGTAATATTGTGTCAGAAGAGAAACGCCCAATGCTAATCTCGCGTGTGTATCTTGTCGATCTATGCGTCTGAAACCAGACTGCTTCTTCTCTCCTGTTCTCGTACAAGCTCTAGTATCTAACACCTTGAAGGAGCAATCCCGCCATACCATCTTAAATGCGGCAATGTGTCATAATTCTCGTTACCATCGTCTATCGCCCCCTTTTTATTACCCTGTATCATCTAAGAAACCCATAATCTTGATAAAGCAAAGGCTGGCGCCTGTATCGTCTTGAAACAAACACTCTAACTCGCGTTGAATCGGGAATGTACGTAATCAACCAGTCAAAAAGAAAAGAAAAGAAAGAAAAGTCTTAAAGAAATTCCGTTATTCATCATGGTCGTGATCCTCGGTTGTAACTTCGTTCCCTAGCGACTTCTCGTCCGGTAGAACAATGGCGCGGTCCAGGGCATACGGTAGGCCTCGGTGTCGTCCACGGATCATCATGGCGCAGATGACAAGCTTGCTGAAGGTTGAGTATTCGGTGCAGAACGATGATGCTATGGTCGGGTATCCAAGACTCAGACCGACATTGCAGCTTGGGAACAGTCAGTGGTGGTCGTCAAATAAAGGGATTCACTTACTATGCTGATACACCTTCGAATAGAATAGCCCACGTAGTAAAAGCCTGCACTCTTGTTAGAATTGGACCGAGTCGGGACGGGAAACACTCACTGGATCGTCGCCGTTCATGATCCTCTTCGATTCCGCAATGCAAACACAAAACAATCCAAGGCAGATATACCACAAGTCAAAACTCAGCTGGTTCCTAAGGTGAGTGACAAAGTAGGACCCTCCGTTTTGCTCATCTGGCTGACTAATGCTGGGCTCGTAAAGTCCCAGCGAACGCTCCTCGTACGTGTTCGAAGATCGAACAGCGATGGAGATTGGGTACACCGAGACGTACATCATGACCAGGAGACTCATCTGCACAGCGGGGTTCACCGCGGCCAAGTTGAAAGTTGTCGTTCCGGTGTGTCGGGAGCTGACGGCTTGAAAGACAGAGGCAGCGAAGCGACGCCAACCAGGGAGACTAGCCACGGCTGGGTTGTCGAGATCGAGTAGGATGATGAAGAGGATATCGACGATGTTGAGTAGCGCCAAGATACTCAAGAGCGCCAAGGTCGGTCCACTGGGGAATAGGAGAGTATAGCACCGACGCGGGTGGTTGAGTAGGAAGGACAGCGGCTCGTGGAGAGACGAGTCTTCCGGCAGAAGCTTTGATGTGCTCCAGAGAATGAATCGGAGGATCACAGGGTAAAAGGTATGACCAGCTAGAGCAAGAACGCTCATAATGAGCATCGGAGCCGGGGCGTCGCTGAACGACATCATCGAGTCAGGGGTAAGAGTGAAGCCCAAGTTGTCCACCATAGTTTGAGCGGAATAAATGGCCCTGAAAGAAAGGTGAGAATCATTACCCCTGAATTGGGAAACGACTTACCACCAGATTTTGTTCTGCCCACTTTCTTCGATGTGGTCGGTGTACTTTGAAGGAGCATACTGGATCCATCCAATAAGGCAGATCATTCCGATAAAATGTAGACCAAAGAAGTACGCTGCAATCGTCAGGTCCTCATCTGCCAGGTAATCTCTCTTAAACTTACACAATATGATCTTGAGGAGCAACTTCAAGCTTCGATACTCGATGCCACCGAGTTCCTCACGATCCTGGGACGACAAGTTATGGAACATGGAGTTGCGGCCAACAGTGACCTCACGCGAGAGCTGGGGAAAGTCTCCCGCGGCCATAGTCGGCGCGGTGGGTAGACGCTCCCTACGCGGATCTCGACCACCGCCGATAACGAACATGGACGAGGCTACGGTGGCGACGCGCTCCATAGAGCGGGCTTCGCTGATTCGGAGGCCTGCACTGCGGCGACGACGAAGATTACTGCCAGGTGTCGAATACGTTCGAGTGATTGTCTCGATTTCGTCGTCTGAAGAAGTGGTTAGTCTGGGGATCCAAGTACTTGTCAAGGTATTTTACCATCCCGGCCGTCCCCGTTTGTTCCGTGTAGCTCTACCAGCGGCTTTCCTACACAAAGTTAGTAATGAAAGCAAATGTTAGTTCATTGTAGCTTACCTCGATCACGATCACGGGGACCAGGGATATACAGAGTAGCCTCATGTCTGGGATGATGGTCGGTAGACGGGTCGAACGTGATTCGGGGCTCCAGCTGGTTTGCTCGCTTAGATTCCTCTCCCTCCTCTTCGTCATCATCTTCGGGGAGCTTCTCATCATCAACTGCCGTACGCGGAGGAACTGGATGGTGAGGTGTCTTGGATGGGGGAGGCTCTGTCCGGCTCCTCTCCTCAATGCGAGGGAGGGTGTCCTCGATAACGGTTCGAACCGAGCTTGGTCGAGTAGGGCCGGATGGTTCAGGACTAGACTCAGAGCTAGGAGATTCTGGTTGCGGGAGCCCTGAGCCAAGTTCGGGGTCGTCCTCTTTCTGGACCACACCACCGCCGCCGTTACCGTTTCGGCGGCGCTGTCGTAGAAGGAATGGAGCTTTGGGGTAGAAGTATCAGTACAAACGGTTTCGTCGTTTGGGAGAAACGGACGCGACAAACCGGCTTTTTTAAGGTGGCGATTGAACCAAAACAGACGGACAACGACTACAATTATGTTGATAAATACCAGGTTCGCGAACATGGGCACAAAGTACAGGTACAGCTGTTGGTATACCCGTAGTTCCTTGAGATCGACACTAGAGGAGGTCTCGTATCAGCTTCACCCTCTGCGACCGTTGAAGACTCGACAGATGGATGACTTACGTGGCTAGACCTGTGACGGTCGAGGCACTGGCGCCCATAAAGTAGGCATCGATGGCACTGATGTTGCCCTCAGGGTACAGGATCAAAAAGCTGAGCAGTCCCAGGAAAAGGATGTACAAATCTGCCAAGAGAAATCAATCTCAGCCACAGGGTCCCCGGATCAACGCGACGAGGGCTCGATCGATGATCTTGCTTGGCACTTTCACTTACAATGCAACTTGACAAAGTTCAAGTCGGGGCGCCACATGGTTGCGTTGCGCTGCTGATTGCCAGAACTGGCTTCAACGTCGAGCGAGCAAGGGGGGGCTTCGCCGCAGGTTGCGGGCGCAGAGATTGAGGATGAAACAACTCTTTTGGTGTGCCGGTTTCCGTTGAAGGAGGATGTGAGTTTAACTGATTGAGGAAAAGGAGGAAAAACCTTCGAGTAATGAGCGAATTAGTGCCAAGACTTGTGCTCGACACCCTGGTCTGAGGATATCTGCACAACCAAAGTGGTGCGTCAACAGGCGAGAGCGGCGTGTCTAACAACCAATGTGTATCTCACCTGCAGGGCTGGCTAAGTCAGGAACAAGGGGCTGTCATGGTCATGTTAAGAGAAAACTCCAAGCGACAAAGACAAGGATTCTAGCCAAGGCCTTGGTTGGATCGGCACTTGGAGATGAGCACGGCCGATGAGAAGCGCAGTGCGTGCTGTGCTCGGGCTTGCCGTCCAGGGAAATAGCGGTATCGGTAGGGGACCCCTAGGAGGCCTCGCGATACCTTTTTGGGTCATTCGACGTCATGACAGGTTAGGATTTGGATGACAATGGGTGATTCAAGGGGCGATGAATTGGGGTGATCTGACAGTGGTGATCGGTGGTGGCAGTGCTGATGCGGAATTGAGAGGGCATCACCTGGCAGTGGTAGACGAAATATCACATGTTGAAAGATAGCTTATATTCGGGAGTACGGGAGCGAAGAATTTAGTGCCATTGCTTATTTCCAAGCGTATTTTTTTCTTCTCTAGCAAGTATTTTTCAGGTCACAGGCTGCATCATGAGTTCATGCAAGGGAGGAAACAGAATTTGATGCTTTTGACCAATATGATGGATGGGGCTGCAAACGCAAGCCCTGCGCAATTCGTGTAACATGGGTCCCATCTGCAGAGATTTTCATGAGGTAAGAAAAAAAGAAAAAGAAAAAAAAATTGTGACAAAAAAGGGGAAAGAGACAGGATGTGCGAAAACATGGTAAAATGCCTGATAAGAATGTGAATCGCATGCATTTCTTTAAAACAATTGCCCACTCCCCGCTTTGAATAAGACGTTGTCTCTGCCAAGCGCCAAGCCTCGAACTCCTGGAAGCATTGAAAATGGCTGTTCCTGGTTCGCCGAGACGTTTCCGAAATGGACGGACAATTATGTCACCAATTGAAAAACGCGAAGCCGACTCCGCGGACAACTAAACAAAGCTCAAGCTGGGGCTGGTCTGGGCTGATCGTAGAGTGTGGGTCTCATCTGTTGAAGCTGTCGCTCATCCCCGTCCGTTCTCAGCAAAAGACGCGCCTCGCGTAAACGGAACCGGAAGCGCGTCGTCCGCCCATTAACACGTCCTAGCTCCTACATCATCGCCATTGTTCCGTTCCGTCAGTCCAGTCGCCAGTCTGACCTGACCTGACAACAACATCAACAATTCCCATCGCGATAATCCCGCGTTGTCGCCCGCGGCTTCAATTATCGCAATGGACTTCAACTTTGGCCAGGATGGCGCCTCTGGCTCTGCATCATCTACAGGCTGGTTGGGCTTCGGCTCTTCTCAGCGCGTGATGGTCGCATCATCGTCACCTGGTGCGCCCAATCCCATTGGAAACCCTGTTAACGATATTGAACCCGATGATATTTCTTTCGCCGAGTCCTATCGCCCAGAGAACTCACCCCTCTTCAATCCCATGTTTATGCCTCGCGCGACCGTCCCAGAACCCGCCAGTTCCATGGGCATCAGCCCAAACCCTTCCGCCCGTCGCTGGCCTTGGCAACGCGACTCGTCAGTTCTTGATGCCAGTGTGGATAATCTCGCGTCGCCAACCGTTTCCGGACTCGTCGCTCAACCTGAAAACCTGTCAAATCCATCAGAAGAGTCTGCCCCTCAAGATGCCGACGCGCCTGAACCCGTCAACCCCTCGTCGCCTGGACATGGTCCTTGGTCGCCGTTGCAACAATCGGCTGCCCAGGCTGAAGATGACGCCATCCATCACCAAACTACCGTCGAGGAGTCCATTTCGCAGGACGACACTGCTCTTGAGCCCACCACGATCGAGACGCGAATTGAGATCACCGAAACCGTCATTCAGTCGTCCGAGAAGCAGCCCGAGTCAGGATTTGAGCAAGAGGATGAGGCTGCCCAACGTGGCGAAAGCGAACGTGTTGAGGAAACACCCCCTGAGCCCATATCTCAAGAGCTGCGGGAATCCCCAGAGTCTGCACCAGCCACTGCGGAGGGTGTCAGCACCAAACTCGCATTGCCCTCCATCGAGGCGGACTCCACGAAGCGAATGTCGGCGCCTCCGGGAGTCGTTCTCCCGGCCCAGCCAGATAGTCCTCAGGCGCGTAGAGCACCCTCAACTCCTTCTCTGGTTGTCGAGCTCAAGTCCTTGACAGAGCCAGAGAAGGCAGCCTTTGGCGATGAGATCCCTGCCTCTGATGAGGAGGAGGTGGATGAAACTGCCGCACCACCTTCTTCTAGACGAGGTCGACGGACTACCAAGGAACTCTTGTCGAGCGCTGCTAAGCCTGCCGTGAAAGGCGTCCGTGGGCGTCGTGGCCTTGCATCAGCACCTGCCTCTCCCGCTGTTAAGGCTCCTTCATCTGCTACAAAGAGGGCGCGCAAGTCCATGCTTGCCAGTATTGCTACAACTGAAACGCCCAAGAAGCGTGGACGTCCTCGAAAGAGCGATGTCGCCGCTACACCAGCTACAGCTCCAAGCACTGGAAAGAGAGGCCGACCAAGGAAATCGGATGCAACCCCAAGCGCCGTTCCAAGTGCTGTTGCTCCGTCTGCCAGAGGTCGCCGTGCTGCTAGTGCCAGCAAGGCCGCACCTACTCCTCGACGGGTCACCATCGCACGAAGCCCAAAGACTGCACCCAGGCCTCGAACGGCGGCGGCGCGAACTTCCAGTGTTCGTTCCCGTGGAGTTTCAAATGCAGCCACTCCGGTCACAACACCTGCTACCACCCCCAAGCGACGTGGCAGACCTCCAAAGAACACTCCTCAGCCAACCTCTGCCGATGCTGAGGCTGAGGCCGAGGCTCCTGAAGCTGAGGTACCTGAGAGCACCAGCCGATCTGCCAAGAGCACACGAACCGTCAAGCCACGTGCTGTTCCCTCCCCTGCCAAGCGAGCTCGACCGGGCAGGAAAGCAGCTGCGCCTGCTACTCAAGCCGAGTCTCAACCTCCTACACGAAGGAGCCGCCGGGCCGCTGCCGAGCCTGAAGAGCAGGAGAAGCCCACAGATGCTTCAGCTGCAGAGCCTCCCAAGAGACGCGGGCGTCCACCTAAGAACCTTGACGTCGCAAAGCCCGAAGAACCCGCCCCAGAGCCCAAGACCAGGAAGCGCGGTCGTGCTGCTGCAACTGAAGACACCTCCGCAGAAGAGCCCATGCAAAAGAAGCGAGGTCGCGCGGCCAAGGCTGCACCGGAAGAAGCTCCAGCTCCCAAGCGAGCTCGTCGGGGAGCAGCAGCATCCAAGACCGTCGAAGAGGCAGCACCCGAACCCGCACCGGCTAAGAAGCGTGGAGTTGCCGCCGTTTCCAAGAAGATGGCCAAGAACGCTGCCATTGAGCCCGAGCTCACTTCCACGCGACGCGGAAGATCGGCTGCTGCAGCCGCCACGACCAACGGTGTTGCAGCTGAGACCACCACCAAGAAGCGCGGTTCTAAGCGAGCAGCTGCCGAGCTCGAAGCAGAGCCCGAATCTCCCGAGCCTCCAAAGAAACGTGGTCGATCCAAGAAGGCTGCCGCTGAAACCGAGCCTGAGCCTGAAGTAGCTGAGGCCCCGGCAAAGAAGGGCCGTGCCACCCGAAAGGCCAAGGAACCAGTTGTCAAGGACGATGAACCAGCCACCGGACGACGGACCGGACGTTCAACCAAGGCTACCAAGGCCGAGGCTGAGGAGCCAGCTCCTACACGCGGTAGGTCCAGCCGCGCCAAGGCTGCTCCTGTCGAGGAGGAGGCTAAACCAGCTGCCAAACCCCGCGGCCGTGCCGCGAAGAAGGCCACAGAGCCTGCAGCTGAGGAGGAAGAGCCCGTCAAGCCCACCAAGACTCGTGGCCGCGCCGCTTCTAAGAAAGCGCCGGAGCCTGTCGAAGAGGCCAAGCCAGCTTCCAAGCCTCGTGGTCGTGCTGCAGCAAAGAAGGCCTCTGAGCCCGCCGTCGAAGAGGAAGAATCCAAGTCAAAGACCCGTGGCAGACCCGCCAAGGCCAAGTCCGGCAAGGGCGAGCTCCCCAGTACAAAGTCTTCAGATGCCCCTACGACAAAGCGAGGACGAGTAGCAAAGGCACCAGCGGTCAAGGCTGCTTCCCCCAAGGGTGTTGTCAAGAAGGGCAGGGCGGCACAGACAGGTGTTCGGAGGGGACTTCGATCAAAGGCTTGAGTACCTGTCGAAATAGATATTGATGAAGTACGTATCTGAAAATTGGGCGGGAACCTGTTTAGTCGATGGTTTATATGGCTTTGGATGAGGGAGGCATGGCTTTTGTGTATTGGCGTTAACGGTAGATGAAGGTTCTGTCTGTGATGGACGAGGAATGGAATGGGATGGAATAGCATCATGAGAAACAATGCTTTGAGGTCAATCAATACAAACACTTGAGTACAAGATGACATGTTCTGTTCAAGTTGTCGTGATGTGCTTCTGTTGCAACCCGGCTTGCTCAACTATTGGTACACATGAATCCTCACTACGTACCGAGGGAGAAGAGCGTCTCAGGGGCTGCTGTGACGAATATCAAGGCTGATGGGAATGAGGATAGTAACGTCATCGCCAGCTCGGGACCTACAAATGGGCCAAGAGAGTAACAACATCAGGTGTGTGTTAATATTGCAGCTGCCCTGCGTTCCTCGGTCAACATCATGGCAGTCTTTACAAAGATGTTGCAGAAAGATGGCGCTGCATTGACAAAACTCAACATCATCTCACTTTTACTTGAGGGCATACCGAGGAAACGAGAAAAGCTAATATATATCCGACTACCGAACCAGATGTGGCAGATATGCTGCCGTTCTACTCCGTACAGAATCACTGTTGGGAAATCACTATCAACAGTTGCTTCGTCCAAGCAACTCCGTCACAGTAGTCCAACATGCTGCTTGTACGCTAATCAGCCCTTAAACCAAATTGACGTACAGCGGCGCATTCACATCTGGAGGAAGGTTGGAATTTGGCGTCGTCATTTCCATTCCATATTCCAACTGGGCCAGCGTCAGGTCCTCGCCCTTTTTCTGGCACCAGCTATGGACTGTCTGAATGACTGTCTTGATCTCTCTGCCGTCAACGTTCCATGAACCCAGCTGGCCGATCTCCTAATCATCCAGCGGCATGGCGTTGGGTTCGTCCGGCGCCACCTCTTCCCCTCCTTCCGAGATACCTCTTATATCTCCCTGCTTTGGCAGACGGCGGAGGTGCATTTTCCAGACATTCTCCCGCTCCACCGGCCTGAAAGGCGGGAACACGAGGTGTATGCTGGCCCTGCTGCGGAACGCGTCATCGATGGCTTCGATGGCCAAGTTTGTTGTAAGAAATATGATGCCGCTAAAATGCTCGAGCTCGCGAAGAAAGGCGCTGGCCAACTCGTTGCGACGGGGCCCTCGCTCGACTATGAGGGCATCTGCCCCGTCTAGAAGGATTATCGCGTTCCACGCCGCAGCCATGTTTGAGGCGAAAGAAAATTTGCCACTGAAGGGGTTCAGGTCTTCGGTTTGAAGGTGATAGAGAGGCCGATGGAGGTGTTCTGCGATAGCTTCGGCCATCATAGTCTTGCCTGTGCCAGGGTAGCCCGAGAGTAGGACGATGAGACCTCGTCCTTTGCCAACCATGACATCTTGCATGGCCGTCGAAGTGCCATTATTCATGTTGTGATTCTGAACATGAAAAAGAACCCGTTGCTTTTTCTTCTCATCATAGACGAGTTGAGAGTAAGCTTCGGAGTTCCAAGCAACGGGTTGAATGTCTTCGACGTAGAATTGGACTGGCCAAACATATTGTCAGCTAGTCATTGGAGCATGCAAGAAAGACAAGACCTACGCCACGACCTGTCCCTCAGGGAAAAGCCACGAATTGTCTCGTTCATGAAGACAAGTTCATCGGGTCTCTGAAGCATGTCATTCTTGTTATTGACATGGTCCTCGGCACTGAGTCTCTGTCGCTGGCCATCGGAATTGTTGCCTTCTGGTCGGTCCCGCGTCCACTCTAGGTTCTCTTGATGTCCATATAAATGTGGGTGGTACTTGTGATAGCCCCATACGTCGATTATGATGCGGCTGTTCACAATTTGCTTCAGGGGGGCAGGCTCGGTCTCATTTATGGCGATGCCATTGTAGGTGTGATGCGTGAGGCCCTGCAAGTCAAGAACCTTTCTGCCTCGCGCAGTGAGACGCTCCGTGATCGAGTCTTGGTCTTTACAGAACTCAACGGGATAGCAAGCGAGTTCGCGAATTGGTTTTTTGCCATTAAATCCCGGGATGATCAGATTCCTTTTGCTCCAGTAAAAACCCTCGCCAGAGAATGAAATGGTCTTGCAGGTGATAAGAAGCTGGTGGTAACCTGACCTCTGATCGTACTTGGCTGAATCAACTTTTCCGAGAATATCGAATCCCTCAGAGGAGCTGTAGACACTGGAGCCGCGAGGAAATAATGTCCAGGCTGTCTTGAAGTCCATCAGCTTACTCTTATGAAGCTTGGCTGTCTTGGCTTTCAGGCCCTGAAATAGCTCATCGAGCACCTCAATAAACTGCTTGAGGAGGGGTTTGAGTAGGGCATCTTCATTTATGCTGAAGAGGTCCACAATTTCTCCATGTAGGAACCAAAGGGGATAGAAGGGATCCTTGAAAGTGGCAACACTTCGAGGGTTAAGGTGTACCTTCTCCTTCTTGAGGATGGGCGCGAGGGCAGAAACCAGCAGAGGATTTTGTACATCTACACGGTAGATTCTCCAGTGATGGACGACACTGAACACGGCATTTTCACGGTACAAGGCCCTGAAAACCTTGATGGCAGCACGGTCTTGATCGTTGGTAGCTGGTAACGGGGGCTTCTCCGTCGTCAATTGGGTACCACCTGGGAAGTTGCTTTGGTACAAGTCCATGATGATAGGGTCTGCACCGAGATCGGGGTTCCTAGTGTCTCTCGTCTCGGGAGCTTGCATTTTTTCGTCGCTATCAAGATCAACGGGCTGGCGTAGGGGCGAATTCTCCTGATGGGGCTCGTCATGTAGGCTTTGGCGAGTATCGTGGGAGTCGCCGTCAGACATGGTGAGGGGCTTGTCTGTACAGCAATGGATGGAGATTGATGTGGATAAATGCTGGATGATGAATTATGGATGAGAAAGTTTAGTTTCGTGATGTCTCATGTTAGAAGACCATGGGATTAGTTGAGAGCCATGAGATAGAAGTGAGGCAACCTGCAATGTGCCTGCCACACAGTGTATCATGGCGCAGTCGCTAGTTCCAGAATCAACCAGTATTGTACGAGATTGGGTAGGTCAGTTGCAGTTCCAGAAAGGTGTTGGAAAGTGCGTCCTTTGCTGGATGTCATCATGGCACACAGGCTTCCCTCAGCATCACGAAGCAAGTCTGGTAGTGCCAACCAATCTGAGGCTGACGTCTAGCCATCTCGTCGACCACATTGGCATCCAATAGCTCTGACGAGATCGCACGGGTGGCAGAATAAAGTGAGGCGCGGGCGTTATAGAGCGTCCCGTCTTCACTGGCCTGCGTTAGCATGGATGTTCTTGCTCTGTTGTAGTTGTTGTGAGCATGGGCCAATGGGAAGCGGGGAGGAGGGAATTCAATCCAGCACCTTCCACCTTACCCTAGATGAGAACTTGACGCACAAGGGGATCATGGCGTCTTTGAAGCATTGATTGTAGTGAAACTGGGATTGAATTCGTCTTAAGCCTTCTTCTTGCATAGAATTTGTCGCGTTGAAGGGGTTTCGTTTTGCACCTCGAAGTTGTGGGCGCTGAAATACGGCTGCGGGTTTGCGGGAATCATTAATGTTCAAGAAAAGGCCAGTCGCTTGCCATTGGGGATCAAGAGAACCCAGGATCATGCACGTCGCATGCGAACCTTCAATTGACTTTCCAAGGAGATTAAAATCCGGTACATAACTGCTCAATTGATCATTGATGAGCGTCCAACGCTCCTACTAAGTGACAAGTGTCGGAGTTGACAACACCCCAGTGCTGGCTGCTCCTCCCAGCTCCTGCTCATCTACGGATGTAAAGACAACGGTTTTCATCAAGCGGGTTTAGCTCAGTTGGGAGAGCGTCAGACTGAAGTCAAACTTCAATCATACGATATCTGAAGGTCATGTGTTCGATCCACATAAACCGCAAGCGATTCTTTTTTTGATCTTCTCAACTAACGTTAGTCGCGGCGGAGCATCTCTTTTTGCCTCAGCAATCATCCCCACCGTGGATGGAACGTCATCAATACTCCGAACTTCACGCCTGTCCGGCCTGGAAGTCCCGTCTGGATATATTGTTTAACACTCGGGCTCCTAATTGATATCATTGGCGAGTTGGTTCAGCGTTGGTTGCTCTATTGGTCGTTACTCGTGTCACGGCGGAGCTGTTGAGCTTTGGGACCTCTTTCGAGGCGAGTCACCTTTGGGAGGAGTTGGCAATGTCCAACGCTCACATGGTCTTGGATCATAGAGTTCGGGCTGTCGCTGTAGAAGGACATCTTGTTTGGGAGGCAATTGACGGACTGGTGATTGAGAGAGTGAATACGTCCATAGCATCAAGGCAATGTCCTCGGACTAGCCGGACACTTGCTTGACATGCAATACTCACAATACTGGACAGCAACCTATCATAAGAACCGAGGAACTGATCCCAGAGCTCCTAAAACAGCGACAGTGCCCTCTATTGCAATGCAATCAATGCTTGGTCATCAGCAAGCGAGATCCGATGCACCACGACAACAACCCCAGAACCGCACCAATACAAATGAGTCTCGTCAACACTCGACCTCCCAAGGATTCCGCGTGGCGCATTTGATCATCATCTCTGCGACCTTGTTGATGAATTGATAGGTCACTCCTCATGTAACCATCAACGTCGGAACTCGGCCTGGGAGACAAACCCGACGGTGTTTACCCCACCAACTGGGAGCCTCCTCAGAGCACCGGGTATAAGAGCATGTCACTTCAGCCCAGATGATGAGGATTCAATTGATTCCCAAGTTCTCTTGAGACTAAAGAATTGACCATGGCTACAAAGAGACCCAATTTCCTCGTCATCGTGGCTGACGATCTCGGCTTCTCGGACATTGCCTCCTTTGGCAGCGAGATCAACACTCCAAACCTCGATAAACTCGCCAACAATGGCATCCGCTTCACAGATTTTCACGCCGCGGCTGCTTGCTCGCCTTCTAGAGCCATGATCATGACCGGGACGGACCATCACATTGCTGGCCTAGGCAACCTGATTGAGTGGACAAACGTGTCAGGGCAGAATGACCCCAACGGGACCATGTCGACCAACGTTCAACGAGGTATGCCCGGGTATGAAGGGTACCTTAATGAAAGGGTTGTTGCACTACCCGAGATTCTTCGCGATGCTGGGTATCAAACCCTCATGTCTGGCAAGTGGCATCTTGGTCTTACGCCAGAGAGGAGTCCCAAGGTTAGGGGCTTCAACCGCAGCTTCGCCCACCTACCAGCGTGCAGTAACCACTACGCATACGAACCGCAGCTTTCCAAGGGAGAGGAATCGCCCGAGTTTTTGACTATGAGCGTTATTGCCCTGCACAGTGAGGATGGGGAGTACGTTCGGAAACTACCAGATGGGTGGTACTCTTCTGATGGATACGGCGACAAGATGCTGCAGTACCTCAAAGATTGGAAAGAAGATGGAGATGAGAGACCTTTCTTTGCATACCTTCCCTTTACTGCTCCTCACTGGCCTCTCCAAGCTCCGCAAGAGTACATCAAAAAGTACCGAGGCGTCTACGACGAAGGCCCAGACGCACTCCGACAAAAGCGTCTACAAAAGCTCAAAGATCTCAGTCTCATCCCTCAAGAAGTCGAACCTCACCCCGTCGTTGCGGAAGAAGCCAAAGAGTGGAGCGACATGAGCGATGAAGAACGCGCCAACTCTTGCCGTGCAATGGAGGTTTTCGCAGCCATGGTTGAATGCATCGACGTCAATGTTGGAAAAGTGGTGGATTATCTTGAAGAAGTTGGGGAACTTGACAATACCTTTGTGTGCTTCCTTTCGGACAATGGTGCTGAAGGTGCGGCTTATGAGGCGTATCCTATTGTTCAAGGATCTATGATGCAGCATCTCAAGAAGTACTACGACAACAGTCTGGATAACCTCGGCAACGGAAACTCGTTCATTTGGTATGGTCCGAGATGGGCTCAGGCTGCTACGGCGCCGAGCAGACTCTACAAAGCATACACGACTGAAGGAGGTGTTCGGGTTCCCTTCTTGATGAAACCCCCGTCTTCTTTTTCCCAGACTTTCAAACCCAACGACATAACCCACCAATTCGCCACAGTCATGGATCTCGCACCTACAATCCTCGACATGGCTGGTGCAAAGCATCCTGCCCCGACCTACCAAGGTCGCGAGGTAGTCTCCATGCGCGGGAGATCCATGGTCCCCTACCTCTCCGGTACATCCTCCCGCATCCACGACAAAGACTTTATCAACGGATGGGAAACATGCGGTCGCGCAGCATGCAGAAAAGGAGATTGGAAAATAGTCTTTATCCCAAAACCCAAAGGTCCTGAGCGCTGGCAACTGTACAACCTCGCCCACGACCCAGGAGAAGTACACGACCTCGCCTCCTCCGAACCAGAACATCTCCAAGAACTCCTCAAACTCTGGGACCAGTACGTCCTAGAAACGGGAGTAGTACCTCTGAGTCCCGAGCTGGGTCGGTGGATGGCAGCCATGGAGGAGCAAATGCCCGAGAATGCGTGGATAGAGTATGAGTACTGGAAAGACGGGGCAAGAGATGATCCGAAAAAGTTTACCAGGGAAATTCCTCGGTTTGAACGTCGTGTCACGGGGTTCTAGGCTACTGTTTTTGAGAGGGCTTCTAGAATGTCGGTGAATTTTCCGGGTAATGCGTTCCGGCCGTGGGAGACGGCGACTTGCAGATGGGGTGCATGAGGGAAGAGGAAACTCTGATGGATCACGGCTCTGAATAAACAGTTGACTTTTTTTCGTTTGAAGACCTGACGAATGATGTATCTCTAGACCCTAAGACCGCTGTTCTTTGACTCTCCTGTACGAGTGTCATGTCTGATGTATGGCATCGTGAGGGTCACGTCACTGCACCAGGCACCACGAAAAATTCACCTATTCAGTAAAGTAGAATAAAGAGCAGTTATTTTGCTTCAACCTAGACCGTGACAAATTGTTTCCTTGAACAGAGTGAATTGACATAGTCTTGGTCACCTGCCAGTGCGTTGCTCATCACTGGCAACCTGACACTGACAGACCACACACCCAAACATCAACACCATCAGCAGCCTAGAACAAGAGGCACATCCAACCGTAAACATACCAAAGGGAATATAGACTTTCCGTCAGTCAAGTCGCTTGCCGCCTTCTCAACTTGACCGCCCCATCGCGCAGCTACCCGAATGCAAAGGGGGGTGTGCCATAAAAAAAAGAAAAAGCAAACGGCTACCATGTTTGGTACCATCACCGGCAACACAGAAGCATACCTACATTTTTCTCTAGATATATGAGCCCTTCTTCTTCCTCTCTCTTGCCTCTTTTCTCTTCATGTCAGTTTTTCTTTTCCCGTGTTTCTCATCCCCACTCCCCCAAGTTTTCTGCCACGGCTAGAATGTAAATGCTGCCTGCATTCAGAAAGAATTCATTTCTTTGTCCCAAATGGGATAATTTATTCCTTCTGACAATAGCAACCAAATGACTTCGCGTCTATAAATTGCTCCCCCTCTTTTCGCATCCAGAAAGATTTACACTCAAACCTTTTCAACCTCACATTTTCTTCTTCCCGACTGAGCATTCGATACGCATCCCCCCCTTTTGGCATCAATTATCCATATCGCAAACGACTTGGAAGCATCAATAATCTCCCCTCCCGTTGTCATCAACAACTTTGTCCCTTTTCAAGAATGCCTCGTCCCGAGACTCCTGATACTCAGGGCTCAAGCCCAGGAATGAGAACGCCAGATTCTCACCCTCACTCTACCCCCCCGACTGACATCAGAGGTTTCGACTCCGGGTCTGGGACTTCGAGGCTCACTATTGAACAGCAGCTCGCCATCATGTCCCAGAACAACGAATCTCCCAGTATCCGTGCGGGTCGGATCTGGAATGCCAATAACCCTCGAGTTGGTGGTCAGGATCAGTCTTCTTCTTCTTCTCCTCCTGCTCCTTGGATTCGCGTTTCGGGTGGATCTTCCAGCACGATCGTCCCTCCTCGATCTCATCCCTCTGGCACCAGCGTTCTCAGCTACGCTCCAGCTGCCAGCAACATCGAGCAGCAGGAACCAGCTCCTCAGAATCGTATCGCCCAGTTCATCCTTCAGAACCCTCCTCCCGGCGCCCCTATTCGTCAGCCAATTGCTCCCCCCGTGGACCATGCTACTTCGACCAACGCTCGTCAGGATTTTGGCGCTTCCATCTGGGAGGGCGTCTCTCGTTTCTCTCAACTCTCGATGAACGATCAGTCTCCTGCTCCTCGTCGTGTTCAAGCTCCCGAGACACCTCAGCAGCCTCAGTACCATCCCATCTGGAACAGCAGCCAGAGCTTCGACAATCACACCTCGACCGATCCCATCTCGGCCGAAACCGTCATCTATAGTCCACCGGCTCAGCAGCAACAGCAGCAGTCGCCTCCATCTCCTCGTGGTTTCCGTCCCATGGCTGCTATTGCGCACAATGAGAGAAACTTTGGTGCCCGCATCAACCCTCGTGAGGTCCTCCCCGCTGACCCTCGAGCCTTCTCGACCAACTATCGCGGAGAGCACAGCGTCCGTAACGCCAGTGTTGACGACCTTCCTTTCGAGCAGAACTGTGCCCTCTGGCTGACCAACCTTCCTCCCGACGTCACCTACCAGCAGCTCCTAGCTCAGATCCGCAACGTCGGTCGCATCTGGTGTACCGTCATCAACGCCCCCGACTATGATCGTCACAACACGGCCGCCGCCAAGGTCGTCTTCTTCACCCCCAATCCCGCTCAGCGTCTCCTCCAAAAGTCACTCACCCAGGGTCTCGAGGTCAACGGCTACGCCGTCAAGGTCACCCACAACCGCGTCAAGTACGGCTCCCAGACGCTGACGGGCAACGCCTCCCGCGTGCTCATCATCACTGGCAAGACATCGTTCGTCAACCCGGAGAGTCTGACCGAGTTCTTCAAGGCGCGCTTTGTCTTCGAGGTGGACGAGATCATCGAGCTCATCAACCAGGGTAACCGTCACAAGGGTGGTCGCTCCGTCGTCGAGTACAAGTTTGGAAGCTTCCGGTGCCAGGCCCAGATGGGTAAGATGGCGCTGGAGAAGGATAGACCTGAGGGTTTCGAAAAGGTCGACTTTGGTCCTGACCCCTGCGAGGTGGGCGACACTCTCGCTGCGTACGGGATCGCTGCGGAGCGCATCCAGGGCAAGGGTATCTAAGTGTCGGGAGTGGATTTTGGTGATTGATAAGATCAAGCGATGGCGCACAGGAACACGATTGTAACCCGGAAATCGGAAAAGTATTACTCGTTGAGGGAATGGGATATGCCTCAGTCATGTTACTAGGGAGATAAGTTTGAGGCGATACATAGTCATGATGCACTAGACGAAAATAATCTAGCTCTTGTAAGCATATCTTGTAAGCATGTGCCGTTGCCCGAGATCGTGAAGTCGGCGAACTTGGCGTTGTAGCGTTCGGAGTGGATGCCCTCATGTAAGCAACAGCCTTGCTAGGCTCAGCCATATGTCAGCCAAGAGCTAAAGATAGAGAGCGACATGGACTGACCGTTTAAGTTCATCAGGCCGTTGTTAGCGCCAGCCTTTTTTGACAGACATGGAAACGTGTCGGAGGAGGCGTCCCGGCGTCTCATGATGGCTTCGCCTGGTCGAATCAATCTGGCGCCACCTCACCTTTCAATGCAACATGCCCATCAAAAGAAACAAAGTGTGAAAAATATGCGAGATTCCATTTCCCATACGCCAAACCCGACGCCTGAAATCATCTATTTGGGGTATACTGTACATAATCAATACAATCAAGGAAGAATTCATTAACGTAGGTGCTCATCCCACGGTAGCCAGCTTTGCCTGTGAAACTCGGGCATGCACTTGACCTTTTGTGGTGGCTCGTATTGCCACTCAATCCCAACGGTCGCCTCGTCCTCCTCTGCCACCACCTCGCTCGTATAGCCCTTGAGCTCCTTGAGTCTCCTGGCGTTATTGTCCGTGTACTCAAGGTTGACGCTCGGGATGGCGGCGATCTTGCGGTAGCCCTTGAACCATAGGTCCTTGCAAAAGAGCTGCGGCTCGCCCTGGAAGCACTCATCCTTTCGAGAGTCGCGGAATCGCAGACCGTTGAGTAAGGGCGCAGCTGTAAAGACTGTCGCGCCGTTCCAGCAGGCGAATACCTGAAAGGGAAGATTTGCCTCGTAGCGACTCTTGGTCTTGGGGTCGCTAAAGAAGAGGTTCTGCGCAAAGTCCCAGCTGCCATTTTGAGTAATGTTAAAGAAAATGTCGCCGTCTATTCCACGCGCGACCCATACATCGTAAAAGGTGGGATCATCAGAGGCGTAGGTCCAATCCATGGCGCACGTCATGTCGGCGTTGAGGTTCTTACGCTGAAACGCAAGCTCGAGAAGGTCTTCGGTGCAAGCGGCGACATCGTTGATGAAGAGAACCGTCGTCTCCTCGGACACTGGGACTTTCTTCTTGAAGAGAGGTTGAAGGGCGAGATTGCGCAGCTGCGCCAGCTTTCGGATGCGCGCGCCGTCGGAGGGATTGATGGCCGAATTGTTGTAAAAGTAGGTGACACCGATTTCCTCGAGGAATGGTCGCAGTGCGACAAGAACATCGGCTGTACCATCTGGCGAGTTGCCCTCGACGATGGACAAGGCGCAGCGCTCTGGTCCGAGGAAGCGCATAGCCTCCACCACACTGCCCAACAGGCGGGGGAGCAAGTCTACGACATTGCGCAAATTAAGGGTGAAGAAGTAGTCAATGTGAGGCTTGTCATCTCGAGCGTCTCGTTTCTTTAGGAGGCTGGCGTATCGCTCAGTGTCCAAGGCGGGACATTCGAGGCGCGGGCGCTCTTTGGATGCGGGGTCGAGGATTGCGTTGATGATCGGTCTTATGCGCTTCGCGGGGAGGATGGCTCCTGAGTATGAGGTTAGTGAATATCGGCAGGAAAGATGTGAAGCAGCGTTTACCATTTTTTATGGAAGGTTTTGGGGGTTCCGCGGAGAGAGGTGTCGCGATTGTGCCGTTGGAGCCTGTCTTGGTAGCGACCAGGGTCGGTGTGGGAGTCGAGAATGAAGAAGTGGAGGTTGCGACAGAAATCGATGTTGATGTTGGGGGATTAGGATGAATCAAGATGTAATTTGATCGTGTAGATGTCGTCGAGTATGAAGAAGAAGTCGTCTCTGAAGATTGATCTTCAGCCGAGTCGTGCTGTATTGGCAGATAAAGATTCGATAACCGAGTGAGGTGCTCACGGCCAAGATACAGGCTGGTGGCGATCAGCAAGAAGCACAAGGCCGGTATGAACAGGAGGATAATCCTTTGACGCATTTCGACCTATTCATGACAGAGAGAGAGAAGTAAACGACAGGACAGACAGAATTAAAAAGTTCTGCTGACGGGTTAGAAAGAAGAAAGAAAGAAAAAAAGATGGGCACTCGAGGTAGGTATAGTCGAGAGCGGCTGAGATGAGATGAGATGAGAATGAACAGAAAAGCCCCACAATGACAATCAATGGTTGACAGCCTACCTAGACAAAAGTGACAGCCCGTCAGCAGGGATAAGGATACGTTCCATCCATACGGGTTACGGTACGGTACGGGAAACGACCTACGAATGGATCAGCCCATGCGCCTCTTTCTCAACAGGCTTCCCGATATAAATGCTACTACGTGGTGCTGTTTAACCCCGTGTCTAAATTCCTAGGGTGTCATCCTCAGCGGGTGGCGGCGGGTAGTGACACCCGACTTGACGCTGGGCTGGTTGGCTTTGCTGGCTGGGACACGAGGGCAGGGCGGCGGCCTTCAGCAGGTGATGCGGTGTATTCCCAGCAGCGCAGCCGAGGCCCACCTGTGCTGTTTTGGAAGTCCCATTGCGAGATCACAAAGACCCCGACGCTATCACAAGCTATTGAACACTACACGAGATTTGCTACCCTATCTCTCTCCACGCCATCCCAAGCTGGGGCATTCTACACGAGCTTGTCAGGGGCACACACCTCTTTTTATCCCCCCCGCCGCAACCTACTTTTTTTCTTCTCATTTCCTTCTGGTGCCCGCCCACCATCTCCGCCTCAATCCTGCAGTCAAGGTGAGACTTTAGCGGCAACCCGTTGGTGCATCGTGCCGAGTTGGCCGGGGTGTCCATCAGCCGTTTAAGCCAGCCAATCACGGTCGTGCAAGTCATTGATTCACTGCAGGGAAGATCCAAATTCGGGAAGCCCAATCAAAACCCTGACTGACAAACGTCTGAAACACCATTAAGAGCGAGGATGTTGATCTCAAAGATGCTACCAACAGATGAGATATTTCTGACTCAGGCTGTGCGTGGCATGGGATTTATGAGTTGTACAAATTGAGGCTGTAACCAGAAGGCATGATTTTTTCGACCCGCAGTGGGCAGAGTGCAGAGAGCCAAATATGGAGGCATAGGTTTGCTTTATCTGTGACTGATCCGATGGCCAGAGTCCTCCTCCGACTCCCTTTGTTTTTTTTTTTACCGCAATTTTTTCAAAAATATTGATACTCACATTTTTCCCATCAAGGGAGGAAAATTCGATCCAATCATGCCCCTCGTGTTCTGGCTTCTCCTCACATTGTTTCACCTCAGCCTGTCTCTCGTCCACGCCATCCCATCATCAACTAAGACACCACCGCCTCTCGGTAAACGTCTACTAGTGCGAGCAATAACTACCGAGTACTCAACATGCGGCTACGCGAACGGTGACCCCGACGAGCCGAGGACCGCCGAGCCGGGTCACAAGTGCATGCTGAACCCCAAGAACAAGCTCTTTGCGTTCTGCGACGTCAACGCTGATCTTGAGCACTGTGGGATGGTTGGGAGGTGCTTTGATCAGCATGATTGTAAAAAGGGATGTGGCAAGATTACCCAGTCAGAGTTACTTGCCGTGTCTTGGTATGCTTGTTGTTTATTGGTTGTTTTGGGTTAAAACAATTGACGTCGTGAATAGCGAAAAGAAGGAGTATTGCTCCCTTGCTGTCCTTACCATAACAAAGGGCCATACGTATACCAACATTGAGTGCGGTGCAAGAGCTGTTACGGAATATTATAAAATAACACCGAATGCAACTGAAGGAGCTACTATTGATGGGACTACTACAGCAACTTTGAAACTTACCAGGACGGTGAGTGTATTTTCAACGAAACCGACCGCCGAGACAGCAAAGGGAGTCTCTGAAGCCGCCGAGCCGAGTACCGAGTCAGAGACCTCCGCGGAGACAATAAGTGAAGTCACCCCTGATGCCTCAGACGAGTCTTCAGGTGGTTCTACAACAAACACAGGCGCCATAATTGGAGGTGTCATCGGAGGTTTGGTGGTAGTCTGCAGCACTGCCCTCGGCGCCCTCTACCTATTACGTCGAAACCGCAACCAGGGTGAAGCAGCGACAACGGAGCAAGGCACGTCGCCGCCTCAACAAGAGCCTGTGCAAACATGGGCTCATCAAGAACCGAAGCAGCTGGCAGGCTGGGGACCGCAGGAGATGCAGGGAAGTACACAGTTTGGAAGGGATAATGCTGTGGAGTTGCCGAGTTGATAGAGTAATGGTTTGCTGGGGAGGTTGATGACTGTTTTTTGATAAATATAGTAGACAATGACTAACAGTGGCCGAAAGTTTGGTGTTTCGTGATTTGCAATTTGTAGGTTGGGGTAGTGAGGACCCTGATGGATGGTTTGGTTCTCTGATCCGAGCTTAGTCTCCATCTGGTTGAAGTCCATGTAATCCTATAGGCTCGGTCGTAACTCTTGAGTGTGCCAAGGCGGGTCAAGGCACCTAGTTGAAACATGATCGGGTGTAAGTCGAGATACAAACCCATTCGAAACCCCAACTTGGTAGTTAAGCAGTGTATTTTATGACTTCTTACAAGTGGCTTAATCTCCGTAGGTTTCGGACGGAAGAATAGCAACTTGGACTCCTTTAACCTTCGGTTGACCGAACTGAAGCTTTTCGAAATTTCCACCAGTAATCGAACCCAGTTATGACTTTTGAAACCCGTTCCATCGATTAAACTCTTCAGTATCCAGATCAAATAGATCCAGTATCCTCCCAACACTGTGGTCCACCAGGTCATCCACTGAAGATGGTTTGGTGTAAAACGCCGGTACAGGCGGAAAGATGACTGCGCCATTCTGCGTCGCCGTCAACATGTTTTGCAAATGGATCCCACTCAAAGGACACTCCCTCGTCACAAGCACGAGTCTATGCCGTTCCTTGAGCACCACATCTGCAGCACGCGAGATCAGGTCATCGCAGTATCCCGTGCTAATGGCAGATAACGTCTTCATGCTACACGGCACAACAATCATACCATCAACACGAAACGAGCCGCTAGCAATAGACGCCGCCATATCATGACATCCATAAACAGTATCCGCCAACGCACGAACATTGGCAACAGTATAATCCGTCTCATACTTGAGTGTATTCTCTGCCCACTTGCTGATGATCAGATGCGTCTCAACGTTCAAGCGACGTAGTGCGATGAGAGTCTTTATGCCGAGGATGGAACCTGTGGCGCCTGTGAGTGCCACGATGATCCTCTTTCGTCTCGGGGTCCGCGGGTTGGAAGACATTTGGACAGGGGTTGTTGTGTGGGTGAAATACGAGGTTCGTTTAGCGATGTGGTTTTGTTTTGGGGTGTTATAGCCGGGCTTTTTATTACTGAAGCATCTGATAAGAGATGACCCCTGCTGTGCGAGTCACATTGCCAACGCTTTCTTTTCTGGTTTTCTGACTCGGTTTAATTTTGCTGGACTTTGGGCAACGGATGGGATCCCGTGAAGCATTTGTCAGATTCTCCAGGATCCAAGAGAAATAGTTGATGGATGTATCCGACAACTTGGTTCACGAGGCCCAGTTTCGGATCGAGCCGATGGATCTAGAAGATAAAGCGGATATGTTGCGGAGACTCCACACCAAGGGTCGAATCATGATCAAGTTGAAGTCGGTCTTTGACAGTTGGATATTGACTCGAATGACGTGGATTACGCAATAGGACCGAGTAGTTGAGTTAAACACATCAGCTGAAACCGGCATCGATTCCGGGTATGCAAATACTCTGTGTTTTGACCTCGGAATGCCTCCCGTTGATTGTGAAGATGATGTAGATCACGGGTCCATCCATGATGAGACCAGTTGAATATGTTCTGTATTATCCGAGTTTCGTAAGAGTCAAAAGACAACATATAAGAATGATAACCTTGGAATAGATATCTTCCAAGGAAGCCATCGATCTTAAAACCACTCATACCATCTCTTCTCCCCCCTGTACAACATGACCACCTCACCAGTGGAAAACACCAAATCCTCAGCCCAGAGCTTCCGTCGCTTCATCCAAGAACTTCAAGACGAAAACGATCTTGTAGTCATCAACTCAGAGGTCGATCCTCATCTCGAGCTCGCAGCCATCGTCCGGAACGTATACGAGACCGAGGACAAGGCACCACTCTTCAACAACGTCAAGGGCCGCCAAGAAAATGGCCTCTTCCGTATCTTGGGCGCACCCGTTGGAGCAAGCAAAATTCCCGGCAAGAGATTTATTCGGATTGCAAAGTCTCTGGGCTTACCCTCTGACGCCAGCGGCCAAGATATCATTCACAAGATCCGTGAGACAAAGAGAATGCCAAAGGTTCCGCCTACAGAGGTCACTTCAGGCCCTGTGAAGGAGAACAAGATCTTCGGAGACGACATCGACTTGAGTGCTCTCCCAACTCCCCTCTTACATCAAGATGACGGCGGAAGATTCCTGCAGACCTTTGGCATGTACATTGTCCAAAGTCCCGATGGATCTTGGGTGAACTGGAGTATCACTCGCAGCATGATCAACGAGAACGACCCAAGATTCCTCATTGGACCTGTCATTCCAAGACAGGACATTGGGGTTATCAGAAAGATGTGGCAAGATAAGGGAGAGGATATGCCGTTTGCGTTGTGCTTTGGTGTGCCGCCTGCCGCTATCATGGTTAGCGGGATGCCTCTGCCTAAGGGCGTCAACGAGACGGATTTTATTGGGGCACTTACTGGGAGTCCTGTTGAGGTGACAAAGTGCGAGACGAACAATATCCTCGTGCCAGCTGATGCAGAAATCGTCTTTGAAGGGGTAGTCTCCAACACTGGGACTGCAAGCGAAGGACCCATGGCCGAGTACCATGGCCACATCTTCCCAGGAGAGTCCAAGCAATGCCCTATCTTCAAAGTCAACGCCATCGCACACCGCAACAACCCAATTCTTCCTATCTGCATCACGGGTAGAGCCCCAGAGGAGAGTGAGACCGTATGGGGACTCATGCAAGCAGCTGAAGTCCTTACAATCTGCCAAGACGCAGGTCTCCCCATCAAGATGGTCTGGAATCCCTTTGAGTCTCATTGTATCTGGTTCGTCCTACAGGTCGACAGAAACCAACTCCGAGCCATGAAGACGACTATGGAAGAGTTTTGCAACAAGGTCGGCCACGTCGTTTTTGCGTCCAAGCCCGGTTTCTACATCCCAACTATTTACCTAGTCGGAGACGACATTGATCCTACAAACTTTAAGGACGTGGTATGGGCTGCTGCCACGCGCTGCCAGCCGCGAGCAAACGAGTTCTTCTTTGATGAGTACCCCAACATTCCCCTCATTCCTTATGTGGGATATGGAGTCAAGTCTGGTAGGAATGCTTGGAAGGTGGTCCGGTGTTGTCTGTTTCCGAGCGAGTTTGAACATGACGAGTTGGTGTGGAGGGAAGCTTCTTTCAGGGGCAACTACCCGGAGGAAATTCAGGAAAAGGTCAAGAGTCAATGGGAGGCTTATGGGTTCAGTAGTGTGTAGAGTCTGAATGAGAGTTGATCTGGCCTGAGCTATCTATCCATGATGGCACGTAAGACAGATGCCATCTACACGCTATAAGGGAGACATGGAGATCTTCGCTCTCTAGAATGCCATATACTCTCCCCATTCGCCGCACCCCTCTGGTGCCTCTCCGTCACAGTGCCCATATATTCCCCCTGATTTCAATAACGACAAACAAAAACCTGATCTTAGTTGGAACTCTTGCTATCAAAATGCTCAACCCGACTCAAAAACTGCGCGATCCGTTCCCACATGGCCACGGGGTTGGAGTACATGACGAAATGCCCACTTCGAGGGATCTCGGCCAACTTAACCCCGGCCTTAACCAGCCTTGGGAGGTATGACAAGGAGGAATACTGCTCTCCGAACATGTATGTTCTTGGAAAGGGGAATCCCTCAAAGGTTTCCAATAAGTTGCCGTTGTCCGTACATTCCACCATAGACTCGAAAGTAGGCCGCACTGCTGCGGTCTGAACTCTTCCACGGAACGCTGATGTATAGAGTCCATTTCCATATAGTGGTGACTCGCGCGTGCGAGTGATGAACTGATCGACAAACGTTTCCGGTTCATCAGCTGGGTAATCCAGAATCTGCCGACTAAGGAAACAGTCCTCTGGCGCAAGGTTACCCTTGATATTGATGAAGCTTCGAACAGACTCCTGATGTTTCTTCGCGAGCAAAGTCGAGACTAGACCACCCATGGAGTGGCCGACGAGGTGGAATTGGCCGATGTTGAAGTGGGCGAGGACGGACTCGGCGATGGTGACGAGGAGGGGCATAGATAGCTGTGATAGATCCGACATGGTTGATTCTCCACTGCCGGGAGTATCGTAGGCTATAAATGGGCGACCTGCAAACTGCTTTTCGAGCGAAATGTCGACATAGTCTTCCTTTGTGCTGCCAAAGCCATGGAGGAAGAGGATGGGTGTCAAATGTCCATCGCGTCGGACAGTCGAGAGTCGTATAGTGAGACCATTAATAGAGAGCTTCAATGTTTCTCGGATGAGTTGTTGAGTAGCTGCTGGTTTCGTCATTTTGTAAGGCTGGAGGTGTTCTAGTGATGTCGGTACTCAACCTCCTTAGGGGTGTTAATTTCACCTCGTTCTGCTATTTATGGATTCCCATCTCGTGAAAAATTTTCAATTATTAATTCTACCATTTCAAGAAGCCGACTTGATTCATGATATACCGAGAACAAATTTATTACTAAGTATGAATCTGAATGTACACCGAACCAACTTGACGTGCTCGGCAAGGAGGTCTTTTTGCCGTTACACTTCGGCAAAGCTTATATGTTGCCGCGGCCTCTGTCACCTTGCCGAACCTCAACAATGTCCTCTGAGTGGATAAATAAAGAGAGATTAAATTTCTACAAGCTCCCAGACTTTGAGTTGGGCAGTATTTAAACGTACTTGTGAGTTGAAAATCTAGGAAATGAAAGGGAGGGACTTTCAGTGCCCTCTATCAAGCTGGTAAACACGGATGGGCATTGCCCTACACTGAAGCTCTTTAAACCAACGCGTCATCATCTCCGAAAATTTGATTCTAATTTTTACTGATATTCGAAAGAAAGTAGGATTTTGTTACTGAATTAGCCTCCGAGCCGAGACATAAGACTCCCCGGATGGTGACCACTCTTTCCATGATTGTAAGCAAGATACTCCAGAACCCGCACCTCGTCCTTTCTATATCCAATATCAGTTTCATTTCGCCTTCACCGCACGGCGTTACCGTTTTAATCTTCACTCCGGGTGATGCCGCATCCCCACGTTATTGGGATGAACATGCCCTCCAGAATCTGCCAGATTCGCCGACGGTTGGCAAGTCTCGCGAGCGTGCGATCCTAGCCTTGATCTACCAACCCGTTGAACCAGGTACGAGCACCGCAGCCGAGCCCCTCGGTCACCGTGACGGGGCTCATGACTTGCCGGGCCAGCTTCTCCCAGTTCCACTCTGTTTTCGGCGATGTAGAGAGTGCCTTTTTGCGGATGGCTTCATGATCTAGATTCCACAGGAATGGAATTCTGATAAGCACATGTCTCCATTCTTCCTGGGGCATCAAATAGGTACAGTTCAGGGGTAGGGAAATATACATCTCCGTCGTCGACTATAGCACATCGCCGTTCCAGAGTTACCCAGAGATCGCCAATGGAACGAATCTCAGCCACCCGAGATGTCTTGATAACACGGGATGCAAGGTCCAGATAGGCAAAGTGTATCCCCACAATTCCTCGACTCGTCTCCTCGTCGAATGTCTGGGGTATGACTTGTAGGCCGTCCGGCAAAGTGGCTATCAGAGCAGGGTCCCAGGAAACTTTGGCAAAGCGAAGAGATACGGCGTCATCCGGGATAGAGAGAGATGCGGGTTCAGGACATCATCTTGGCCAGAAAGGGCCTTCGAAAGAGACAGCTATTCGTTTCCAGAGGAACTGATGCCAACATTGGGGGAATGGCCCGTCAGACAACCTCGTCCACGAATGAGGATCAAGCCTGAGGGCGCATACCGTGCAGATGGAGAAGTTGTTACATGCAGACATTATCTCGGAGAAGCGACTAGGTTGGTGAGAGTTGAGCAGTCATCTTACTAGGTCTAGCGCGCGGCTGGCTAGACCGAGCCACTTGGACCAGGAGAGATGGATGAAGTCAAGCCAGGTTTTTAGGATCTGGGGCTCGCACAAGTTGAAATGTCTCGAAGAGTAGACGTGGCTGTGAGCCTGAGTTTGTTCTGCAAATCAAACACTGGACCAGGCTGGGATTCAGATATGCAGCACAAGGGCCCCAGGCCCCGTGTAACAGAAGGTGAACTAGCCACAAGTTTAATCATTCTCAGCAAACAGTTACCTTTTTGTTGTGAATTTGATGAAATGGCTTGCTTGTGTCATAGTAACGAATTCTCGCCTAGGTAGTTTTAAGTTCTTTAAGTTGTTTAACCTCATAGCATACCCAGAGGCAGATCAAGGCAACCCAGAAAGAGTAATATAAAGTTTCAAGTTATAAAGAGATAAATCAACGATGTGATTTCGTAACGACTAACGATGCTGCATTATGTTATAATGCCATAATGTCTGTGTACACTCAAGTACAACTCAGAGACACAGAGCTAGTCAAACTTAGCGTTTATGAAATATTCTACTAATACACTAGAGGGACTGTATTGTCTCTACCTGAACCGCTTCCACCACAAAGCAGCTGCAACGCCACCCCCAATAACACCAACTCCAAGCGAAATCTTACCCACCATCTTCCCAAAAGCCAACCACCACATCATACCATGCGCAAACACAAACTGCGAGGCATCATTAAGCCTAGGAAAACCAGTTTCCGGTACAGGCTCATCCAAAAACTCGCACAGTGGCTCCCATCCTTCCTGAACACGGAACTCGAGCATTCGGTCTGCAGGTACCGTTTTCTTGACCAGTTCGTAGTGGTCTATAAAGGCTTGACGTGCGGGTGAAGTAGGAGAAAAGTCATTCAAGGTGCGGAAGTTGGCAGGCATGACCTTTAATGCGTGCTCCCAGAAGGGACCGGCCAATGCGGGATCCCATTTTCCTAGAGTCTCCCAGAGAGGCCATCGGAGGATACGTCCGGCTGTAGAGTCCATGCTTCGTAGCCAACTGTCTACATCACGTTGAGTGACGACGACTTTGGCTTCAGGATACGCAGCAACGAGCTCCTCAACGAAGCAGATTGCAGGCACGTCGGCTACAGCATCGTAGTCTCCCAAGATCTTGTCGAATTCCTCCCGACCCCAGGGTTTTCCCTTTCCGTTGAACTTGGCATCGAGAGCTTCACACCATAGGCCTAAGCTCGTCTTGGGACTTCCAATGGCAACGCTCATATGGTAAGGAGTGTAACCAAGGCGCTGAAGAGCGGTAAAGATTGCCATTGTACCTGTGCGCGATTGGCCGAGGCAGAGAACACGCATTGGCTTTGTGCGTTTTCCAGGATGAGAGTCAATGAGACGACCCGTCTCAGGATGAGGCTTGAGGTTGTAAAGTTCACGGATCTTTCGAGGGTCAAACGTGTCGAGGAGGGTGGTATTTTGGTCGGTAGGCTTGGCCGTCTTGGCCGTCGAGGTATCATGAGAGGCCATGTCGATAATTGTCTTGACTATACAAATGAGAAGAGATGAGTTGAAGAGTCAGGATATGTCTGACAAGATAATGGGACAGGCAACTATTATATATCCTGTTGATATAAGCACTAAGAATGTCATTGCGGCGTAGGCGAGATGCTGACACTCGCGCTTGGCTAATAAATGTGCCCTATACCAGGGTTACTTCGCTTATCGGATGGTGATCATCCAGAGGGTTAACGCGTAGCGTTAAGGCATCGCCAACTCCAACATGGTAATGATTGGCGATCGATGAAACTAGCGAGTGTAGATCACGAAACGGCCTCAGCCTTATAACTTCGCTTGAACAAACAAATGAAACCACACTGTGTTTCATTGAAACAAGATGGAATTAAGGGCAATCAATCGAAATCAAGGTTTGTGTAAAATGTATATGGGTATGTACTACAGTGCTTATCATTTTAATACATACAACATAACATAAAACCCACATCCGAAACATGATACATCCAGAACCCGTTACCATGTCAGAATTCGCCTTCCCCGCTTAAGGGAAGTTGGATCCAGCCTTGGTCTCCTTCATGGGCTCAACGCTGACATTCTTGACAATGATGGTAGCACCAGTAGAACCAGTAACACGAACATCAACAGTCTGAGTTCCGAAGCCGCTGGGGTTCTCGAAAAAGTTGTAGTCCCGACGGGTGGTGCCCTTCCACGACTTGCCGCCGTCGGTGCTGACTTCGAGGCTCTTGACGGGGACGTTGCTGTTGCGGACCTGCATGCTGAACCACCACTGGCTGGTGCCTGAGAGGTAGTGAGTATTCGAACTTGGAATGAATTTGATATGAGTTTGTGTAAACTTACCCTCCTTGTTGCGGAGAACAAGAGGTGTGGTGATGTCGCAAGTCACCCACTTGTAAGAGGTGGAAACGAGACCGTTGGATCCGCCGACAGCGTCAAAAGTGTTTTGGAAGAGATCCAGGTGGCCCTTGTCGCACTCGGGGCACTTGTCAACAATCTGTAGAGTGTTAGTTAGGGGTCCAAATAAATGAGGAACTGCTTGTGAGGCTTCGCAGCAGAACCCAGATGGGTCCCCGTAGCAGACTCATGCTCGCACTGGGAAACCGCTTCTTCAGAAACTCACCATGGTCTTGATCTTCTTGCCATTAGGACCAGTAACCTCGATGCAAGCACCACAGTTGGCAGCCAAGTTCCAGTTGGAACCAGAAAAGGCGGTTCCGTAGATACCGGAGGGAAGCGAGTAAGACACGAAAGAGCAAGTGCCTCCGTTCAGGTTACCGCCATAGTGGGTAGAAGTACCCTTGACGACTTCGGTGCTCAGGTCTCTGGCAAAGACAAGAGCCGGGGCGGCGAGGAGAAGAGAGAAGAACTTCATGTTGATAGAGTGAGGTGGTTGTACTAGGTCGAGAGATGCTTGAGATGCTTGAGGATGAATCTTCCAAACTCCCTCAGCAGAAACACGGCTTATATAGCAAAACAATTGAAACAATAAAGGACCTGAGAGATGAGACGACAACGGCTAGGGCTGATGCATACGGGAATCCTTCCAATCTCCCATTGGCCTGACGAAGCGGGTGTGAGCAGGGATCGCGCCAAAGCCGAAACCAGGGGTGACCCTTCGGCATATGGCCACCCCAGCCCCTGAAACAACCACCCTGTTGGCCGCCGTGTTTAATCCCAAGACAGAAGGAAGATGTTTAGAGTTTCGTCTAGAGTGCTCATTCACCGTGACTGCATCCGCCCTCCTGCATGAAAACCAGACGATGAACCCGCGCGGCCCGTCGAACCATCTCGACCCGAGACCAGGGGGTGTACGATTGCCAGCATGTTTAATGGGGTTACCGAGACCCGAGAAGGTTTCAATAGTCGGCTCTGCGCTGCTATAAAGTTTCCCGTATAGTACGGGGGTATTCTCGATTGGTGGGATTTAACCCCATGCTTGTTTGTCCTGACCCTTCCGGTGACAATGTGTGGTGGGGGATGCGGCCTTGGGAAACACCTCATATCTTACCGACGGTGATGCCGACGTGGGTTATGTTCTTCTCGTATTGTGTTGATGGCCTAGAGTTTATTCTGTAAGTCAAGATGCTATACTCATATGGGTTGTGATGCCGATGTTGAGGTGGTCGGTTTGTTGCCGAGCTTCTCTTTTCGGTCACGACGGACAACATCAGCTTACCGAGAAGAGAGGAAATCGTCAGTCTTCAGCTCACCGTCAAGGTCGCAATCTTCGGCCTGGAGTTAAGGAGTGAATATCGGACTTGGCTATCTAACTCGAGTAGAGACCAAAGTGGCACTTTGATGAGAAGTTTTCCACCATTCCGCGGCTTCCCCTTCGCGCCCAGCATTACTGTTACGTGATGAGAACTCCAGCTTCTTTCACATGTTTGATGACAGTTCATCGGTATCTCATTCTGGTGGGTAGTCAATGTGGCGAATATTTGGGCTTCATGTTGAGTTTCGGGTTTCTGCATCTCGGTTGCTATAAAGGCTGCATTTTCCAAGAACAAGAAGGGTCCCCCAGGCTTTTCCAGCTATCAAACCAACAACTGGCTGTTTATCAGCTAGCCCAACTCTCCCCTATCTCCTCTCTGATATCCCGTATAAAGAGAGAAAAGTTTGCGGTCTCCTTGGACACACTAGCGAAAGTCTGGGAGGTCCAACCCAGAGGCAGTGATTAATAAGCTCGAGAGTGAACTTTTCACCAAATCTCGTAGATCGCAGGTGTGAGCATTAGTGCCCTCTGGTTGTTTTTGAGGCTTCAATCGCGGCACCGGAGTCTCTTGGAATAACCACAACTCCCTAGAGCGCGCCATATTTGATGCAAACGACTCGCCCGGGCGGTATACCCGTGGAAGTTCAAAAATTGTTAATTGGCGGAAGATCCTCCTCAAGCTCATGCCAAGGTAGGGTTCGGATGGGGATGGGAAGATAAGCTTGGCCGACATGAGGTGCAGTGTCAAGGCACCAAACGTCATGGACTTGCACTCGTGACTGCACTTCTGCTCCCTAAGACTCCCAGTGAGTGATTCAATCCCGTCGACTATTCTTTTGATGTAATTCTTCCTCCAGGAGTCTATTGTGTCTATTTGCAATGTTAGACAAAACCACATAAAATCCCAGATAGGTATCGTACCAATGATTTTTGGGCGAATTGGGAGCCCGCGTGCATCGAACGGTCCGTCTCCTTCGAGGATCGCATGCAAGGTTGCTGTATAGAACTGGTCTTGCTCGTCAAATACGAAAGAAACGAGCATCCACCATCTAACGGTATCATCATCCACGTGCATGTCCAGGTCAGTGATCCACGTCTTGGCAAAGAACCATAGGGATTTGGCACAATCCAGATCGTCAACTATGGCAGCGATCTTGGCCAACCTTTTGAGTGACACGGTCCGTGGTATTTTGCGAGTATGGCCGTGGATTGCATTCATAACGATGCGAAAGGCCTTAGGGTCGAAGATTGGTTCAAATGTCCATCGACGTAGTCCATCGACACCCGGTTGAGCCTCGGCATAGTTTCCCTCAAACATCTTCTTTGCTCGTGGCGAAGCTAGGATGAGATGCTTCATCGAGACCTTGAAGCACGTCTGGGTATCAGGCTCCTCAACATCTGGCATTTCGGCATCTAGCTCCTCCTCCTCCTCCTCTTCTTCCTCTTCTTCCTCTTCTTCCTCATACTCTTCAGCTTCAGGATTTGGTTTAGCTTCAAGTTGGAATTTGCATCAAATGGTTAGCAACAGGCTCTTAGCCGTCATCTCGGGTGTACTGAGCCTCGAGCAGCCGGTAGGGCGAGGGCCAGGGTGATGTCATCGCTAGGCCGAGGGAGAGGGACTTACCATGAGGGAGAATTATGAGAGTGTCCCCATCAGGGTCAATCTCTACATCGATGACAGGCATTTTGGTGGTAAAAGCTGAGATGTTGCGGCTACGTGTAGGGATGTGGAGGAGGTGAGTTGGAACGCTCGAGGTTGGCGCGAAATATGGATCTCTGGGAAAAGTGGGGCGTGTTCTGTGACTGCCCGAGTACCTAGGTAAGTAGGTAGGTATTCACAACCTCCAATATTTAGATCCCTGCTTGTTTTCCAAACCTACCTACGCTATCTACTAAAATTTATTCATGGCTTTTAGTTGCGTGATACTCATAATATCAAACATTATTTAGCAAGGAAAAGCCGAATCAATTGCACAGCACACTTGAACCAAACTTGACAATGAATAAGCCTGCAATTTCGCTTTCTATTGATATTGACGCTTGGTTCCATCTTGAGAGGCTCCATGCCTTGAAGAACTTTCCAAATGAACGTTGGTTATACAGTTCTTCGTTGAATGACGTAATTCTTGGGCCATGCTTGGATCAGCCTCCACCACTATACCTTGCTTGCCTCAGCATTATCAAAGCAAGGCGTCATTGCTTCAATCAGCCTTTCCTTCAAAGTTGAATAAGGTTGAAACGCCATCTTTCTATGTTTGATACACAAAGAAGCTGCTAACGTCTCTTTCGTGGGCTTCAGGCCATCTGGGTACTCGAACTTGCTGAGAAACTCGGTAGAGATAGTTGCAGTGTAGAACCCCATCATGTCTGTGTTTGTCTCGTCCACAAGCACAGCACAAACCTAAGATGTTGTCAGCCAAGCATGGCCTCGTTATACAAAGACGGAGAAAGCTAACCTTGAAGGCACCAGGACGACCCTTGCTGCCCGAGTCCTTTTCCAAAGACTGGCTCTGTGACTGTGACTGTGCTAATCCAATAAGCACAGCCAAGATATACGGGTCACACCATGGATCAGACGGCTCCAGTTGCTTCAATCTCATCTTCCTGATAAGCTCAGCGGGGGGATTCGGCCGTCGTGGTCGAGGCAAAGAAAAGACACCTTCACGCTGTATCCTTATCATGCCGCGTTGCATAAAGGCGAATATGGGTGCCTGCGTTCCGACTGCACGTTCTGCAAAGACGGCGCCGTGCAAACGAAATTCATGCTCGAAGCCGTAACAGAAATATCCAAAGGGCCTATAAAGCTAAGGTGTCAGATGATTAGATAGTTTATCTTTGTGCTTTCATACCGGAGAAATTTTAGAGGCCCATCCACTTCTGCCAAGAGCTTCTTCATGGCTGCTGTCTTCATCTCGGAGGTGGCTAACCGCTCAGCGGTACGTGCGAAGCGACTGACAGGCTTATTTTTGCCTGACTCCTTTGCCTCGGGCGTCTCAACTTCTTTTCCATTTTCTTCCTCATTTTCTTTATTTTTGCCCTCTTCCTCTTCAAAGGAGCAACGCAGCAACTCGAGATGTCGCGCCGTCCACTCGAGAGGTTGCACCAGGAGCCGCTCACGTGGATGCTGGCGGATGAGATCACGGAGGGACGCAGGTCTAGGCATGGTTTTGAGACATGAATATCGATGGGAGTATCTTGTCGATGGTACTATGGCTATGCGAGGCGGAGAAAGGAGCGTGTGCGATGTATGATGAAGAAGTTGAGAGTGGGCTAATTTTGAAGCATTCCAGGCTTTGATGCTGCCCCGCCTCACGAGGCACAGACCGGATATTTTGCTCCTACCGACTTAGGCGGTGATGGATATCTTCAGTGATGAAGAAATACACCATTTAGAGCTCGATCCTGCTAACATCGCCAGCATTCAACCACCCTGAATGCCATGTTTTCCTTTTATTTCTCAGCGATTGCCCTAGGTGAGAGAGGTTACACCGCATCTAAATATCGTCAGGTCTGGCGCGGGATAGCCAGCAGTGCCTACAAGGTGATAGTCAAAGGATTCTAAGTTCTATTACCTATAAAACGATAGTATCAAGACTACGGCAATATTATCCATAATAAACATCCATCCAACCTAGCATTCCCAAAAACTCGATTGCCCTCTGAAACCAATGCCTGGTCAGTCCAAGCGTCATGCTTCGCTTAGACTTGCCTCGGCAAACCTGAAGTGGTAATACCGACCTCCTTCCGCTCCGTAGCCGATCATTCGGATTCATCCTCCGCATCCTCAACAGAGACAGGCATGATCCTTCAGCTTGAGATTCTGTCTGTCTCATCCTCTGCCCATCACGAACCGGTTCCTTGGACCTTTCTCCACAGCCATGCGCCTGAGACGCCAGGGTTGAAGGTCCCCAAGAGGTGCAATTCCCTGACGGGTTCCAATCTCCGCTAAAAATCAGCGGCTACACCTGACCAATATGGAGCGATCCCAGCAAGTCCCCAAGAAGAAGACCCGGACGAGGTCAGGATGCCTCAACTGCCGCCGAAAGAAGAGAAAATGCGACGAGGGACGTCCAGCATGTGGTACATGTCGCCGACGGAGCGAACATTGCGAATGGGGACTCAAGATCACGTTTCGCGCCGAGAACGCGCAGGGCCTAGATGGCCAACATCCATCGATGCGCAAGATGGCCAGGAGGCGGCCCAGGGAGTTTGAGATTCTCGACGTAACATCCGAGGTTATTCGCGACTACAATGCCCCGTCGTCACTGCTGGAATCGGAAGACGATGACGTTGATGCTCGGCCTACGGGTAGGTTTGCAAGCGTCGACCGTATCGTGAGATTATTAACACTTAGATCCAGATCGATCAATGCCAACAAACGTGGGATCAAATGCGAGACCTACAAGCTTGGGGCACTTGAACGGTGCTCCAGGAAGCTATCTCACTCCACCTACAGTTGAGAGCTCGCCCTCGTCCCAGCGACAGACGGAGAGCGCTGTCGCAGACCTCCTTTACTTTAGCCAGAGCGGGCAAAGTGCCCAAAGCCACCCACGAGTTGCAATCGACCCTGCGTTGCAAGTCTCAATGGACATTGAGTATCCTTACATGGAACAGATACAGGCATTTACACCAGGGGACATGTCCGAAGATGGCATTTTCCTACCAGGCTCGGCATATCACGAACTTCATTCCACATTACGCAATCATCTAATACAGGAAACGAGGTCTGTCGCCCCAACGAGGTCAACGACGCCTCGCCTTGATGTCAATAGCACACAGGGAAGTTCAACAATAGCCGAAACAGACGTCACTCTCCAGATACCCGATTTCCATCCATCTACTACACCACTCCTTTCAGAGGAGGAGGAATGCGCCCTATGGAAGAACTACTTTGACGAGATTGCCCCCTGGCTGGACAAGTTCGACAGAGACCGACATTTCCAACAGATCCTCCCGACAATGACCAAAGATAACGATCACCTTCGATACTCGATGTTGGCCCTTTCAGCACGACAGCTCGAGCTTAAAAAGACTCTTCCGACCGACCGAAGCCTCGCCTTATACCAAGAAACCATTCACCTCCTACTCCCCCACCTCCCGACTCGAGGGACGGCCGTTATAGCTACATGCGTCATACTTTGCGTGTTGGAGATGCTTAGCTGTTCGCCCAAAGCGTGGCAGAGGCATCTTGATGGATGCGCCAGTCTGATGGAGGCTGTAGGGATCAATGGTTTCGTCGGAGGTACTGAGCAGGCGCTCTTTTGGTGCTTTGCTCGGATGGACGTCTGTGGTGGACTAATATCGTCGGTGAAGACGCTCATAGACGTCTCCCACTGGGCTTCGGGGTCGATTGAAGCTGATGTTGAGCTCTTTCGAAACGCGAAAGACTTTGAGCAATGGGCCAACTATTCCGTCTACTTGATAGCTCAAGTTCTTGATCTTTTGGCCCCTCTCCCTTCACATACTCTTCAAGCTCCAGCCCGCAACGATTCCGAGTTTCGCGCACGCTGGCTACAGCTATGGGAGTATCTCCACGACTGGTATCAACAACGGCCAGCCCCATTACACCCCATCATGACCATCCCCAGCGGCAAATCCCCGTTCCCGACCATCCTCTTCTCCAATCCCGCCGCCATTTCAGGTAACCAGCTTCACCACACAGCGTCGATTCTTATGCTCCAGAACCAGCCGTCAGGTATACGACTGAGTCTCCCTGCCAAGCCGAGAAGCATCCTGTGGCATGCGCGACAGGCTTGTGGGATAAGCTTATCCAACGACCACCACGGGGCATGGACAAACGGGATCCAGCCTTTGTGGATTGCTGGGCGATGTATGAGCCATCCCAGCGAGCACAAGGCGATACTAGAGTTATTGGAAAGGATCGAGAGGGAGAGCGGATGGAGTACTAGGTGGAGGGCAGAAGATTTAAGAGAGTTTTGGGGAGACTTGGGAGACTGAGCACCCAGTACATATTTGATCCATAAAAGAATAATAGCTACATGTCCAAGTAACTATTCTGAACTAATAGAAGTCATGTTGATTAGCTTGACCGCTTTGACTCGCCTCAGCCCTGCGAGGCAGACAGGTCGCACAGTGCAAGAACGCAAGGCAGTTCGATGAATACTGTAGGGAGCCAGCCATTAGCGCACATGTGCCTCGGCGTAAGGGAAAGGAGGCTTGAAGGACTTGATAAGGTGTGTGCTCTATTTTGGATCATTTTAGGGCTTTTCCATGATTAGCATCAAAAATAACGTTCATAGCAGGTAGACGAGTTTCATGAATCTGGTGTGCCTGATGTCCCCTGCCACACTGTACTTCACCAAAGCCCACTCCTAATCCTAGAAGCAATCAATATCTCCAACGACATCCATCTCATTGGATAAATGCATCTCGCAAATCCCTCCTGCGTGTCATCAGGCAACCGCTTTAACATGCATCCGGGCTGATCCCCCCTTCGGTGCTAGTCAAGTCCCGTGTGTGTGGCAGTGCTCCACCGCCCCCTTCAGCCGCAGAAATGGTCTCGCGATCTATTGCCTCGACCAGTAGTCAAACAATTTGGATGCCTACGATCTTGAAAGAAAGCATATAACTTGCATCTCCCTCGCGTGTGCTTCTTTCCATCATGTCTTCAAAGAAAAGTACACCCAGCATGGCTTCGACACTCTTCTCTTCCGAGTCAGCCAAGTCGGTCGCTCAAGATCGCATTATCGGCACCCTCTTTGGCTCAGCTCTCGGAGATGCGATAGGATTGTATACAGAGTTTCTCTCTGCTCAAATGTCAGCGGATACGTATCCTGATCGCTTCTTTACTCTTTTGCCTGCCGATCAAGCTACTGCCTTTAGACGCGATCACCATCGCAACTTTCACCGGCCTGGGGATTGGACTGATGACACTGATCATGCTGTCCTTATTCTCATGTCTTATCTTCACAGTGATGGGAAGAAGCTTGATCCTAAGGACTTTGCTTCCAGGTTGTCTGTTTGGGTTCGTATGGGACTTCGTGCTCTTGATACGTTGCCTCTTGGATTGGGACGTACTGTGGGTGGCATCGTTCGGACAAAGACATACCTGGATGATCCTGAGGGAACGGCACGCAACTTTTGGACGACGGGAAAATACAAGGCCGCGCCTAATGGAAGTCTTATGAGAACACATCCCCTGGGACTCATGTGTCTCAACAAGTCCCTCGAGGATACCTTCAAAATCGCCGCCAAATTCTCCGTCGTCACACACGCCGACCCCCGCTGCGTCGTCTCCTGCGTCATAGGCACAGCCCTCATCCGTGGTCTTGTCCTCGGTGAGATCCGAAAAGAGCGACATGTCGACGACATGATTGAGAAGGGTCTTGCGTGGTATACTGCTCGTCGGGAGAAGGAGCTCAAGAAGCAGGATCGAAAGGATGAGCCGAGGTTGAAGATTGACGACTTCAAGTATCATACCACGGCCAAGACTTTGGCAGACTTGAAGCTTGATGAGAGTACCAAGATTGGTTATGTGTACAAGACGTTTGGGTCTGGGATTTTGTTGCTTCGTCTTGCTATGCGGCAACTCGAGTCCAACTGTCAACTCCGATCACAGCTTGCAATCTTTGAGAAGCTCATTACTGACCTCATCATGGAGGGTGGCGACGCCGACACAAACGCCTGTTTTGCGGGCGCTCTCCTGGGTGCTCTGCTCGGCTTCAAGGCACTGCCACCTCACTGGCGCGATGGTCTCCGCCACGGAGACTGGCTGATGGAGAAGTCAGAGGGTCTTTGCGAGGTTCTTGGAGTAACAAAGGGAACTTACTCTGGTTCTCAGGATAAAGATACATCTGAGGATGGCGGAAGGGGTTTCCTGACAGATGCGCAGATGGAGGAGAAGTGCATGATGATGCAAGCGTGGATGGCACAAGAAGAAACAGAGTGGAAGAGGAAACAAGAGGCAGAGAAGAAGAAGCCAAGTTGGTTTGCTTGGAATTAAGTTTCATTGAGTATATTTTGGTAGTGGACGGGAGTTGATGGATGGGTTTGGATATCTGCATTTTTGCCGGATTACGGAACACTATGGCAATAGCTTATGAACAACGGAATACACTTGCCCTGTTTTGACTACCTCCCCTAGGATCAATCATTCGATGTGATCTTACAGAGACTCCGTCTTTGTCTCATGCGTAGTCTTCTCCTCATGCTCAAACCCAGCACTCTCACCCTCCAAAGTCTTGCCCCCCGAAACCTCACCAGGAACACCCATACTATGATCCCAATGCAACATGATCTTGTCCCCAGTAAACAACTTGTCAATCTGCTCGAGCGACAAGAGTCTAGTCTCGGGGTAGAAGAAGTAAAACATGGGGAGAAAGGCAAAGTTAAAGATGCAAAAGTAGACGTACGTCTTCCAGCCGATGCTGGAGATGGAGACGGGGGTGATTTCCACGACGAGGAATGTGAAGATCCAGTTTGATGCTGTTGCTAGGGCTGCGGCTCGGGTTCGGATTGCGAGGGGGGCGTATTCGGCGGGTACTGGGGGTTGGTTAGTGGTGGTTTGAGGGTATGGGGAGGTTAGTGGTGGTTTGAGGGTATGGGGAGGGGGACTTACGGAGCCAAGGGATGGCGAGGAGGCCGACGGCAAAGAAGAAGTCTATACAATGTTAGCATGAAGATTCCAGTATATAATGGCAGATTATACGTACTGAACATGAAAAGCATGACAATGGCAACGATACCAGGTGCAGACTTTCCAGTAGACACAGTCCCAGCAAGGATAGCCATACATCCACACTGCCCAGCAGCCGCAAACATCATCAGCTTTCTCCGACCAAGACGATCAATGACCCAGATGGGAATCAGAGACGAAAGGAAGTAGGCGATTCCGTTAAAGCCTGCCAGGAGAAGACTCAGGTTATGAGACATGCCGACCGACTCCTGGAAGATGACGGGCGCATACTGTTTCCAGTCAGCAAACTGCATCGAAGCTTTGGGAATTGGTTGACTTACATATGTGATGAGGTTGATACCAGAAAGCTGCTGCGCAAACTGAGCGCCGACACCAAGAAGAGTCCTGTAGAGAAACTTTTGCTCCCCGTTCTTCAACATGGCCTTGAAACTACTCGTCTGCGCAGCTTCCCTCTCCTCCTTGATAGTATGTTGAATCTCGGCCAAACTCCGACTAATATCCTCATGATCCTTGCTAATAGACTTTGCATCCTTCCTAACAGCCCATAGAATCTCTCTGGCTTCGTCATGTCTGTCGTGGGCGATGAGCCAACGGGGTGACTCGGGGAGAAACAGGATGCCGAAGAATGTCATTACTGCAAAGAGGATTTGGAGAGCGAGGGGGAAGCGGAATTGTGAGTCGTTTGAGACGAAGGACATGCCGTAGTCGACCCAGTATGAGAGCATTACTCCGAAGATGTTGATGGCTAGTTCGACTGCTAGACCACGGCCTCTGTTTTTGGCTTTCATGAGTTCAGAGTGCCAGACGGCTGCTCAATTGTCAGTTTCTCTTGATCTTTCAGAGGGTAAAGAGGACTCACGAATTGTACTCGTATTCATGCCATTTCCCAACCCAGCAACAATCCTCCCAACAATCATCTGCGGAATCCCAAAAGCAGAAGCCTGAAGCGCAGCCCCAACACTCAAAACAACACACCCAATCATGATGGACCTTCTTCTCCCAAGATACTCACCAGCAAGGAGACAAAAGATGGCGCCAAAAAAGCAACCAATCTCATAAATGGCCACAACAGTACCTTGAAGTGAAGAACTCCCACCTCCACCGTTGGTAGTGTCAATCTCTGGAAACGTTCGAGTAAAGGCGTCGCCTGTTAACAGGCCTGACATAACACCTTGGTCGTAGCCGAAGAGTAGGAAACCTGAGCCTGCTGTTGCTGTTATTGCCCAGTCGAGGGGCTTTCCCACGAGGAGGGTAGACATGATGGGCAGATGAGGATAAGATGATGTGGATTGTTTGTGATTGAAGCTATTCACGAAGGGGATCATGGCGTCTTCATATACTCTTTGAGATCTACACTTGACTCGCATATAATCAAGGTTTTTTTTAACAGCGGTTCCCCATGTGCGGAGCCCCCAGGCGGGGAACCCATAACATCACGCAACGAATTTCTGGGGTCTGGGGATCAGCAATGAACCATGTCTGGCAGGGCAGATGTTTCGATTGCGGTTTCGAGAAGCTGCAAGGCATCTGCAAGCGTTATTTATCGGGCCTAAACCGGGTTGTAACATGCGCAGGCAGCAGTATTTCCAGGGATATAGAATTCGCTTGGACAAAGTGTTTCCAAGGTCCGGCTTCGGTTGCTCGTTTGTTTTTTTACTGACGAGGGAGGCCCCGGCTTTGAGAAGGGTGTGTATGACTCGGGTAGAGAAAAGGTCTAATCATGACAAAGACAGTAAACATGAAAGAGTCAGGATACTCCTAAAGGTAGTCAAGTTTGCATAACGACATTATTCGTATCCCCCCTTCTCGGCCGAGAAACATAAACCCTCTTCATGATCCTCCACCCGGAGAAAGCCACAAACATCTGGAAATCGGAACTCGGTAAGCCGGGCGGAGGAGAGAGCTCGCGGAGAAGTGGGGTCGTCGTGGGCCACTTGCAGGGAATTGCCGAAACGAGCAAAAGTCGGGTTTTAAAAGTTGTGCCCGATGAACGGAGCCGATCCGAGGAGGGGAGGTTGCATTTGACTATTCATCAGGAAGCTATATGCGCTGAAGGGGCAAGGGTAGGGAGGTCCGCTTGTGAATGCCGTATGGGCCAAGAGGGGGTTGGTTTGGTGTGGAGAGATCACGCCTTCACCGACAAGGTAAGGTCGGATGGCATTGCGGTCTGGCATGGGTAACTCGTGAGAAGGGAAGTATACAGTGCAGGAAGGACATTCGTCCTGGTTAGGTACAGTGTCAGTTAAACGGGTGCTGATGCGGAAGCCAAAAAGCAAAGGTCCTCGGTGAGCTTTCTTGGGCGACAAAGGAAGACAGGCCTCACTTTGTGTAAACCTCTCAACATAACGATGGGAAATAAATTGGCGACCTGACACCACGGGATCAAGCATAATTTTAGGCACTGCACATAGAGGGCAGTTCATTACCTCTAATATTCTCACTCTTCCATTCTTTACCGGCTACAACAATGGAACAATTGCGCTTCTGTTTGCCTGTGCGAGTCTCGGGTAGGCAAGTAAGCTCAAGCGACAATCAATCTCCCATACAATCAACCATTTCACGCTGGTGAAGGTAACCTGCGATACCTAATCTGCATCCAATTGCCAAATATCGACTCTCCGCCCACTAAGCAACCGCTTAATCTCTTAATCTCAACAATAAGCTATGGATGCCACGCTCAAATTACACGCCCTAAGCAATCACTGTGGACATCAGCAAAGCCCCTCCCCCAGGTAGCCAGGGGGTGGTACGACCACAGGTCAGGAGCCCCCATTTACTTTTTTTTCCCGTAAAAGGGCAAGATTAGCCCCCGCGCGCTTCAGCCATCATGAACGCGGGGCCGCGGGACCGCGGGAAAATCGAGGGTAAAGGTGTGCCTGAGCAAGCTATCCCAAGATGGAAGTTTGGACCGCCTGACAAGAAGATAGATCAAGAAGACGGGCATTCCCAGTCTTGAGGCTTTTGCGAGTGTTTGACTGTCAGATTTATCACCAAGAAAAAAAACTAATTCACAATGACTCTGGGTATGAGTATTATGCTGTAGTTGGTGGGATTAACATGCTAATAGCTTCTAGGCAAGAGTTTCATCAGTGGGGTCTCGAGCCCTGTTGAGAGAGGTCTACGGAGCTGTATACTTCACGATCCATCATTGAGTCTGATTGCGTCTGAAAAGGGTGAGTCCAGAAAATTAATGGAGTAGGAAAAATGAGCTGACTGTTTAGTTCTTTATCGACGACGCGATTCTCAGGATGACAAGGTTGTACTTCTCTCTGGAGGAGGCTCCGGCCATGAACCAGCTCATGCGGGATACCTCGGCGAGGGTGCTCTAGATGTTGTCATTGCAGGCGAAATCTTTGCTTCTCCTTCTGCTTCGCAGATCTTGACGGGTCTGCAAACTGTCAAGTCTTCCAAGGGGTACGTGCTGAGCATTGACGATGAAAAGTTTTGGCTGACTTTGACCTAGATCTTTGCTGATCGTCAAGAACTACACGGGCGACAAACTCAACTTTGGATTGGCAGCTGAAAAGGCAAAGGCAGAGGGTCAAAAGGTGGAAATGGTGATTGTAGGAGACGACGTCTCTGTTGAGGGTAATACTCTTGTCGGTCAGCGTGGTCTCGCAGGAACAGTCTTTTGCCACAAGATTGCCGGAGCCAAAGCAGCCAAGGGGTAAGCCAACCCATCCCATAAACTAACATCATCTAACATGAGTTTATTACAGAGCCTCCCTCGAAGAAGTCGTCGCAGTCGCTAAAAAGACCGCCTCCCAAATGGCAACCGTCGCCGCAAGTCTCGACAGATGCAACGTCCCCGGCCGAGCAAACCAAGAATCCCTCCCCATCGACCAGCTCGAATTCGGAATGGGAATCCACAACGAACCAGGCGTAAAGCGCGAAAAGATTCCCACTCTCGAGACGACAATCCAAAAAGCTCTCGACATAATGTTTACCCAAAAGGCAAACATGTGGCAGCCCAAAACGGGTCAGCGAGTTGCACTAATGGTTAATAACCTCGGTGGACTCAGTGTTCTTGAGCTGGGTATTATTGCGGATGAAGTTGTTTCTCAGCTTGGGGGGCGGGATATTGAGATTGGGAGGAGTTTGGTTGGGTCGTTTGTTACTTCGCTTGATGGACCTGGGTTTTCGGTTACGTTGTTGGAGCTTGATGGGGAGTTGGAGGAGTTGCTTGATGCTCCTACTACTGCTCCCGCTTGGCCTCGTTCGATTCATGGGTGGGCGACGGGTGGTGAGGCTGTGGCGAAGAGGGAAACAAAGGTTGAAGCGGCTAAGCCGAATGGACGAGAGACTGGAGTCAATGGTGAGTGAACTGCATTTTCAGTGTGAATGATGCTGACCCTCATATAGTTCCGACATTGCTTGTCAAGTCCATCATCGACTCGGTAGCAAAGACGACAGCACAAGACGAGCCAAAGATCACCGAGTACGACACGCTTGCTGGCGACGGAGACTGCGGAGAGACGCTCCTCAATGGCGTAAACGGTATGATCCCCCACTCAATTGACTCTTCATCAGCTAACCCGTGTAGGTCTTGTCAAGGAGTTCCAAAAGGACGACGCCGAATCCCTCGACATTGGACAAATCTTCCGACGGACAGCCACTACTGCGGAGAGGAGCATGGGTGGTACATCGGGCGCCATCTACGCCATCTTCCTCAACGCCGTCGCAAACAGGCTCTCTGAACTTGCGACAGCTTCAAACTCGCCCGCTGTGTCGGAGCTAATCAAGAAGTCTCTCCAAGGTGGACTTGAGGAGCTCTGCAGATACACTCCCGCTCGCGTCGGACACCGCACATTGATGGATGCTCTCATCCCCTTCGTCAATGCCTACGCCAAAGGTTCCCTCGAGGGTGCCATCGCCGAGGCACGCAAGGGAGCAGAGGGCACACGAAAGATGGCTGCTGCTCTTGGACGAGCGAGCTACGTCGGACAAGATCGATTTGATGAGGAAGGTGGTATTCCTGATCCTGGTGCGCTTGGTGTTGTGAGCATTCTTAGAGGTGTCGAAGATGTGTTGAAGCAGTAGGTGTCACTGGTTGGCGGAAGTAAAAGTTTGGGAGCGTGAGCGCCTCTTGTTTTGCTATTTTATTGTTTTGTTTAAATAGTCATGCATTTGAGATGAGGTAATATTTAGAGGCTGGAATAGAGGGATGGATGAATGAAGAAGTTGTATGCGGTTTATGTTTACCAGTCTATCATTGTCTTTGATGCAATCTTCTATTGTAACAAATCCTACAGTTCTCAACCCTTGTATCTATGCAATTCTTTCAAGCCGATGCGCAATGTCCTCCATCAACTCTCAAATCAGTCCCATGCACAAAAGAAGCTCCCTCCGACAACAAAAACACAGCTGGAGCCTTGAAATCCTCGGGCGCACCAAGACGACCTAGCAAAGCACCCGCCATCCACGTCTTTTCAACCTCGGGGTTTTCTTCAAGCAATTGATCTGTCATGGCGGTTCGAATGTACTATAACACCATTAAATTTTGTTCGAGAGTCATTCGAAGGGTCACTTACACCAGGGGATAACGTGTTGACGCGGATCGACCATTGACCCCATTCTTGAGCGACGGATCGGGCCATTTGTTGGACGGCGGCTTTGCTTGAGTTGTATGCCGTGCAGGACAGTCCCTGTGGCCATTAGCTTGAACTTAGCCTTTCTTGGACTTGGAAACTCACTCGGTTGGCAATGTTGCCCGACATGCTCGAGATGATGACAATACTACCAGGACTCTTCCTCTCCCGCAAGGCCCTCGCAGCGTACTTGCAAGTGTTAAACACGCCCGTGACATTAACCTTCAATATCCGGTCGAAATCGGCGGCTGGGTAATCGATGGCTGCCATCTGTTGCTGAATACCGGCACAAGCGATAGCACCCCAGAATGGAGCTCCGGCCTTGTCGGCATCAGCCGCGATGGCCTGCATCACCGACTCAACCGACGTCTCATTAGTAACGTCGCATTTCCGGTACGACACGGAAGAATTGTTGGATGTCGCGATTTTGTTGAGCTGTGCCCATTCGACTTGTGATGGTTCGTCTAGGATATCGAGACAAGCGACGCTTCCACCAGCCTCGACAACAGCAATGGCCAAGGTAATACCCAAACCACGAGCTCCACCAGTAATAGCGACCGTCTTTCCCTCGAGGGAGAAGAGTTTGGGGGTTGAAGCCTTGGAAGTAGGCGTCGCTTTCGTCTCAGGCACTTGTGCCGGGATCTCAATGTCGCTAACAATAGCAGGAGTCATGATTCAAGATGATCTGAGTTTTGTAGTGTAGAGGATCGATGAGACATTAGGAACATCTCTCAGATATACTATCGACGGATATCCATGTTGGGATATGCCGAAGGCGACAAGCATGGCAATTGTATTGAAGGAAGTTGCATGCGATCAATTGATGTGCCATTCTTGTTCTGAAAAGAGGTTCAAGATGGTGATTGCAGCCGGTGTTTCTTGATGTGGTGTTCACACCTTTTCGTGTATTGGGCAGTCATTGGCGATGAGGTAGACATAAATGTGTACACAGTCTGAACCTTGAGACGGGATGTTAATGATCGGCTATTTTGACACCCTATGGAGCACCAAACACTGACAATGCCTCTTCTGAAGCACAACATTTGAAACAAACATTGTAAAGACAAATTACCTGATTCGACAAACCCCTAGAACCTCCATCTAAGCATAACCATCATACTCCCCTTGGATAAATCACCCTCTTCCAGAAACAACTTGACAGATTAACCCCATACAAACTAAGCAAGCCTAAGCGCTTCGGCTTCGCAACGTGGCGGGACACTACTAAATCTTAGTCCTCATGTGCCCTCCCCCGGTTCCCAGACTCCCCCTCGTGATCATGATGAATGGGGTCGAACCCACAATCCCACACCCCTCGTGGGTAAGACTTCCTGTTTCGGTATTTGGAAGTGTTTAACGATCTTCGTTTACATTTTACGCGTAGGCTGATTGAGAGTAGAGCGGTGATATAAGGCATTGCCCTCGATTTCTTTGGCTCAATGCTCTCTTACTCTTTATACTTTACCCATACACAAAAGTCTTGTCAGAATGGCGCCAAGTGCAATTACACCAGAGCCCAAGGAGGAGACCGTGGTCGGGCCTAATGTCCTCAAGCTGATCCAGAATGAGGATGCCCAGACCATTGACGTCTTTCTGCGACAGTTCCGCTGTCTGATTGCCGATCTCTGCCAACAGTTCAATGGAGGACATCCGGGGTGAGAAACCTCCAAACAAACCCCAATGGCATCATCAACTAACATTATTTCGCAGAGGCGCCATGGGAATGGCTGCAATTGGCCTCGCTTTATGGAAATACGTCATGAAGTACTCCCCCAGCAACCCCGACTACTTCAACCGCGACCGCTTCGTCCTCTCCAACGGCCACACATGTCTCTTCCAGTACACCTTCCTACACCTCACCGGATACAAGCAAATGACATTTGATCAACTGAAGTCTTATCACTCTGCCCGATACGACTCGTTCGCCCCGGGACACCCCGAGATTGAACACGAGGGTATCGAGGTTACGACCGGTCCTCTGGGTCAGGGTATTGCCAATGCTGTTGGTCTTGCTATGGCTACTAAGCATCTCGCTGCTACTTACAACAAGCCTGGTCACGAGCTTATTAACAATACTACTTTTTGTATGATTGGTGATGCTTGTTTGCAGGAGGGTGTCGCTCTTGAGGCTATTCAGTTGGCTGGTCACTGGAAGCTTAACAACCTTGTTGTTATGTATGATAACAACCAGATCACCTGCGATGGCAGCGTCGACCTCTGCAACACTGAGGACGTCAACGCAAAGATGCGCGCCTGTGGATGGGACGTCATCGAGATTGAGGACGGCTGCTACGACGTCGAAGGCATCGTCAAGGCCCTCCTCAAGGCCAAGTCCAGCACCGACAAGCCCACCTTTATCAACGTCCACACTGTCATCGGTGTTGGAAGCAAGGTCGCCGGCGACGCCAAGGCCCACGGTGCTGCTTTTTCGCCTGACGGCGTCAAGGCCGTCAAGGAGCACTTTGGCATGAACCCCGAAGAGCACTTTGTCGTTACCGACGAGATCTACAACTACTTCCGCGACGTCAAGACCCGCGGTGAGCGTCTTGAGGAGGACTGGAAGGCTTTAGTTGCTTCCTACGCCAAGGAGTACCCTGAGCTTCATGAGGAGTTCATCAAGCGAGTCGAGGGTCGCTTCACAGAGGACTGGCGAAGCATCATCCCCGCCAAGGAGAGCTTCCCTACTACCCCTACCGCATCGCGAAAGTCGGCCGGTATCATTTGCAACCCTCTTGCTGCTAAGCTCAAGAACTTTATGGTTGGCACGGCTGATCTGTCGCCTTCTGTTAACATGATCTGGAAGGACAAGGTTGACTTCCAACACGTAAGTTAAAGCGACAAGTGTGACGTAACACTTGCTGACTCTCAATAGCCTGATCTCAAGACCACCTGCGGTATCACTGGTAACTATGGTGGCCGATACATCCATTGGGGTATCCGCGAGCATGCAATGGCTTCCATCTCCAACGGTCTCGCCGCCTATGGCAAGGGCACCATCCTCCCCATCACCTCCAGTTTCTTCATGTTCTACATTGTAAGTCTTTCGTCCTCAACAAGAGTCCATTCACTAACATTCTTCAGTACGCCGCCCCTGGTGTCCGTATGGGTGCCCTTCAGAACCTCCAGGCCATCCACATCGCAACTCACGACTCCATCGGAACCGGAGAAGACGGTCCTACTCACCAGCCCATCGCCCTCCCCAACCTCTACCGCTCCATGCCAAACCTCCTCTACATCCGCCCCTGCGATACCGAAGAGACGGCCGGCGCCTTCATCTCTGCCCTCGAAGCCAAGGATACACCCTCCATCATTTCCCTCTCCCGACAGAACCTCGAGCAGTACCCCCAGTACTCCAGCCGTGACGGTGCCCAGAAGGGTGCTTACGTGTTTATCGAAGAGGAGGATGCCGATGTTACTCTCATCGGTGTAGGTGCCGAGATGTGCTTCGCCGTCAAGACCCGAGACGTCCTAAAGGAAAAGTTCAACATCAAAGCCCGCGTAGTATCCTTCCCCTGCCAGCGAATCTTCAACAAGCAATCCATCGAGTACAAGCGCGACGTCCTCCGCTACCGCACCAACGCCCCCCGCGTGGTAATCGAGGCATACGCCGTCAACGGCTGGGAGCGATACGCAGACGCCGGCTTCTCCATGGCTACCTTTGGCAAGAGTCTCCCCGGCAAGGACGCTTACAAGTTCTTTGGCTTTGATGAGAATGTCATTGCGCCCGAGGTTGCCAAGTTGGTTGAGGAGGTTAAGAAGGAGGGTATCGAGAGTCTTCGTGGAGAGTTTAGAGACTTGAACCCGGTCAAGCACGAGCACTAGACAAAGAAATTGGTTCCAGGTTGTTGAAAAGGGTTTAAAACTTAGAAGGTTTCAGGTAAAGGGCGTCGGAGTTAATTCATGTGAGATGAGTCAAATGATATAAAGTGTTTAGAGTTTATACAAGCATTTCTTTTAAATCAGTCGTGTGATGTTTGCGAGTTTTTAAATTTTTATTGAGTTTATAACGTCTTTGTCCATACCCATTCTGTCTCCATATATGCCTTTATACCAGGGCAAATATTAACTCCGAACGCCTCATATACCAATCGATAAATCCCAAATGCCGTAGTCCATATCCCATTGACCCATATACTCCCCAAACAATTACACCAACAACCCTATCCCTCAAAGACGACGTCGACCTCCGCCGGGTCGCAGGATAAGATCATACGGCGGTACAGCCGCCAATCCCGCAATCGCAGCATCCTGAAGCAACATCATAAAGACATCGCCCTCCACCAACAACCTCATAGCCCTCCCATCACGCAACATCCGCACAACAGGCTGTGCCACCTCCCACGTATCCTGAATCATCTGGGCAGCGTTCTGCCCAGCCGCCCACGCCTCTGTGGCGAGATGACCACCCACCTGGGCCGACGCAACGAGGACTTCCTGGGTCCGCTGTGCCGTGGACAGAGCCCGGGGAGCCATCTCGTTGTACGTCCTGACAATGTTGTCTTGGACGGTTGGGGCCCAGGCTGAAACTACATCCCGTGCTACAGCGAGACGTCGCATGCCGGGGATTGTCTGAGCAAACTCAAGCACCCTTGCGGTGCGAGGGTAGAGTTGCTCGAAGGTGTAATCGTATTGGACCCGGGGTCCAAATGGGATGGCATAGTCCCATGCCGGGTCCCGCCAGTGTGGGCGGTCATCCTCGTCCTCTTCCTCCTCGTCGACGTTGACCATGCCATGATCGTCAAAGACGAGAGGTTCTGGTCGGCGGTCCTCATCGTCGTCGTCGTCTCTGGACCAAAGATATCTTGTTATCCGATTCGTGGCTGTTAACCTCGGATACCAAGCTTCAGACCCCTCCACCTCTAGGTGATCAAGCACCATATCCCAGTCCTCATCCAACCCGTCATCCTCATCGTCGTCGTCGTCGAGGGCCACATCCTGCATGCTTTGCCCAAGGGGATCCGTATTCCTCGGCAAAACGGGATTATTTTCACGATGCTCCTCAGTCCAACGTCTGAGTCGTGAAATCCTACCCTCCTGTGGCAAAGAAGGAGAAAACAGTGTCTGGTCGTTCAACAGAGGGTTATCAACCGTGTTTCGGCGGTCACGGTTTGAGACAGAGTCCTGTCCGACAAGGTTTCTTTGAGACATGATGAACGAAAAAAAGAGAGTCTGAAAGTTTGAAAGAATTGCTTGCTTGATGGTAGGAGATGGAGATTGCAAACAAAGTTGTCAAAGGTTGTTTGGGTGAAAGGTACGGAGATGGATGAAGACTGGGCGAAAGAACTGAACGAAAGAGCTAGATATATAGGAACAAACAGCCTCGTTTGGTTGGAAAAAGTTGCATTCTGCATGGGTGAATCACAGTCTAAACTCTCGTTTCTCAACACTATCTGTGAATGGTTATGCCTGTTCGCACTCTCTGTGAATGAATACGGACCGCCGCCTAAAGTGTGTTGCAGAATACAGCCGGGTTCCCTTTCATTCAGTAATTTCACTGTGACTAAAAAGTATGGGCCAACACTTAGCTAGCTCTCTGCCAATATCAGGTCCTATGAATAGTCGTTGCAAGGCTTCATTCCATGAGTTGGGAAGTTGAAAAATTAACTTTAATGGCACAGGTATATGCATTTTTACACCCGCAAAGACTAACTATAGACACCCATTTATGACAGAAACTATTCTTACATGTTCTAAAATCTCAACAAACTCTCAAACCCGTTGTTTCAAGGTTCTGGGAAGCTTGGTGCGAGGTGTCTCGCTGAGAAGCACCAACGGCAACATCATGGAGGCCGCAAAATCAAATCAACTCTACCTTTCACGCCAAACTAAAAGGTAACATATAACAGTCTCAAGCCTATTGTCTACCAGTTGAACGTTTTGGAAGCCGATGGTTCCAGTCAAAGTGGTTGCTTTCCCTCGTCGTTCAACCTCTTGGACACGAAAGCCTCCGTTTGTCCCAGATACACTTTCAAAACTCTGTTGTACAGCCATTCTTAAAACATGTGATAAGCGCCTCTAGGCAACCATGGGTCGCTCCCCAGCCGGAAGTCTTTCTGCTGGCCGACTGCCATCAGTCTCCCAGAAACCAACCCATGCTCCCGGCCAGAAGTGTACCTGCGAAAGCTTCACTCGTCCAATGCCAAGTACAAAACTCGGAAGAGGCTACATAAATAGTAAATCAATATTCAGAAGCTGTCCAATAACTTTAGGGGCTGTATCAAACCACCAGCACATGTCTCAGAGAAACGAGAGGGAGTGAATATCTTCAAGGCACTTGTAGCCAGAAGTTACGACCAATCGTTTCCCTCCGCAACGGAGGAGCAGAAAAATATCGTATAGCTTCTAACGAGTTGGGCCATTGAATCACCGGAGTGGTGCCAGGTGTTACGCCGGTTCAGCCTAGTCTCATGACAAAAAAACTGGATGGGCCCAACACCCTCAGGCAGCAAAGTTGAAATCGCTGCCCCCTTCCTGAGAACTGTCCCACTCATCAAGGTTGCTCCCGTACGACTTTCCTAGGACTTTAGGGACACCTCCGTTCCCACCGCAGTACGCTTATCACTGAGGTTGGGCGGGCCAAGAGCAGTGACAGCCAGCACCTTTTAAGCCTCAAAGCCATCTTCCCCAATTAGTAATTCAGCAGTGCCTCCTCCTCCAATGTCCCAAGAGTCTTCTATTCAACTCTTTTCCAGCTTAGGCAGGCCCAGAGTCGGAAATGATATCTCTACCACTTTCACGGCGCGCGTCAACTCGACGATTACGATAACTTCCGCTCGCCTTGGGTAGATGTGAGTAATTCTTGGATTTGAGCCCAGCCAAAGACTTCAAAAGTCTATCCAAATCATTGAAACTTCATTGAAATTGCATCCTTTCCACGCCTAGTTGTATCAACACTTGGTCGACTAGTCGGGAGTCCGATGTCGCTCTGCAAGGACGTCAGGGGTAAGAATTACACAAGCAGGACTTCTGAACAAAGAAGTTCAAAACGAACGTCTCCCAGCAGACCAGCCTCCTAGGCCATGCGAAAATTCTGTCTGTCTATGAGGTGTGTAGTGACGGCACGGAAGTTACTGTCGCAGTCCAAGCATCTGTGTGAAGTCGGTCCTCGGAGAAATCTTTCTCCGCCCGACCGAATCCTAGGCTAACAATTTGCATCTCAGCATTCACGCCCACTTCAAGCAGGACGAATATCGAATCGACCCATTCAGCCGCTCAGTGTCGCCCCAAGGCCGTTGTTGATAGGATCAATCATACGGCTGGAGTAGGCGGGCAGCTCCCTCGGCACAATTGAGCAACTTCGAACCTCGGAAGCGCATTCGAACGAGACGACGAGAAATTTCGACGATCAGCTTGCAACGACCGACGACGAGCGATCTTCGAGCCAATCGATCCTAGCCTTTGAGTCACTATACGATAGGATAATTCCCTTTTTGTGAAAAAGGCAATTCTCGAAGAGCCAATTTCTCAACCCCCACCGAATCTTTAAATCATCCTCAACACAACTCCTCCAAAATGGCCTCGATATTCTCCCTCGGCGGGCTCTTCACCCGCCGGGCTACCGCCCCCGCGGCGCCTACAACCCGCCTCTTCTCAACCCCCAAGCCCCCGGCCAAGAAGCCAGCGGGCAAGGTTCCCCCCCGCCGCAAGCACCACGCCCCCAAGTCAGAGAACTTCTACCGGATCCGCACCCTCCGCCAGAACATGTTCTCGCCCGCCCCTCCACCTCTCCGCATGGCTCGTCTGAGGTATCTCCGCCACTGGACCATCCACCGCGCGTGGCAGCTGTTCCGTCGGCAGCAGCGTGTGGCTACTGAGCAGGAGCGTCACCGTATGTATAGCGGCATGTACAATGCCTGTGAGGAGCTGCGCCAGACGCTTGGTCCTGGAAATAGGGATGAGGGGTACTTGTACAGAGTTGCCATGGAGAAGAAGGGTGTTTGGGGTACTGAGGCTGTGCCGATCGAGTATTCCCGCTATCAGACCGAGTATCCCGCCAAGGAGGCGTGGAATCACGATTGGAAGAGGTAAAAGATGGTGTTGAGTGTGTATGAGGGAGCTTCATGAGCATCAATGTGTACTGTATGTATTATAAGCAGCTGGTATATGATTGGGGGGGTTAGAACAAGCCAATGTTTCAAGGGTTCTAAATGACAAGGCTGAATGTCAAAAGCAGGCATAGTGAGCTCCATGATGAAAAGGGCCTTCAAAGCAAAAGTTATGCCAGATATATGTGATTTGTGTTCACTTGAAGCAAAAAGACAAAAAGATAAAGCACACCATGCGAAACATCAAAGTCATCACTCTCTATCAAATATCAGCCTAGCAAACGACAGTCACTACCAATCTCGCCTCCATACATCTCATCTCTCCTATCCTACACTTTTTCTCCCTTCCCCACCCAAAGCTCTATTTCCAAGTCAAGTCAAATGATATGCAATTACACGCAGAGAGTGTCAAATGTGATTTTTGCCGCCAAACTTGGATTCGAATCCTACTCCGTACCCATAACCCCTCTTCCCCTTTTTGTGTGCTGTGCTGCGCCGTGCCGCGCAGCTGCGGCGTTGCAAGAAAGTTTCGCTTGCCAAGAGATTAAGAAATACCCAGATCCTCCCTTGAAACAAAAGCCAACTGATTATTAAAAAAAAAAGACCATGAGACGAATGCGAAATTGCAGGATCAGAAAACGGGGGAGAAATAGCAGAATGGGGGCTTGAGGGAGGACGAGGGCTGGGTTGTTCGTTCCTTTCTCCAAGAGGAGGAACTCCAATGAGTGAATATTTCATTTTGTTTGCAATAACGCCTGAAACAACGCAGTGATAGGTAGCGGTCGGTGGCGGTGATGGCTTCGGGGCTTTCGACCGAAACGCCGACGGGGCTGTAAGCAAGGGCCTTTTGACCTCAAGCTTGCCTCTGAGGTGTGTGAGTATGAGTATGAGTGTGAGTGCGTGTGTGTATGCGCGTGTCAAGTAAAAAAGTCCTCCCTCCAAAGCGCCGAGCAACAAGTCCTCTATATCCCGATTCTGATTCCTTGCCCCAAATCCTACAATTATCTCCAGATATCCAACTTGTTCTGATATTATGGCCGTGGCCGGGCGAGCGAGGGTTAGCTGTGGAGCCAACGAGGGCATTCATGGATCGTATGTCAGCCTCGTTTGACTCGTCCTGATATTGAGCTTGATCCCCTCGGCTCAGGTGTTGGATTCGCATCGTATGCTCATTCCGAAGAGCTAGGTCGCAGCCGTTTACAGCACGACGCAGCAGCCACCACCCTCGCCCTTCTCAAAGGTCAAGAGGGCGGCGCGAGTTGCAGCTTCAAAGACATCGTCGACGCCCTCGCCGCTCAAGCTAGAACATTCCAGATACCGCTTGGCGTTAATCTCGCGGCAGATAGATTCGCCGTCATGCTCGGAAACGAATCGCAGCGACTTCTTGCGCATCTCCTCGATCGCGACCGGGTCTTCTCGGAGGTCCTTCTTCAAACCGACGAGGATAATAGGGACACCGCTACATAGGCGGGTAGCCTCTTCGATCCACTGTAAGAGCACACGTCAGCTTCGGGTTGTTTCCATCACCCGTTCCGGGGGAGCCGCACCTTGTGTTTAACGTTGTCGAGGGAATCTGGAGTATCGATGGAGAACCCTATCAGGATGACATGGGCTTTTGAGTATGCAAGAGGTCGTAATCGCTCGTAATCTTCCTGGCCGGCGGTATCCCATAGGGCGAGCTGGACCGACTTGCCGTCCACTCTGCAATCCGTCACATAGTTCTCGAAGACTGTAGGAATCTGGTTCGGATGTCAATAGCTGTCGTCGCAAGGCAATTTCGATCGGGACTCACGTAGTGCTGTAAAGGTATTCGTTAGCAAGGTCTTGATACAGAGGGTGCAAGGAGCTTACTGTAGGGAAATATCCTAGCGTAAAGACGCTCAGCAGACTAGTCTTGCCGCAGGCACCATCACCGATAATGACCAACTTCCTGTTATGAATGTTAGAGACCAAGCTGATATATAGATTGCCGATATCGTGGTTGACAGAAGGCGTGGATGGGCGCCGGGGTGGGCAAGGCAGCGGCAATACGGGATCGAGGCGCGCAATAGAGGTCGTACCTGCGGATAACGTTCTGGGGGTTTGCACTCATGGTGAATCAATTATATGGGTCAAGAATACGAGCGACGCTTGTTTGAATGCAATCGGAGGCGATGTTGGATCTGGAGTCTATTACGAGCCCCAGATCGTTAGGGATGGAGGAAGGATCGGCCGCTCTCGTCGTCGGATTGAACTATGGGCCGAGCAGCGACAAGGTACAGTAGGAAGAGGGCGTCGTCGCGTTGATGGGAGCAGCCAGACGAAGATGACGGAATAGATTCGAGAGCTCGCTTCGTTGGGGAGGAGGAGAGAAATGTCGTCGAGTCTGGGCCCCTATTTTCTCACGGGCTTTGGATGATGGATGGATGGTTGTTGGATGAGTGAGCAAGGGACGTCGGGGGAGCGCGGACGTGGAGCGAGGAGCGGGCAATGAATACGGTTCAGCCCCGGGGGGTAGTGCGCAGGGCGTTTTTTTCTGGCGGTGGGACGCAGGGAAAGACGGGAGAGAGAGAAAAAAGAGAGCGTGAGGACGGTGGTTGGAGGAGGAGAGAGGAGAAGATGGGCTTTTTTAATGGGAATACGAGCGTCAGAGTACCAAGGTAAGGTAAGGTAGGTAGGTACGTATGTAGGTATGGATGTAGGACTCTGGGCTTCTTTTTCTGGAGGAACAAGTCTCCCAGCCAGTCAGTAAAGCAGCCCGGCAAGGCACAGTAGTAGGTCGGGGGTGCGTGGGCGTGGTGAGGTGCTGTGTTGTGTTGTGCTGTGCTGTGCTGTGCGTAAGGTGCTGTGTTTTTTTCGGCTTGTCCCTGCGAGCTGGGGCCGGCTGGTTGGCTTGTATTTTGGGCTTGGGCCGAACTGTGCTGAGAGAGGTACAGCTAAGCAGCTGGGCTGGGCTGATGGGATGGAAGGATGATGGAGACGGGAATTGGAAAGTTATTCGAGGTTTCCGGCGCTAGACGAACCAGACTTGGACGCTGGCTGGAGCAATATAGCAGATGGGAAAAGCAATCACTTCAGCTCCGTGCGCCTCAGAGGCAGCCTCTGGTCTATTGTTGGCGTCGGGTCGTCCTGGGGCGGCTGTTTACGACGGCGACGGTGGGTGCAGGTGGTGGTGGTGGTGGAGAGAAACAGCTCGGCTCCCCTGGCGCTCGAGGTGGAGAAACCTTGGACTGGACACAGAAAACGGGCCCGGGACCTTTTTTAGCTGACCATGAGGTGAGGTTGGGTGGACAGCAAGACGCAGACAGCTTCTGTTACAACCGTCGAGCAGACAGTGGAGGTGTGCTGTTCATCGATGTCACTGTATTCTCGACGTTCCAGAGACATCTCCACGGCTCTGGAAGATTTGAGAGTATCTAGACAAGCATTAGCAACCAGCACACTACGCAACAGTAAGCATCCATCTTTGACACCAGCCAGGGGCATGACACCCGCACCCTGCAGAACAGAATGGTTACCAAGCAAGCAACAGCAGCAATAGTTCGCCCGGAGAGCTCTCACTAACAGCATCCCCTGGGGCGGAGCGTCCAAGGGCTCCATCCTCCAGCCTGGGCCTCTATCCTAAACAGGCAATGTGAAGCCAGCCGCAAAACTAAAGGGTCCAGCGTCAGCGTCAGAGACAGATCTCGATACGCTGACGGGACTCTCTTAGTCGCGGCAAATAATACGCAATAGGATGCAAAAAATTGCTAGGTGCGCTGATCTGCAGGCACATCGATTATGTACATGCTCATCGTGAAGCTTGCGCCTTCCGGGGGATCCAATTAGCTATCGCCAGTATGTATCGTCACGGAGGTGAGGTGAGTTGGCTCCCATCAACATCCGCCAGCAACTTTTTACTTTTCAAATATGGTCATCTGTTCAACGAATAGCAAACCTCATGCTCGCACTCCTTTGTTTCGGCATAAATTATGTTCTCCGCGAGGAATCTCCACCATTGACAGCCTCGCTACAAAACAAACAAAAACACAGGTCAATACAATGATGACGGCAACATCAGATCCATGGCATCTCAATGCCGAAAGCTCCACCTCTCGGAGTCTGCTTCCCTAACTACCTATCCCGGAGTTTTCGCATTCGGTTTACTGTGTTTGGTTACTATATCCTCGACTTGAAGAGTCCGTCGTCTTGTGCTTAGCTGGCGCCGCACCGTCATGCCATGTCATGTCACTGGCCGAATGCTTGGGCGCCCTTTGAGGCTGTGCACCTCAAGGCAGGAAAAAGGGCACTACGGAGACGCACCAACCAAACCCACCCGCCAGCCGGTAAGCTAAAAACAGGCACAGGGACCTTGCCAGGACGAACTAGAGATCCCCCTAAAAAAGAACCCTGGCAATTGGTAAGAGCTGGAGACCGGCCTGCCTTGGAGAGACCCCCGTGTCTCGGAATATCACAGAGATCGTCGCCGCCGTCAACTATGACCATTCTGCCGGCTCCCTCCCGTCCATGGGCATGCCTCATCCCAGATCTCGGGCCCGGCGGAATGCCGGTATGTCTCCGGTTCGCTTACGCTTCATGGCTGGCTGGCATTGAATTTTAACGTGCAAACACGAACATGGCCAGTTCTCTCCCCACAGAGGCTTCTTACCTGCGTCTGTGATGACGGCAGATCGGGGTCCCCGACAACCAAATCCGTCACCGTCAAGCGTCTTACCCGCTTATTCGCCTTTATTGGGTTGCAACCACAATGCTCGATAGACGATAGACGCTGCGTCTTTCTACAGCCAATGTTGACAACTCTACAGCCGCGTCGATTTAGTCGACCTTCTTTGTTCCCATGGGCCGAGTGTCAACTTCTTCAGGCAAGACACGCAGGAACCTTAACATGAACCGGTTCATTGTGGCAATAGCCCTTGCGAGTTTGCTCTCATTCTGTGCCGTCTGTCCCCTCACGTATTAGTGCCACTGCAAACGGCCTCTGTGCAGCTCACTCCTCGCAGCTGAGACTCGTCTATCCGTGTTTGGTCAATCAGCCGAAGCATCTCACTGTCGTCACTCTGTCGTCGACATTGTCCTCTGCGTTTGTCCAACCTAGAAGACAAGGGTGTGAAAGAAGGTGTCGTCTCATTTCTGCGTCCAGTCGCACAGGCGACTTCATGCGCCAACGTGGACGTATAGGCTGTACGCTCGTGCAACATGAGGCTTGGTTCAGCTCCAGGCGGATGGAGTCACAGCAGTCGAGTCAATTTCTGTATTTTCCCACCTCGTGCCAAGCTAAACCTGCCATGTCAACGCCATACGAGACCGGCAGCTGTCGTGATGCCGGCGGCTAAGGTGAAATTTGTCGCTTGCACATCAGCATCAAGAGTGAAGATCACAATCCAGGAACACCCCGTTTCCTCGGTCATCTAGCCAAAACGGTTGACCTGCGTGAAAAACGGAGAGATGATAATCCCTTTGGAAATGTATGATGATGTAGTTGCCCGTTTCAACTTGACATGGGTGAAATGAAGGACTTGACAGTATCCGCGAAGTCGAGACGGATAGGTGTGGTGGATTGTTTCAGCAATCCGCAAATGAAGTGGGCAAACGGTGAGTTTGCTTAGGCCCCAGTGAATGACGTTGGTAGTCAATTGAGTTGGGAATTGACTCTTATTGTATTTGTAGTCGTATTTTGGTTGATGTGAAAATACTATAATTATCATTATTGAGCCGCAGTTCTTGGAAGGAAATAACACGCGACATCCGGCTGATACGATCGTGGCTACGAAACACAACACAAAACCACACAAAGCTCACCTCTACTACTCGGACCCGGGAACACAAGTCAAAGATTGACGCAAAAATGCCAAGAATATTGACTGCAGTTTGATCAATTGTCATGCCAATCCCCTTCTCAATTCCACAACCTCCCATTGTCAAAATGTTTGCTTGCCCCAGGTTCAGGGTAACCAAATTAATCTTGGTGGTTTGCCAACAGAAAAGTGACGTTGACATCAAGGTCGTTTGCTCCCCACCCCCACCTGCCTAAGGCACAAACGAACCAGAAGGCTAGATCTCGCCGTCACGTGCCCGATCACACCAGGCGAGGCAAAGAGCGGGGCCATCTCCGTCAATCAGATTCGTGCCTGCCACAGAGACCTGGCTCGTTCGGCTGCATGAGAAAGTACAGGTGCCATGTAACTCCACCAGAGAGTGACTTCCATCGCTTTGCCTTGAGCCTTGAGCCTTGAAGTACTGTAGTCTCGAGCAACGCCAAACCACCAAACAAAGACTTTGCACCATCTTCACTCTTTTACTCCCTCCCAGTACAACATCATTACACGCCTCGCACTGCCCTCGCGTCTGCAGGCCAGAAGCATCTTATCGATTCCGCCCTGGGTCCCTCCCCCGCAGGCGTCATCGCTGACCTAACCCTGACCTTGGCCTCGCCGACTGTGAGTGCCTCATTTTGAGCCGCCCCCCAGACCCTCCACTCTCAACGTTCGCTCCGCAGCCGCCTCGCGACCACCACCTTGTCGCCTTACGACGCGCAATTCACGCTGCTCTTCTGCTGACACGCTCACCGCGCACAACAGACATCGCCCCCTCCATCCCCCGACGAGTTCGACAGACACGTGTCGCGCACAGCATCTTCATGCCCTCGACTGCCCTGCTCCCGTAAACCTACGATGCCGGCCAACAACCAGAAACCGGCTTGCCAAACGCCGGCATCACCTCGAAATACTGCAAAATACACCAACAAAGATGGTTCCAAGTTCATCACCGTACCTAAAGGGTCTCCCTCCGAGTCGTCGCTCCCCCCGACCCCCACAACTGCTAAAGCAAGCGCACCCCCACCAGCTGCTAGCAATGATTCTGCTCCTACTGTCAACCGCAAGAAGCAGAAGCGCCGGCAGAAGGCCGCTGCGAAACTTGCCTTGCAGCAGCAGGCTGCTAATGGCCACGCCGATGCGGCATCTGGAGCAGGTTCGGCTGCGGGATCGACGTTGGGCTGCGGCCCCGCTGACCATGAAGAAGTCGAGAGCGATGATGAGCACGAGTATGTCCTGGCAAGCGAAGTATCAGGGCCGACTAGCAACGGCCATCTGCCCCCGGATTCCAAGTCCAAGAAGAAAAACAAGAAGAAGAAGAAGGGAGGCGCAGCAAGCAACGACTCTCCACAATTGGCGGCCGATCGAAACCCTCCATCGCAGCCTAACATGTCGCGAGGTTCTGGCATGTCCCGCGACAAGATTTGGAGTACTAGTAACCAGGAGGAGCGGGAACGAATCAAGGAGTTCTGGCTTGGACTGGGTGAAGATGAACGGAAATCTTTGGTCAAGGTGGAGAAGGACGCTGTCTTGAAGAAGATGAAAGAACAGCAGAAGCACACTTGCAGCTGTACCGTCTGCGGTAGAAAGCGCAACGCGATCGAGGAAGAGCTAGAGGGTCTGTACGATGCCTACTACCTGGAGCTGGAGCAGTTCGCGAACCAAGGCGAGGCACCAACCATGATGCCTACAGCCCGCGACTTCCCCCTAGGACCACGAGGCCTACCATCGAGCTATGGCAATCCACCGCCATCCCGCGGCCGGATAGTTGAACACGTTGGCGACGACGAAGACGAGGATGACTTGGAAGAGGTCTATAGCGAAGACGGAGTGGAGGACGATGACTATAGCGACGACGAACCTCCCGAAGAATTCCACAACCCTCACGATCGAGACGTCGCCGATTTCTTGACGTTTGGCAACAGCCTTCAAGTCAAGGGTACGCTGCTTCTTGAATCACTTCTCCACAGATATGGTAACATGGACTTAGGTGGCATTCTCACCGTGGCGGATGATCTCCTCAAGAACGACGGCAAGCGATTCATCGAGATGATGGAGCAGCTCGCGGAGCGTCGTATGGCCAGGGAAGAAGATGCTCGCGAGCACTTCTCTCGCGGCTATGGCGGTCACCCCAATGGCTCATACTCCAATCCTCATAACCATCCTCCTCCCGACGACGACGAATATGATGACGAAGAAGACGAGGAAGAGGACTATGACGATAGCCAAGACGAGGAGTATGAGGATGAAGAGGTATACTCGAACCCCTCTGTGATGCCACCCCAGTCCCATACTGAGTGTTGCTGCCAGGACCAGATGACGGAGGAGCAACGAATGGAAGAAGGCCGCCGGATGTTCCAGATCTTTGCCGCTCGCATGTTTGAGCAACGCGTGCTCTCAGCATACAAGGAAAAGGTTGCTAAGGAACGCCAACAGAAGCTCCTCGAGGAGCTGGAGGATGAGACCCGGCTTGTCGAACAGCAAAAGGCCAAGAAAGCTAAGAACGCCCAGAAGAAGAAGGACAAGGCTGCTCAAAAGAAGCAGGCTCTGGCCGAGGAGCGGGCGCGCAAGGAGGCTGAGAAGGCGGCAGAGGAAGCTGCACGACAAGAAGCCGAGAAGCAGCGGATCGCTCAACAGAAGGCAAGGAGCGAGGAGAAGCGAAAGCAAAAGGAGGCCTACAAGAAGGCGGAAGAGGAGGCTCGTCTACGGAAAGAGGCGGAGCGACAACGGCAGCGTGAAAAGCAGGCCGAACAAGAGCGCAAAGCCCGCGAAGCCAAGGAAAAGGAGAAGAAGCTCAAGGAGGAACAGCGACAACGGGAGAAGGAGGCTCGAGAGCAAAAGGAGCGGGAGGCCCAAGAGCGAAAGGACAAGCAAGATCGCGACAAGCGGGAGAAGGAAGCCCGAGCTGCCAAGGCCCAGAAGGAAGCTCAAGCTGCCCGTGAGGCTAAGGAGAAGCTCAAGGAGGAAAAGGCGGCAGCTCACAAGGCGGCTACCCAGGCATCACAGCCCCTCCAAATCCCCAAGCGCGGACAACAACATCCAGTCTCGATACCGACCGCCCTGCCTCAACATCCTCCTAACCCCAACAGTTACGCATCGCCTAAGATACCGGTTGCGACACCTGTGATCCCCAAAGCGCCGACTCCTATACGACCCAGGACAATGTCGCAGCAACAGGACACGGCTACAACAAGCTCATCTGTCTCGCAGTCTGCTTCTGCTACTAGCCAGAATCCTTCGCCTCACTCATTGACACCAGCTCACATGAGCCCGGGCCCAATAGGGCAGCGCAAGAGTAGCGCAAGCACAACAGCGACAACGTCACAGCACTCCCACTCGGTATCGCCCACGAATGCCCAGCCTAGGATCGCTAGTCAACCCATTGGCTTCCAGATGCCTCCCATGGGAATTCAACCTCCTCCAGGATTGACTCATGCACCACCAGGTTTTCCGAACCGCATGCCCCACGACGCCATGTTCCCTCCAGGTTTCAGACATAGTCCTAATGTGATGATGCCTCCTCCTGGCATACATAGTGCGCCCGGTCGTGGATTCCCACCGCCGTCTATGCCGCCTCCGGGATTCCACCAAGCTGGCGATCAGTTCGGAATGGGTGGTTTCCCTATACCCAAGGATGTTCCCCCACCGGGGCATACCCGCCAGAGCTCTGGACAATTTGATATGGTGCCTCCAACTCCGGCGCAGCCTATCGGACGGCCTGCTCCCATTGGACGTCCCGGGAGTCTCAGCATGGGAAGAATGCCTGATGATCTTGATGATGAGACTACTCATCTAGGAAGTCGGGCGCTTCTTGATGACGACGAGCCGCTTATCCCTGACATGAACGCTGCAAGTCTGCGAAACCAGCCTCCAGGACCTCGTGACTTTCCCACAGGTCACTTCATGCCCTCAGGATTCCCCATGGCGCATAACCCTTGGGGACCTCCTGCTGGCGGCACATTCCCTCCTCCTGGATTCGGGAACCCGGGCTGGGGCGCGCCAAGTGCGCCTCCGGGCTTCGGTATGGGATCTCCGGTTCCAGCGATGAGTGCCATCCGAAGTACAGCTCCAGCTCGGCATGTCGCTGTTCGGCAGATGCTCTGCCAAGCCTGCAAGGCTCTGGGTGGTTCAGGCGACTCGGATGGCTTTATTGATCTGGCAACCATCAAGTCGCAGATTGATGATATGACGGGTGACAACATCTCGGAAATCGATCTGCTAAACTTGTGCGAGACAGAGGGAAGCCCGTCCAACGGAGGTGGTGCCTTTGACCTCAAACGAGATGTTGAAGGGTCTGGAAAGCACCGGGTACGATGGCAGCCGGATCCGAGTGACGGATTCAATCCTCAGTATCGAGCCGTTGGCGCACCGGGTGAAATTGGCAGTCCATTGATGGGCCATGCGTCACAGCATGTGCCGCAGCGAGGGTCCTAGGGAGGTCCCATCCAGAGGCCGGGGAATGAAGACGCCCAGCGGTCCAGCATTGGCATGACCAGGTCGTCTAGACAAGAGAACAGCAACGGTAGTCTATGTGAGATTCCAACCTCTGGGAGAGGATTGCAAATGCGCAAAACCGACCTTGGCTTGTTCGATACAGAATCAGTCTTGGAGACGGGCGGCTTGTCAAGACGTTTGAATTTGCGAGGCGAAACATCTCCGGAGAGACCATTCAACCCATTTGAACACTCGAGACAACAGGCGTCACCATCATCAACCACGACGACGACCTTGGAGTCGCAACTGGGAGAATCTTGCTTGTTTTCTGGACAAGAAAGAAATCCGTCACAGCGGACACAATCGAGATTCTTTCTCCCAGGTGGACGGAAGTGAATGGACTGAGCCAGGATAACAAGAGGACACATTCGGTTGGGCTATGCAGGCAGAGTTCACAGGGACTGGAATGGACGGGCATGGGTGATGGTTTTGATGCGGGATGCTGCTCAGCATCACCACTTGGAAGGTGTGGTGTTGAGAAAGCGAACCAGCGGACCAGCGTGAAATTATCGCTGTTATTACCGAAAGGGATCTTGTTCGAGTATCGGATAATAAACATGAGTCAAAGCGGGCTTGATGCATTGGCAATTCTGTCTTTTCGTAATGATTTGTGATGTGTATCTGGTGAATGTAGAAGTGATATTCTTTCTGGAATTGCATTGTCGTGGAAGAGATGTGTATAAAGGTGTTGGTGGATATGGATGGCAAGGATGAGGTGATTCCCATGGCTAAAATTGGCATTGATTTGTTTGACCATGGTGGAGAAAAGGCCAAGGGCCAAGTTTCAACGGTGGGTCCAAATCTAACTCCAGCCTCGAATACCTTCTGTGATGCACTCGGACCGTTTGAGGAAGGCAATGGAAGCACGTAAAGACAGAAGCAGTAATTATGTGGCAATGGGGCATGGAAGTACAGGTAATACTTTAATTCAACGTCTAGGCTTTCTCCCCCCCTTTGGTTTCGTAGATGACATTCACACTCAAAAAGTTGCAGACTTTATCCTTTCCCATTGCTCCGAAATACTCAAACATGAAGTAGTTGGTTGTTTGTTGATGTTGTTTGTTATTTGTTCCCTGGCCTGACAAAAAGGTATCAAAAAAGACGTAACCCTCACCCCATGGCCTTGAACCCGAGTCAAAGTATAGACTCCCTCCCCTGACGCGTTCAAAAAAGAAGACGGCTTAGCGTTGGGGTTGTTGTTGTGGTGCCCATGAAGGCTGCTCCTCCCAGACGCTGGAAAGCCTTCCTGACTCCCTTCCTCGGACAGACCGCCGTTCCGCCTAGATTCGGGTCTGGTCGCCAAAGGGGTTGGCTCCGGCGTTTGATGGGTTCGACTGACCAGAGGCGTTGCGGATGAGGGGCTGGCGCTGGGCGGCGCGCTGCTTCTTGGTGGCGGCACGGGCGAGAGCGACGGCCTCGGACTTGGCGGCGAGACGCTTCTGCTCCTTCTTGTCTCTGCAGCACATGAAGGTCAGGTAACCCATCATGAGGGCGAGGGCGCCGGCAAAGACGATGGCGATGATGATGCCGGCAGTGTCCATCTCCTTCTTGACCAGGCAGATGGTTTCGTTGCTGTTGTCGAGCATGGTGCAGATGACATCGTCACGGCAGGTGCTCGTGGTGGTGGTGACGGAGGAGCAGGATCCCGTCTCGGCCGAACCGCTCTTGGTCTTGACGTCGCAAGCTGTCGTGTCCTTGACCTTGGCGGTCAAGCAGTCCTTGCCAGAAGACGTGTCGGCCGTCTCTCGCTTGAAAAGAGTGCGCTTGACCTTGGGGCCAGACTCGCCAGCGGCGGCGACACGGGGAGCGAGGGTGGGAAGAGGAGCAGCCGGGAAACGCTTCTTGAGGTCCTCACCCTTGGCAAGCTCCTCACATCGCTGCCATGTGCGGCGGGCCTCGGCGGCAGCCTCATCGGAGGAGCAACCAGCGTCGGTGTAGCAGGCCTGGACGGCGGGTCCTTCGGTGGATTCGAGCTTGGAGAGGCAAGCGGCGAGGGCGGACTGGTCGGCGCAGTCGGCGTAAGCGGCCAGGTCAGCGCTGTTCTGGGAGAGACACTCTTGCTGGGCGATGGCGAGCGCGTTACCCGCAAACAAGACGGCGGATGAGAATCGCATGCTGGCGGTTTTTTTTTCCGGGGGGAGGGAATTCGACCCTAATAGACTTTTGGCGAGAAAGAAAAAGGGAGAGCGATCGGCTGGCGATGGTATGAGATGGCTTGGTCTGACTTGGTCCAGAGGATGCCCCGCAAGCTCCAGTTGTCGATTGCGATTGATGGTCGGAAAAATCAAGACACGTCAATCCCTTGCAGCAGAACAAAGGGAGAGAGAGGTAACGACGGGGTGTCGGAGATGGAGAGGGTTTGGCGTTTTGATGATGGGTTGATGGAGATGTGGCCCAGCAAGGGGGGAGGAGAAGCAAGATTGAGGAAGGGGAAGGAAAAAAAAAGAGAAAAAAAAGAAGCGAAAAAGCCAAAGGAGAAGGGATTACTTCTTTGCCTGGGAATGGATGGCTGGAGTGGACAAGACCGTGAACAGGACAGGGTGTGTGAGGCGGCACCTTTGGGGCTGGGCTTACTATTATGGGGACAGCAGCAGTCCGGGCTGCTAAAAAAAGGGGAGGAGATGATCGATCCCTGAATGGGCAGCGGCACTCAGAGTGAAAGAAAGAGAGTGAGACGCCCACTTCTGGAGCCCTGAAGAGCTAGTGAGCAGTCAGCCTTGGAGATGAGGAGGGTCCTTGTGGCGGCGCGACCGGGGGGTTGGTCGCTTGTTTGGCTGCTGCTGCAGCAGCATCTGTCCTGTTGGTACAGTAAGACTGCTGGTGCTGTGCTTTGCCGCTGAAATTACGGGCTGGATCGCGGGCACACTGCAACTATTCCCCATGAATGAGCTGGCAAGTGTGTGGCGCTGGAGTGGAACTAACGTTGTGAGCGCGGCTGAGACTTGACCGCGTTCATATCGAGTTTAGCTACCTATTCTATGTGTTGTGTGGTGGTGGCTTGGATGGGTTCAGCCGTAGATGTTCTTCAAGAAACCGCTTTGTTTCCACATGGCAAACCAGAGACAAGATTGAAAGCAAATCCGGCAAATGGTGTCTACGTATGGGATAGCATCTCGGCAGTGTTTTCAGTAGAAGGGGAAAAAAAAAAGGGACTTGACCCCATCCTCGGACTGGCAAACGCATCGCAATCCTGCCTACCTCTCAGCGGGCATCATCCCCTTATGCACGCATAAGCACAAGCCTCCGCAAGCGCTCAGTGGCTGAGGGATGCCGGGGCAGGATGGCGGTGCGGGCATGACCGGGGGGGTCGGTGGTTGGGTTGGGTGTGCGACGGGGGGGGGGGATGTGGAGGAGAGTGACATTTTGTTTATGGGCGGGTTTTCGTTTTGTCTATCCGTACAGTGTTGGATCTTTGTTTCTATGGAACTTTGGTGACCTGGGTTTAAAGCTGAATATGGATAGCTTGATCTGTCAATAGGGGAAAAAAAAACCCCCAAAAGTGAGGTGAGAAAGACGGTCAACATGGGGGTATTTGCTGATTGCTTACGGCTTACAGCTTTGGTCTGCTTAACCCCCCCTGCCGCTCACCCCGACGCCATCAAGCGCTTTTAAAGACCAAGGCCTCGCAAAAAAGAGCGTGTCCGAACGATGCTGCTCTTCTCTATCAAGTTTGTTTGTCGGAACATGCCGATTTCAAGGTTGATTCCAAGGTAGGTGTATATTCTCGACTCGTCAACCATTGGATATTGTGTCCACGCAATCATTTTTTCCGCTATGGATGTTCAGGGGGCCCTGTGGTCAGTGCATTTCTCTGGACAACAATCAAAAATACGAAATAAAAAATCTCCGATAAAAAAAGGATCAATCATTCCCTCTTACAAAGATACTGGTAAAAAATTGCCCTGAATCTTGGATTAAAGCTTTTCTTTGTCTCACAATGAGGCACGTCATGGGTTTTGGTAACGGGCGTGTAGCCAATCCGGCATGTGAGGCTACGTCATCATCGCGAGAAAGCTTCCGAAGCCCGTTGATTGTACGATAGGTAGGAAGGTATAAAAACCAGGCTTTCGGCGGAGGTTTCCAAGTACAATACTTTAATTCTCTTCTTAATTTCAACGAGATAAATAAATTTGACACTATTTTCGAGATTCTCAACATACAGAAACAAACTTCATCATGCCTCTTGTCGTTCCCGGTATCAACTCTACTTCTGGCGATAACGCCGAAGAGTGGCAGAACAAGCTCGTCGGAAAGAAGCTCTCAGAGTCAGAGTCCACCGAGACGGTAAGTCTTTTTTCACTCTGATGAACCGGTTCATTTGAGCTGACAACCTGCAGGTCTTTTGCAAGCGAGATCTTCCCGAGGAGACACGCATTATTGAGCCTGGTATGATGGTGACAAAGGACTTCAAGGAGAATCGACTCAACGTTCACCTCAAGGATGATGGAACCGTGTCGCACGTTGTCAAGGGATGAGCATGGTTGTTTGGTCTGTGTGAGGTTGTACGAATAAATGAGGGATTGCACGACAGCATGAGTAAATGAGAACAACAGGATCACAAACAAATACCTACATGAACGCGTATTCTTCCTTCGTAGACGCCGTGAATGGTGATTCTCTGAAACCCCCCGTATTGCATCTCGAGACTTACCCCGCCACTCCGATCCGCGGGGCACATCAACTTTTCCCCCCTACCAAAACAGCCCACCCCACCAAGACACGAGACCGAAGCTTGCTCTCCCTCACGAGAACGGTCCCCTTTGCTACGCGTCTCAATCCATTTCAATTCTTTTTGTATTTTATAGACTACAACTCGGGCACAGCCGTAAGCCATCACAATGTTCAAGAAAGAGTAACATCCCTCCTCCATCCCCCAAAGCCCCTCACCAAAAAAGCTAAACTCTCTAGGATCCAATCCTCGCCGAAGCAAAAGCTCAAGTCGTCGGTTCAACGATCCCTCCGACAGGCGCTCCTATCCACGTACCCTCTCCTCACGCCTCACATTGACGAGATCCTACCCAAGAAGGCTTCCCTGGCTAGCATGAAGCTGACGGACCGGAACACGCTTTACGTGCTCGACTCTACGCCGCTGTTCTACCAGCAGGATATCTCATCGACCATTATCCCTCACCTGCGCCTCGTGCACCGCTTCCCCGACGCGTTCCCGAGTATTCGCATAGATCGTGGCGCTATCCGTTTCGTGCTCTCTGGCGCTACACTTATGGCTCCTGGTTTGACCTCTCCTGGTGGTAGGCTGCCTGCTGATGGTGTGCCGGAGGGATTGGAGGAGGGTAAGGAGATGGAGCAGAAGCTAGAGGAGGATGGAAGATGGAGTCGGGAGCTTGAGAAGGGTGAGCCTGTTGTTGTTATGGCTGAGGGAAAGGTGGAGGCTTGCGCCGTGGGGACGTTGGTGGCGGGGACGAAGGAGGTCAAGACCAAGGGCAAGGGGCCCGTGATCGAGGATGCGCACTTTTTGGGCGATGGTCTATGGAATCTGAGCACGGAGTGAGGAGGGTCTCTTTTGGGGTTGGAGTAGGATATCGTGATACCAAATATACGCCGAGATGGGAAGCTTAGATGGCGCCTGGGGAGGTAGGCCGAGTCGTCGCTTGGCATTTGGCAGGATAACGAAACGAAGCGAGGACGTCTTGGTCTATTAATGGCCTTTTTGTCGGTTGATCGCATGTCCTGACTTCCTAGAAGGCATTTTTCTAGAAGTTTACATCTTGGTATATACAATAATGCTTGAATCTTGGGTCCTTGTGAGGTCTGCTCGAAGTGCCAATAGGGGTCCAGATCAAGACAAACTGTCCTGAGGAACTCACACCAAAATCTCAATGCATCAATTCTCGTCGCTTATCATAAGACTGACGGATGAGAACTCTTAAACAGTCTTGTATGTAGAGCAATTGCTAATCTCTGGGCTATTTGATCTCCTCTGGACGGCTGGAGCTCTCTCCACGAACCATCGCAAGCGAGAACAGGAACATCCAGGTTTAAAAAACTATGCATAGGATTATTTATATTGTAGATATATGGATACCTCCTTCATATCTTGGAGAAGAGGTCCTCCAACCCTGGTGGTACCCCCGTGCTTCAAGACGAGGCACTCGTTCAGTACCTTCTGCAGCCTCCCCCCCAAAGAGCCAGAGGCCATGGATACTCAGGAGAAATAAGGGCTGTTTTATTTAGCTTAAAAGGTCAGCTTGAGCATGGTGAATAACGAAAGGGATTATGAACGTTCCTTAAATTGACCCCTTTGTCAGAGCGCTGCCTGATATAGCTTCTGATAGGTTTGAAGTATAGTCCAATAGCCGGCCCTCCATAAAGAAGTGGCCGAACTACATTCCCAGAGAAGCCCCAATTCCACCATCGGTTTTAAGGAGCCTTTTATAGAGCCGAGTTGCAGCACCGTCTTTGAGTTAGTGACAGGTAGGTGTGCCAGAATGTTACCAAGAGGGGAGAATAAAAACCTGTAGTTTCCTCATTAGCTTAAGATGAAGTGAGGATAAGACACACAGCCAATTTGTTCCATGACTGGTGCGTAGAGAAATTTCCCATACATGCTGACTGGGACTTAGCCGCAAGTTGCGTTTAAGTGTCGACGGAGACATACCTGTCAACTGCTCGAGACTTGGTTCACGTTCTCATAATAAATCTATTCCATGATAAGAGTTTTTAGATATGTTAGAGGAAACCATCCCAGAGGGTTCTGGATGTGTCCTCACTTCTTAGCGTGCAGTACACTCTCTACGAGGGCCTTTTTCTAGCGAACGACGCATGTTTAAGGCTCGGAATATCTTACCGCGTGTAAAGGGTAAAAGAGTAGTGTATATGACTACTTGGATATAGTGCTCGGTATAGTATGGTCAGGTGCTTGTCTACTGGCAGATCACTCGGAGCAACCGCACCTCCTTGCTCGCTTTGTGTACAACTAGGTTCAAATTTAGACTCGATTGATGGACTTTTAGGTTCAAACTGCTGAGAAAATACACAAGGATGGAGAGTGATGTAGCTTCCAACAGATTTGCCAGTTCTCTAGGTCGAGTTTGACGAGGGGAATAAGTTGCCCCCTTTGCGCCATGAGATAGCGCCAACGGCAAGGGCACATGCTCATTCTGGACAAAGAAGTCAGAGGATATCACGGCTAAATAGTAAAGGATGGGTGAAAAGACCCTGATTGCAAGAATTAGAGCCGATGATGCCCTGATTTTGCTAGACCTTTGTCTGGAAGATTGGTATGCGTGACGAATTCATTGCGTCGTCGAAGGCACTCGTGCAAGGTTCTCAGCTGGCCACGACTTGGTTGAAAGAATACTGGAATGTTTTGTATTCTGTCAGGCACGGAAGGGAAGGGCCTTCAACAAGCAGCAAGTACTCTGTTGGAAATACCCCTGAAAGACATCTTTGAGATGGGCAAGGTCTCGTGCATAAGGTTTTGCAAACCGCAGCAAAGACTCGAAACTAACTACGTGGATGGAGCTGAATGCTTACTAGATGTATATATCATTTAAGCTCACAAACCTAGCAGCTAATGCAATCACGATTGAGACCACGTTGAGTTCAAGGTCAAACCTACCAGGGCAAATCTAGCAAGAGCAGGCAACCAACGCAGGCGATCCAGAACAGGTATCAAGCACAAAGTCAAGTCAGGGAATGCCTAGAAGCACCTAGATGTTACAAGTCTGGCAAATTGAAAGTCCAGAGTTGGAGAGCTAGGGTATCGGCCGTTTTCCTTTACAGTGTTAACAGCCACATATCAACTAATATTTTGAGAATTGACTTTGGTCTATTTCACAAAAAAAAAAAAGCCTTTCCGTGTTGCAGAGAGAACAAATTGTAGTGGACAGACAACTCTTGGTGAACTTGACGATGGCATTGTTGAACTGATATCAGAGAATCAAGGCGAAGAGCAAGCTTACTTGGTCGAGAGAAATGATTCCTCGAAGCAGCAGATTTGCCTTGGATATTGCGATTTGCTCAAAGCTAAGATGGTTGCTTGTTGGACTGCTAATAAAAGCAACGGCAGAAGCAACATGGGGTTCTGACCTCTCCATGAGTAGCTGAATCCGGACCTCAATATCTTGGCATCGGTTGTTCATACTTCTTCTATGTTAGATTACACCTGGAAGTAATTTGCGTCCCGAGACTATTGACTGTACTCCACGCCAAGATCGCAGGGAGAAGGTGTTGGTTTGTTGGGGCCCCTTTTTACAAGGGCTTCTGCCGGCCTATTGCATCCCGCAGTCATCTCTCACGACTGAGACTGCAACGACCTCAGGGGTTGAGTCTAGGTCAACAACAATATCTTCTGCTGAAACGGCCTCTACTACCGAGACTGTCACTTCCTTCAGCACTACCGAGGCACCTTTGACAACTGCAGCACTGACTTCCACCACAACAATGGAAGAGGAGATCATCATCACAATGGCCAAGCGGTCCTTCCAAGATGGTCCTCCCCGGAAAAGGGATGTACACTGCGAGGTTAACGACTCACGCAAAGAAATACTATCCATTGGTCAGTTCAACCAGGAGCAACCAGGTGTACCCATTTCCATTGAGGGCTGCTACCAGAGATTCAAGTTGGCGACACTGACATGCATGTTCAGAACGCCGAGCCCAGCTGCAAGTCCTTCTCCTTCTCTTATGGTCACCGTGGCCAACCCTTATGTGACCTCTTCGACGGCAGCGTTTCGGAAAGCGTGAGCACACCGGACCACGAGGAGGTTTCCTTGTGGTTCGATCTCGTCTGTGGTTCACCATCTGAGAAGGGATGGGAGCCAAGTGATGCTTGAGGGACTCGTTCGGATGGTGGGATGGGTTGGTTCAGGGGTAAATTAATGCTGTCGAGAGCATTAATCTTCTGACTCGGGGATGAACACAGCCATTCGTCAAGTTGCGGGCACCTAGATTCGTCTTCGATGTTGTATTATAGCATCTGTGATATTGTAAGTTGTCAGATTAGTCATGGAACTGTGTCGTATTGAGACTAGTCAACCTCTGCACTTACTGGAACTTGTTGCGTCTTTTGCTTACATTCCCTCCACCTATTGTTCTTGTAACCGCTGAATAGAACATCAACATAGACACAACAGAAGCTGTCGAACCAATTTCTGAGGTCTCGTCAGAATGACCACCTTCTCTTCCATCCCTTCATATGTCCTTAGCGGCGCCTGCGTTGGTCGTGGCCTGATGGCACTCTACTCCCCACGAAAGGAATACGGCCATGTCGGCTTGCCTCTCGAATCGACAGACAACCTTGGAGCCGGTGGGGTATCGCCGCTCATGTACTTCAAGGGGCTTCGGGAGATCTCGTACGGTCTTACGCTGATGCTGCTGCAACGCCAGGGAAACGAGGATGCCGTTACGACATTTGCTGCGATCCTATCGATCGTGAGGATGGGCGATGGTCTTGTTGTCTGGCTTAAGGGAGGAGAAGAGTTGAGATGGAGGGCTATGGGCCATTGGATTACCGGAGTCGGGTTCGTTGGGTGGGTTATTTGGAGGTATAGTTATCGAGGATTGTCTTGATGGACTTGGATGCATGATTAGATCTGAATGAGGACTTGAGAAGCTGGGCTAGGAGATTTCTGGGCTTGGCGTACCTTGGGATACATCCTTTTTGTTTGGATTCCTCACGTCGTCTGGCTCGCATAGGGGTGGATATTGCAGTATACCATTCCCTTCCCCCGTGACACCTTGTTGCTACGCCAGAGCGCGAGCTCGCTTCAGTCTAAATGACAGAATTCTGGTATACCTGGTTGGAATACAACTGATGTAGATAGACGAAGGGAGATCAAGGGAAGGCCAACTGGACTCCAGGAGGAGCATTGAGCTTGAGAAGACCTTTCAGTGTTTAGTTGTACATTGTCAAAGCATCCTCAGTGCTCCAGGGAGTGACTCTGCAAATCCAAACGCCCGCCTGCCGTTTACTCTACTGCTATAGAGGGTGCTGACCAAGCCCCATTGGAAGCAATTGTGCATCCGCTGTTCGTAGGTTCGGTCTGCCAGCTGCCACGCACCTCTTGCCAGAAAATCAGTTGGCGTTCGCACACACCCAGGCGTTCGTTTACCTGCCTGAAATACCCCCCCCCCTCACTTCTTTCATTTCTAGAACCTGCATTGATTCCTGAAATCGTCATCTTCCCCAGAACACAATCACACCTGTTCTCGAGAAGACTTTGATTTCTTTGACATCACATCGATTTCTAGAAATCAACATCGATCGTTCATCATCTCAACCGCTCACTACCCAACTTCCCACTACACGCTACCAGCACACGAGTCAACATGTCGGAGCAGGGTCGTCTTTACCTTGCCTTGTACCTCCGAGACGGCAAGACCCGAATGCCACACAAGGAGAACAAGTAAGTCATTCCATCTTCCTACTCTACCTGAATACCAACGATGAATAGATTTCACTGGGCTTTCATCACTGGTCCCAGCGTTGAAACGTCCGAGACACGTGGCATGCTTCACCACATCAAAGAAGACGCCGAGAAGATGACTTACGCATCCGGGATGATGTGGAAGTACCTCGAACACGACATCCCCACCGGCTGGACCGGTAACATTCTCATCCGCGTCTACATCGGCGAAGTCAAAGACATGAGCCGAGTCCACTTCATCTTCCACAACACGCCTCTGAAGCAGTGTACTCCAGGCTGGAGCTGCATCAAGTGGGTCGAAGAGGTCTTTGCGAACATCACTTCGGATGACAAGGCTCTTGGCAAGGCTGTCACTGACTGGAATGCTGTTCGTGACAAGGCTATGGATTACGTCGATGCCAAGGTCAAGGCTCATCGGTTTGAGCTTTGCCGTGAGTTTGAGAAGGATGATGTTCCTACTTGGGATATGCTCGCCAACAAGGAGATTGCTTTTTAAGTGGGTTATGAGAGATTTGAGGGTGGATGGGTGGCGATTTTGATCATGTATCTGGCTTCATGGGCTGGAGAACAAACTGATAACTCTACGCGATATTCGTGTGGTAATGAATTGAGAAATCATCAACCTTGTGTTTCTATGGTGTGTCGTGAGGGCTGGCTTGTCTGGCCTAAGTGTGCTCCCAGTAAATTAGGAATCACCATGCCGTCTCTAAGTGACCATGCGTAGCACAGTATTTCTACGTGCAAAGCTGGAGAGTCTACTTAATCCACGTGTATAGAGACGAGCTGACTGCTCGGCAGCCGGCCAGATGCCAAGAGCCCAGACAAACGTGAAGGCGAGTTCGCGTCCTCGACCTCTGCTTGCCCGTTCCCAGTCCCGTGATTTCAAGCCCCAACCCTCGCTACGTAATTTTCGGAGCACTGGTTTGCTTCCAGTCACTCTCTGGCTTGCACGTGCCCGGCTGCAATACCTTGGAGCTCCAGCAGTGCCCAAGTGTATCTCGCCCGTGGGCACCGAGAACATCACAGTAGAAAAGATCTCCCAACTCGTGGCCCATGTCTCAGGGCTCCTTTAAAATGCAGTTGGAATAAACGTCCAATAACGCATCTAAAAAAGGGATCTCACTGCATATCATGTCTTGGCAATACCAGCACCCTTGACCTAACCCCCGACTTTTCTTGGCCTTTTTTCGTCTTCGTATAAATCTAGATCAAGCTGAAAAAGGATGTCACTGTCGAATTACTGGCAATGCCGTTGACAGGGTCATGCAGGTCCCCCAAATAGAAAAGGCGGATGTGTGGCTTGCTGAAATCTTTGGCTCGTAACGCCTCAGCGCCACCTTTCTGACGGGCAGCCGGCCGGTGCAAGTAGCTGAAGAAGACATTGTCTGATGGCGGGAGTAATACTTGGAAGGAGCTGTTTGGTAGAATAGATTTGTTTGGATATTGACATTGACGGGAGGGCACATGAGACTATTTTCATGGTTGGGAATACGATGGGCATTCCAGGGAGAGGATGGGTGGCTGGAGATGTGGCTTTCCTACACTGTGACAGTCAATGGGTGTTGGTGTCCAAAGCTCTGCTTCAAACGAACATCCTACCTACGACATGCTGTCATACCCCGTAGCAGTGTCCCAGATCACCAGGACCAACACGACTTCGCCAAATCTCCCTCCATCAAACAAAACAAGTCAAAGAACCAACAGCCTCAAAAAGACAATCCAATCATAGACCTCCAAACAAATCCAATAGCCGGTGCTAATAATAGTGCAGCCTGTCTGACATTGGCCCAATACCCGCACCGGGCTGTCCGAGCCACAGAGTCCAGACCACATGCGAGACCTCGTATTTCCCCACAGCCACCGTTAAGCTTCGTTGTCATGGTTATGCGGCGCGTGATGGGGCATCTGTGCAGAGATGAGGTTCCGTTGGGTTGGGACGTGGATGGGAACGTGTATATAAAGGTTGGTTCGACGTGTTGGATAATGCTCATCATTACTCACAGCATCTTCAACTCTCTACCACTTCTCTACAACTTACACTCGCCAACAAAACCTTTCCACTCGCTTTCAGCCAAACCATCTTCACCATGCAGATCAAGACCCTCCTCCTTACTCCCCTCCTCGCCGCCGGCATCGTCTCAGCAGCCCCCCAACAACCCACAAACACCTTCGAACTCCTCGCCCTCCGCAACGGAAGCCCAATCCACTTCTCAGGCGTGCAAGCCTCCTCAAGCCGCCTAACCCTCAAAAAAGCCAAGCAAGGAGCCTCATGCACCGCAGGCCCAGCCGACAACCACGCCATCTTTGAACTCCTAGGCGAGAACCTCTACCTCTACGATAAACCTCGACATCAGCAGATGTGGGTTGACCGTTCTGGTATGGGACAGGGTATTCTTGGGTATAGTACCGGTGCTCAGTCTCTTGGGAAGAATTTTGAGCAGACTGGTTGGAAGGTTGATAAGAATGGGAACTTGAACTTTAAGGGGTCTGGACTTATTGCTTGTCCTAGTAGTCAGAAGAATGGACCTTGGTCTATTTGGGTCAGTGCTGGTGTCAACCAGCCTGGAGGCAATAAGGGCTGTGTGCCCTTCACGGCCCGTGCTATCAAGAACTCGAAGCCTACTGGATGCGAGTACAGCGTGCAGAAGTAGAGTCTCCTCTACTTGGCAGGGTGGCGCTGGGGGAGGAGGATTGGGATGGTGTTGAACTGGATTGGAACTAGATAGATGAACGGTCCTTTAGAACTGGTATTGCATGATGGTTATGGCGACATGTACATGGATGATAGAATTATGAAAGTATTTTGACATGGATACGATGCCTGACCTTGTGAAGTTGATCACTTGATGGTTGCGCAGGAGACTTGATTGTTCGAACCACCTCTACTTGGCGACCTGGCTTGCACTCGTAAGAAATATCACAAAACAGAAAAACCCTGGGCTCAGTATTTCATAGAAGAGAGTACACCTGAAAACACAACCAACAGCAAACCAACCAACCCCTGATGCCAGTCATCTGTCGTTCACCACTACACCGGCACCCTATCAACGCCCCCTCCCCGTACATAACTCTTCCCAGCCCCTTTGGGGAAAACCGATCACAAAACTCAGGCCGCCAACTTTTCCAATTCCTCCTTACTAACCTCCCCATCAAATTCCTGAACCTTAGGAACCTCCTTCAACCCCTTAGCAGTAGCAGAAACAGTCTTACCAAAAGTAATCCCAAACTTGAAATTGACCTCCATGTCAGGGATAAACCATTCCTTATCCAGAAACTCACGATCCACCGTCCCGAGATAGATGTGAAACAAGTCTTCAAAATCCTTGGGCATGTTTCCCTCGTGGCAGTACTCAGGGATAAGCTTGAAGTGGAAACAGATGGGTGTACCGCAACGACCGCAGAAACTGCGGGACAAGGCTTTGCTGCAGCTTGTGCTGTGGTAGAAGCGGATCCAGGTTTTGCTTTCTTCTCCTGCGAGGAAGGATTTTGTGCCTGGGACGTAAGGGGGACGATCCGCATCGGCTTTATCAGCGTCGTAGTCATCTGCGAGGACGTCTAGGAAACGACCGCTCACGATGGTTGACTCTGAAGAGGGGGAGATGGAAGATACTGTGAGCATGGGTGCTGGGATGTCGACCATGGCAGGTGAGAGGAATGCGCCAGTTGATCTTCGACAGTCATTGCAGTGGCATGTAATCGCCTGTGGGAGACGCGTGTTGGAAGAGGGAGGTGCCATTGGGTGCAAGGGCCGGTCCTCAAGACGGGGGATGGCGATGCGGTAGCGGATGGCACCGCATGAGCAGCCGCCAGTGACGGTATTTGCATCATCAGGGAGAGCCATGGTGATGGTATTGTTGGAGTAGAAATATTGAAGGTTGGTGGACAGCGACAGTCCGGTGGTTATATAGACAGTCAGTCAAGCGTTGTAATTGGTGTCTCACTCGGCGACACCAAACCTCCTTTGACGCATGTCTTACGGCGAGGCGTCCTTGGCTCTCCTCGTTGAATGGCTGCTCCATGCCTCGGCTGACCACCCATGGCTGCACAAATATGCCCGTCTTATTAACCTTCGGACTATCAACGGGCGTCGTGAAAGGTCGTAGGCAACTAGCTGCCAGAAATTCACGGCGACAAGACAAGGTCGTGAAGACGCCCCCCGCAAGCCCCTCGCGTGCGGAATAATTCCTAGCTGCGAAAGAGGATACTTTTTTTTTTTTTTTAATTTCGGATGTCGGGTCGTATAGAAATTTTCTATACTATGTAAGGAGACCGGTAAAGTTGAAAAAGTAGTTTGGGTTGGACCTTGTGAAGCTGACACTGTGCTCGAGGCTATGCATGGCGAGTTGGCGGCTTCGTCAAGGGCGTGTGTGATTGAGGTCCGCTCGTATATCGTTCGTGGCTCGAGTGGAAATGGGATATTCAAATTGTTGACTTTGATTCTTCCTGGATCTCAGGATGGTTCGTGTTCGGTATTGTGACTCCTTGCTCGTGCTGGCCTTTTGGCATTGGACTCGGACTTGACGTCTCTGTTCTAACTTCCATCGTCAGTTTCTAAGAAAATACTCCTTTCTCTGGTTGGAGCTTTGGGTCACTCACCTGTACCTTGCTTCTGCTAATCGTGAGATAATGGGTAGCCAGGGCGGTGAGTTGCTTGGAGGTGTGAGGGAAGGTTGGTTGCCGAAAGCATCTCAAATAACATAAAGTCTCTCTGTTATGCCCTGAAAGGACGATGAAGGTCGGTAGACGTGGTATAAATAAGCTGACCCATCGCCAAAGCTCACTGTTGTAGGGGTAATCTCAACCTGGAGTCTTCAAGTTGGTGACCTGGCCTGCCAAGGGGTGCATTGACTTGACGACAAACCAGCAAGGGAGGTCTGCTGACACGTAGGAAAAGAAGTTTGGTCTTGTTGAAGGAGCTTGTTCTTATCCGTCGACGGTGAGTGGCTAGTCGTAGCTTTGGTGACTAGCCTGGGAGACGCTCCAACACCATCCTCGCTTAGATTTCCTCGCCGGCAGTGGCAGATCACATTTCTTCACGTAAAGTCGACAAATGCTGGTTTGTGTATTTTGTAGTTGGTGGTGCGTAGGCTCACGAGGATCTTGGATGGAGTCCTGGAACATGCCATCTTTGATTAAAGGGTAATTGAATGGATTGTGACACTAAAGGTAAAACGTAGAAGAGTTTCTAATGTACAGACCAATAAGAGGACAACCCAATCGCTCAATCGAATCGATAGAAGGCTACCACGGAGGAGGCTGACGAAGGGGAGGACGACTGCTCCCCTCGATTCAGCGGAAATTCCGTTCGAAAGTTGAAGGGGCAGGAGAACTGTCATTGATGACAAATGTGTTCTTTGTTATAGTTAGAGGGGGGGGATAACGGAGATAGAAGATCGTCGTTGATAACTGGCTGAGGTGGGCTCTGGGGGAGAGGCAACTACCCAGCAGGTTTCAAGAGCGGTCGACTTCTTTGGGTCAGTGGACGGAATGGACCCATAGGGCCGCGAGACCTAGCGCGTCGATGAAAGATTCGCATGCTGGTGTATCGATCGATCATCACCGAGACTCTTGATCTCGCGATGGAGGTCCGCCTCGGGGCGAAATGAAGGGTTGGTAGGATGAGAGGAAGGTTCGGTGGTTACGGTGTTTTACAGCATTGGGCTTTGACGCTGCTGTGTGTTGATGGGTGTTTTCTTTGATCTGGTGTACGACCCAGTGTCATTGAAAAAACAATGAGAGGAACCTTTCGTATCTGAAGAAGTCCATCGTGGTTACCGAGGTTTCGATAGGGGTAGGCAGGGCATCCCAACCCGGCTGCTGAGAGACGTCGACGGGCGACGAGAAGGATTGTCCGCCAAGGGTGTGACGATGGAAAACTCGGATACTATGAAGCAGTTAGCATGATTGGGTGCAAGTCCAAGTCCAGGGAGGAAACTGACCCGTCACAGAGATCAGCTCTGAGCTCACCAGGACAGATGCCGGGAACCATTCCCTATGTCATGTTAGCATCTTGAAGAGGGGGAGACTGGGCACCGTGGAGGGATATCAAGTCGTAAGGAATTCACTGGGCTGAGGAGAACACTTACTGTACAAGAGGTCTCTCAAGGATAGGAGAGAATCTCTTTGAGAGTCGCCGCAGCAACAGACGGAGCGCCAACTCTGATGATCGAGGCGATCAAGGAGTTGCAGAGGACTAGAATCTGGCCGACGAGAGAGAGAGTCGGCCCGAACTTCTTGAGCAGGATGAAGAGAGGATAGTGAGCGGTCGAACAAGGAGTGCAGGGACGACTAGTGTGTGTGATGACTGGGATAGGGCCAACTCGAGAAAAAGTGTGATTGTGCTGTATTCAAAGGCCATGGCAGGCTGGGTATCTTGCCGAGAGACTCGCCCCAGGTCTGCTTTCTGATGTCGCGATGCCATCTCGAGTATGGTTGAAGCCCAGCTCTTGATGGGATAACTGAGCCAGAAGATCATGACGGATGGCTTCTTTTGAAGACGCCATTGATGACAAGAAGAGGATTCGTTACTTCTTCGTCGGGCGATGGCCACGCCGTCTTGAAGGCGAGCATGCTGGCCTTGTGGATGTCACCTTTTCCCGGTATGTTAGCTGGTGTCTAGATAATCAAAACGATTCAAGTGTTAGAAGGGCATCGAGACTAACCGAGAAAACGAAGCCGCAAGGAACAAGACGAAACGCGTCAGATCGGGTTGTAAGAGTCTTGGTGATGACCCTGGGTGCTGGGGGCGGGAGCACCCAGGGCCAGAGTTTTGAAAAGCACAATTCACTACCTTGGTTAGCTTCCAATAACAACGAGGTAGAGAAAGAAGAAGAAAACTCACAAACACCGATGCGAACTCAGCAAGGAGGCGGCTCCCCCCTCTCGATACAAGGGCCCTGTCCCATGCCTAACAGTGGGAACATCGTTTGCAGAAGCTTTGCTGGGACAGGACCCTTAAAGATGACTTGATTGTGGGAGGAGGCAGGAAGGGGGAGCCGCCTCAAAGGGTGGAGGAGGGGGCGGCGAGAAGCCCGCGGGGGAAAAGGAGGCCGTTGCAAGCTGTTGTTGAAGGTGAAGAAGAGAAGAGAAGAGGATGGGGAGGGGAGAGGGGGTTTTTGTGAGAGGAAATACGAGGAGGAAGGTGCGCCGCTGCCATTTCGAGAGGGGAGGAGAGTGCCTCAGGTTGGGGTGTTGTGCCGGCTGCCGAAGGGGGGTGCCGAAGGGGGGTGCACGATCAGGTCGGGGCACCAGGCAGCACATTAGGAATCTGTTGGGGCCTCAACACTTGGAGACGAAGAAACGAATGGCTTCTAGATGCTTCTTAGACAATAGCTGCAAGTTTGGCATGTCCTATTGTCTGTGTGTGTGTGTTTGTTCGAGTCCTCGCCAAGCTGCTGGGTCACCCAAGCGGGTATGAGGCCATTAGGGTGCCCGTTTCAAACAGGCTGCAGCCATCCAGATGCTTGATCCTGCCGATACCTCACTGCCTAACCGCCGGAGGTCATTCTCCGCTGCGCTGCCGTCCAACAGGGTCAGGTCCTTCGGTGTGCGGCCGGGGCAAGGGCTCGTGATTTTGCGTGCACACCCCGGGGATTGGGCGTAAGAACTGAGCTGTGCTTGGGATTCTCTACATAAAAACATACCTACCTAAGAAGGGCGCACTCTAGCCCGTGTGGTTTCACTCCCACGTTTTCGCCCTTGCTGACGTTTTGGTGTGCTGGTGTAGTGTTGGTGATGGGGGATGGTGAGGGCCTGCAATAAAGAACCGTTTTGCTCGAAAGTGCTGAAGCTGAGCGCCAGAGGGTCGTTGATTGACACCTTGGCAGATTAATGGGCGTGTCATAGCGGATGGTGATGAGACGCGAGGGGGCTTCGCAGTGGTATGGTGGACTCTACTCCCATCACCAAGTCTAGAGCAAGAACTTCAAATTCCTTGGGATTAAGAAGTTCAAAACATATCATGGCAATTTAGTCAGGCAAAGAAATCAAAGATTCATCAATCGTCAACCCTTTATATTCCCTCTGGGTCTATCTGTAAAAAACCAAACATATATAACTAAAAGGCCGTGGCCTCTTGTCTTCCAGTTGCTTCTCCTTCACCATCTTCGTATTATCTTATTGACAGCCAGCAACCCCACAAACCCCCAATAGTCTGAGGAAGAGGCACCGCTGGATGGTTAACCAGGAACCACCACCACCCCGCTACACGAGCAAGAGTGATAGTGCTTCCTGGTTAACCACCAGCAGTGCCAACTCCTCACAATAATGAGGGCAGCAAAGCCACTGGCTGTCGGCCGACGGGCCGACAACCCCCCAATGAGCACGGGGGGTGACGCCCTCGGCTCTCCATGAACTTATTGTTCATGGCTATCATCAAGTTAGCAACGTTTCATACAAAGTCAGACAAGATAAAACTTACTCGTCCTCCAGGATGGGACACATGCCTGGGTATCTCTAAACCCGGCTTGGCTGCTCATGTGCCCTCTTCTCCTCCATCCTCCGGTTGTGGAGGTCCATGGCCTCCTTGCCGATCCTGTCCTTGTACTCAAGGACGAATGACTCGGTTCTACCAAGATGGTAGAAACCTTCGTCATCCCGAAGGTTCCCGGGGGCCATAATACTATATAGCCCTCGGTTCCAGTCGAGGACAATCTCCCTCAGAGCCCTGACCAGGACAGTCCTGTAAAGGACGTCCTCCTTTGCGGCGCCCTCCGCGGGAAGCGGAACAATCCTCTCGATGATGGTCTTGAGGATGTGGCGCTTCTGGTCTTCGACCAAGAAGGCCCGGCGCTCGGTCATGTACGTCTGGCGTACATTGAACCTCGCAAAGGCACGACCACGGACTTGGTCGCGGGTCAGGGGCTCGTTGGAGAACCGGCCTTGCGCTCGGCAAAGAGGCTTGAACTCCTCCACCCACTTTCGGTAGGCGGGACGCTGCTTCATCCGGCGCCTGTCGTTGGCGCGGAGAGCCATCTCGGACTCGGCGGCGGGGGCGACCCAGAACGTGATGCAGTTGGCCACATACTCGTACATCTGGTACAGGTCCCTAAAGGGACCTGCCCAATACCGGGTGTACGGCAGGCCAAGGAACTTGAGGATCTCGTCTGGGTCCCCGGTGAGCCAGACCTTAGACCGCTTCTTGTCGGCCTCCTCGATCTCTGGGATGCGGAGCCAGAGTCCCTTGTCGTCTACGGTTAGACCGTAGGGCTTGATCACGTTTCCCAGGAGTTGCCATATGTCTCCATGGGCGTGATGGAAGAGCATGTAGTGCAACCGGCTTGACGAGTCGAAGACTTGGACATCGACTTGGATGTGAAGTCGACGTCCTCGTGCTGGGGTGATGGGACGGCTGGACGGGAGATGAGGGGCGGGGGCGAGGGCGAGTT